>JAECWM010000277.1:600000-801184 GCA_018150695.1 Drosophila oshimai
CGCTTTGGTCAACAAATTTTTTCTAAGTATAATTATAGTGATTTTTCGAAAAAGTTCCAAGTAGCCCGTTTTGCCCGACTGGTCGGGTAAAGCGGGCTACCTGTCCTAAATCGTACGGAAACGTATTTTTTGCGGAACATGTCTACTTATTCTGGTTTTTTAGTGAATTCTAATTACAAATACATACAAAACGTTTTATTTTTGTCGGCGATATCCATTACTTTCCTTTAAGTTTTTTAGCACGCGTTTTGGATGTTTTCGAAGAGGTTTTCGATTTCTTCGAAAGTGTCTCGATTTGTTTTTGTCTTTTTGCCATTGCCATTGAAATATTTTCTGCCCAGAGTAAACATAAACATGTATTCAAGAAATGGATATTGATTTGTAATTTGGATGTTGAATTTCTTCGTCGAAAACACTGAAAAACGTTGAATTAAAAGTAGCCCGCTTTACCCGACCGAGAACTAGCCCACTTTACCCAACTCGGACATTATTTATTTAACTCATATTTTTCGATAACTACATAACCTTTTTCTGAGGTTAAGCACTTAAAATACGCGTAAGACACTGGAGTAATAGAAAAGTTACTTACTTGGCAGAAAAAGTAAGGCAAAATATGACAATTTTCAATTACACTTCACCAAAACATCGGTGCTGCGACCTTACATTAACCATGTCAGGGATTTACTTGATAATAAACGTGAAAAACAAAATGTGACCGTCCATAATAACACTCATCGGTTATTAATGAAGAGTTAATTAGCTCGGTTGATAGGTGGCATCACTAGTAATTGAAATATCGAAGGTAGCCCGCTTTACCCGCCGGCCCGCTTTACCCAACTCTCCCCTATGTTCTACAAATTTTATGTTCGAATTTCAAATACTTTGTAACTTACAGGAGTTCAAAGTTGCCAGTTTACACTACGCGCCCTACGTCGCACAGTGGGGTATTTTTCAAAAAAGTGGGACTTAATTCAAAAAGTGATTTTTCGATTTCAAATAAGTGAGTCATACCAATTCAAAAAAGATAAAATTCTCTATCAAACCCTGTTTAAATTATAATTTTATGATTTTTTCGGGCTTCACAATCTACGTTCAAAGTTCAGATTTAGTTTTTAGTTAATGCGTAAGATACATATTTTTTCGTTTTGGTGCATTTTGTGGGCGCTATATCTTAAACATTTTTCAAAGAATGTGTGTGTGTTTTTTTTATTCCGTTACTTTGAACTTTTTTTAATTTTATGGTAGTTTTTAATTTAAAAAAAAAAAATTTTTAGGATTTAAAAAAAAATATACAGTAATAGTCTACAAAATGTATGAATTTTTTTGCTTTGCATGGACATATAGTTGACCCACACGCGTCCGCACGCGATCATTTTTTTTTTAATTATACTTTAAAGTGTCACTAATATGTTTACAAAGGTTTGATCGTGCGATTTTGTGCGATAAGCGAGATATTTGAGATCAAAGTTGTAAACTTGGACGGAAAAACGTGGTTTTTTTTGGTGAGAGTGAACGGTTTCAATGGCTAAAGAGTCTTTAGTAAAGACAATTTTTTTTTTCTTTTTTTTTTTTGTTAAGTTAAACATGAAATGTCAATTAATTCTTAGCTAAATAAAATAAAATTACTGAAAAAAAAAACAAGAAAAAAAATATTAATTTTTTATTATTGACTTTTGAAAATTTAACTTTGAAAATCTATGAAAAATCACACTTTGATTGCAGCACCACGTTTGAGCACTCATTTGAAAGCCTTAAGTTTTAACTATAACAAACATTTTTAATTTTAAAAATATCTGCATTAGTTCCTAAGATATGAAAAACAATTTTTTTTAATAAAATTACACTAAGCCTTATCCAAAAATAACTTTTTTTAGTTTAATTTTATAAACTTAATACAAGAAAAATATAAGGCAGAGTCTATTTAGCCTGTGTGAATTAAGTCCCACTTTTTTGAAAAATACCCCACTGTGCGTCGCCTGGGAAACAAACGCGTTTATCTCAGAACCATGTTTTCGGACCTTACGGAAGTGATTGAAGGCGCTGGGATGAACCAATCGTCACCAATTTTTTTTTAAAGTTTGTAAAAGTCTTTTCTAACAAACGAACTAGAATCAGCCAAAAATATTGAAAACTTTTTATTTGCGATACTCGAAGAGTAAGCAAATACTGTAAACGCGCAAATGTCTGTCTGTCCGTCTGTCCGTACAAACATCGAGATCTCGGGAACTATAAGAGCTAGAACCACCAAATTTTGCATACAGACTTCTATAAGCAAAGCGCAGATCAAGTTTGTTTCAAACCCTGACCACGCCCCTTTTTACGCCCACAAACCGAAAAAAAACTCTGTGGTGTCCACATTTTTAGTGCTAGAGAAAAGTGGCCCTTACAAATGTTGTTCGTATTGAAAATATCTACCCAAATATCTAAAAAATTTTAAAATCTGACCATTTTCAAGAAATTGTGTATACAAATGCGTTGAAAATTTTTATTGCGCTCAAAAGTAGGCAAAATTTTTTTTTTAAGAGAGGGCGCTTAAAACTGATTGCGCATGAAAGTAGGCTACACATTATTGAAGAGGGCTAGCTAGCTGTTTTTAAACAGGGCAATGAGTATCGCAAATCTTATAGTCGGGAAACCCGACTATAGCGTTCTTTCTTGTTTTTTTTAAAAAAGAACAAGTGAAAAAAAACATACAAAAAACGAATTTTTTTTTTAAAGCTTCATAACTTTTGTAATTTTTTTTTTTTCATGATTCTAGTTCATTTAATAGATAATACAATTCAATTTAGAAATGTGTTTTGATTTTGTGTTTCAAGTCACGCGTTTTGACGGCATCACTTCCGGTAGCGGTACACCTTTTCAAAAAAATGTCGACTTTAATGGACGCCCCCTCCCCCACTTGTTTTATTTGTTCAATTTAAAACATTGTATTGCTTAAATAAATGTGTTTTCTTATCCGTTTAGTCCAGTCAATCTAGACATAAAAATGGCTTTAAATAACATTAATTCCGACAGAGCTGAATTTTGGTGGAGGCCTTTGGTTTACCCCAAGGAACACATTGTCAAAAGTCCCCATCGATCCCAGGTGTGCTAATTGAGTTATTCAAGGTCACAGGTAAAAGTTTTGAGTTTGAGTTTTTCTCAAAAACGGTACGGTTTATCGAAAAATATATAAGGACAAAGTTGTAGATCTTGAAATGCTCTACAAAAATGATCCATATGATTTTTTCTCTAGCACCCACCATTTTCCAGATATCGCGCTTGTAAGCATCACGTTATACATAATGAGCACACATACGCCACGTATTTTTCGATAAACCTTACCGTTTTTGAGAAAAACTCAATAAAGTCAAAATTTTTACCTGTGACCTTGAATAACTCAATTAGCACACCTGGGATCGATGGGGACTTTTGACAATTTGTTCCTTGGGGTAAACCAAAGGCCTCCACCAAAATTCAGCTCTGTCGGAATTGATGTTATTTCAATGTCTAGATTGACTGGACTAGTTATGAACTTTCAGCATTGTACCTTCAACCGTTTCCTCAAAAAATTTTTTTTCAAAAGTGCCATTTTTCGGGTCTACAAGGTGAGAACCTGCC
Source organism: Drosophila oshimai (assembly GCA_018150695.1). Lineage (NCBI taxonomy): Eukaryota > Metazoa > Arthropoda > Insecta > Diptera > Drosophilidae > Drosophila > Drosophila oshimai. The sequence continues at coordinate 603,601 of JAECWM010000277.1, forward strand.
TTAAAGAATCTACGGCCAGTATAGCCAGTAAAAGAGCCATTACCGACTTGTTCGCAAACGAAAAAATCGGACTAGTCAGTGAACATATTCCGGTACGAACCTAGTTCAAAACTGGTTAAAATGTAACTAGTTTCAGCCCTGTTACGTAACATCCCCGTGTTAAAAATACCAATCCGGGCTATACAGTTGTTCTATTACTCGGACTAGTTAATTGTCTCGGCTTAACTTGTTTTGTTCTTGTCTACAACTAGGCCTTTTCCCTGCAGGGTATATATCTAAAAAAATACAACTAAACTTCAACTAAGATTGTTCAAAAATTTAATCGTTTCAATTCCACCTTATTTTAGCTTTATATTGGAAGCAGTGGAATAAATACAAAAATTTAATTGCAAAAAGTTAACTTGCAAAGTATTTCAAACTTAGACATAAAATTTGTATGACATGTTTTTTAAGACTTACAGTACAGATTTGAAAAACAAACAGAACTTTTTTTTTAAGTAAATAAAATCCGTTAACGTTTTCATGAAAATGCCCATATAAATCCCCATTTGTATTTTCAGTAATGTACGCTTTATTGTGTACAGAGTAATAACATTATGGTGCTCTACCCTCCAAGAAGGAAGTCACACTGAAATTATTTCGGAGACTCTTATTAAGGAAATATTGAATGACTTAGCCCTGCGACAACCAACTTTATTAATGACGGTAAATATTTTACTTAACTCATTAAAATATAATAGTTTATTGTAATAAATCTACCTTCCCCCAATCAAGCGAGTCAAACACAATTTAAAGCGAAAATGTGCATTTGAAAGCATATTTCCGATGCTAGTTGTTGCAGTAGACCTTCGTCAGCAAGCTTATTGCTGTTTGCAAGCTTTGTTATCATCATCTGGTCACATGTTTAAACAGTCTCTTTTAAAGGAAAGTATTTCTTACATAAATAAGTGTTACCGAATTTAAATAGTTTATTTACAGGACGTGTACAACACCTTATTGGGATTATGTATTCAATTACATTCAGAACCAATTAAAAAGCCATATTTGCGTAACATCTGGAATTGTCGCTTGGAAGTGTATAAATCGCTCATGGTTTTATTAAAATTACGGAATAACGGATGCCCCGCGCCTTCAGAAATAATTATGAACCTTTTAGATGAATCCCGCAGCATTGGATTACGGCAAAATCAAAATTTTAAAGCTCTGGAAATTTTACTTCATCCTCACAAGGCTGATATAAGTTTTAAACAATGTTTTGAAAATTTGCAGATCATGGCTTCTTGCCATAAAAATATTTCTTCCCACGATTGTTCAAACGTACATAGGGACCGAAATGAAATTATGCTTCCTGTTAATCAAAACAAAGAAGAAAATGTTTTTTCCCAAACTGAAAATGAACCCGATGACCCATTTCACTCAATGGTTAATTTTTGTGAAACATCTACTAAAATAGTGAAAGCTAACGTACAAGAAAACGGTTCAATTGGGATTGATTTATTAAATATAACTGCATCTTGTGAAAGAGTTCATAAAAATTATTCTAATCAAGTAATCATAAAGGAAATTCAAGTAGTAAAAACACCTTTGAACGACTCAGTGCAAAATCCTGAAGAAATGGTAAAATGCACTTTGGAAAACAGCAGTTTAGAGACTAACCAAAGTTCAAATGGGATTTTTAATTGCAATGCCAATTATTTGGACAGTGTTAAACAATGTGTTGAAAATTTGCCCATTGACTTCGAAAATGTAGATAATAATAAAATGATTGCAGACTTAGAAGCAACATTCGTTTGTGAACTTAAATAAAATGAAGAATATGTAATACTTTTTTGTAATATGTTTTGTTTTCCTATCAGAAAGAACAAATAAAAATATAAGTATTCAATTTAAAAAAAAAAAAACAAGATAGAACGCTATACTATAGTCGGGTTTCCCGACTATCAGATTTGCGATACTCATTGCCCTCTTTACAAAAAGTGTAGCCTACTTTCGAGCGCAATAAATTTTTAACGCCCTCTTCAAAAAAAGTTTAGCATTCTTTCAAGCGCAATAAATTTGTAACGCACTTTTATACAAAATTTTTTTGAAAATGGCCAGAATTTTAAAGTTTAGATATTTAAGATATGTGGGTAGATATTTTCAATACAAACAACATTTATTGGAGCCACTTTTCTCTAGCATTAAAAATGTGGACACCACAGAGTTTCGCGGTTTGTGGGCGTAAAAGAGGTTTGGTCAGGTTTTGAAACAAACTTGATCTGCGCTTTACTTATGGAAGTCTGTGTGCGAAATTCGGTGGTTCTAGCTCTTACAGTTACCGAAATCTCGATGTTTGTACGGACGGACGGACGGACGGACAGACCGACATTTGCACTTTTCCATAACACTTGGGTTCTCCTGAGTTCAAGTCCCATACAAAATTATTTTCCATCACCTATAGGTTTCGCGGTATTGCGACGAATAGAAAAGTCGCATGTTGGACGACACTTTAAATTATGTTGCCTATGCCAAAGAAGTAACCGTGATGTTTTTAGCTGGATTATACACTCAAAACACCACTGCATTGAACAAAAATTATTTCCTGCTTACATATTTGTCCATTCCGTTGGAATAAGTCGTCAAAGTTGAAATCTCATATTTTACTCGAGTTTTTGTCGCATTCAAGGGCCTTTTAAAAATATACCTAAAATGGTAGAATTTTTTATTTTACCTTGATTTTGTAGCCCTATGTTCGCTTCAATTTTGGTTTTTATGCCTGTCGTGATAATATTTTATTGGAATTCTTATAGCAATAAAAGTAAATTTTTTTACTTTTCCTACTACTATATTTTCTCCCCATTTTTAAAAAGTCATGGCATCTTAAGTGGTTCATTAAGAAAACATTTTTTTAACTCCAAAATAATATAAGCATGTGTGTTTAAGATTGCCATGACTTTTCAAAAATTGGGAGAAAAAATAGTAGTAGAAATAGTAAAAAAAACTAACCTTAATTGCTATAAGAATTCCAACAAAATATTATCACGAATATGCACAAAAACCAAAATTGATGCGAACATAGGGCTACAAAATCTAGGTAAAATAAAAAATTCTACCATTTTAGGTATATTTTTAGCAGGCCGGTGAATGTAACAAAAACTTGACTTATACGAGAGATTTCAACTTTAACGTCTAATTTCAAAGGCATGGATAAATGTCCCAGGCGTAGACAATTTTTGTTTAGTGTAGTGGTGTTTTGAGTGTATAATCCAGCTAAAAATATCACGGTTACTTTATAGCATAGGCAACATAATTTAAAATGTGGTCCAACATGCTACTTTTCTATTCGTCGCTATACCGCGGAACCTATAGGCGATGGAAAATAATTTTGTATGGGACTTGAACTCAGAAGAACCCAATTGCTATGTAAATGCAAATGATCCGTTGTTTTTTTTAGTGTTGCCCTGTGTTAATATTAACATATGTATACGCTTTCGTCTATTTGTATTGAACAATTAAGAATTTTAATGATGTTATTCCCTTCTATTGATATTTCTTTCTTAATGCAATTCTGGTTTAAAGTTGTTTTTGGAATATTCCATGTAATTAATATGTTTGGTTCAATGTAGTTTAATTGAAAACTTTAATGGGTTTTGGTATACTTGCATTCTGTAGTTTCTTGTCTTATAATTCCATTTATGCATTCATCAAATATAACCTTCACTGTTTCTTTGCCAAATACTTTATTTTCAAAATGTTTATATTTACTGAATAATTTTTCTGTTAGAATGTAATTATTTTTGTTTGAATAAGTAATAATTTCAAAGACCAGGACTTTAACTATGTCGTAGGAAAATGGGAAATTATAAGAATTTCGTTCGTTTTTGTTTTAAGATAAGTATAAGTTTTTGTTTTCAATAATTTCTCAAAGTTAACGTGATTCAAATAATCGTGCTTATCAGGTTTGGATTAAAAATGCCAAGTCTTGATAATTGCATTCCCAACTCAATGTCTTCAATATACTCTGTAAAGTGTTGTTAGTTAAATATTAGCACTGCTGCTTGTTATCTTTCTTCGTCTTATTTTAATTCATTTATTGTTTTAATTCCTTTATTTATAACATCTATTACCATATTTATTTCATTTCATTTATTTATATCCTAACGCTACAAGTGAAGACTTATATTTATTGCGTTAGTCACAACGGTTTCAGTAAAGATTTTTAAATAAAATAAATAACTTAAATGTAAGGGAGCGTGGGGTGATCTGGCACTTGGGGCATTCAAGTCACCCCCCTTTATCTAAGAACCCGTGAGTTGAAAAAATATAATTTTTTTTGAGCAAGTCCACCTTGACAGTATGAAATAACCAACCACGTTTGATAGAAAAGAGAGCCGTGATAATTAAGCTATAATTCAAAATGCATTTTTTGGGGTAAAAAAAAAGTTTCAGTGCTAAAAGAAAAGTTCTCGTGCACCAATACGTGTAAGTGAAAAAAACGAGGTAATTTTGTATTATGCAAATAGCAATATAGAACATTGATTTGGTAGTAATTTGAATCGCGTTTTATTTTGGTAAAAACACTTAGTTTATGTAATAACTTCGTGTGGGGCAATTGGCAACGCAATGTGTAGGACACATTAGTCCTGACTTTGCAAAAGTAATATTTTTCTAATTTTCAACTAAAGAAATAAATGGCTAATAGATAAAAAAAAAGACAAAAAAAACATATTTGACTAAAAGTTTTAAATAAAAATAAAAACTAATAATAAAATAAATAAGCTTTTCGGTTGTTATAAATTAATATAACAAAATACAACATTCTTTAACCATTTACCATGTCTTGTTTCAACTTTTCAATGGGTGGCAAAACTGCCCCAGGGGTGTTGAAAAATTACCCCACTATGTGTCCACATTGCCCCACTTTGCTTCGCTCAGTAATTTATTAATTAATTAATTTAAAAAAAATGGATTATGACATTTTAAAGCTTAGTGCTTACCACATAGAGGGATATAAACAAAAGTATAAAAACGATCCATTTTCTTCTCTAAAAATGGCTTTAAAGAAATCATGGCCATATCACCCCACTCTCCCCTACTACTTAAGGGGGGACATCTGAGTAACTGGCAAAAAAAAAGCGGATTTTCTTTTTTTTTCCAAATGAAAAAGCCAACCGAAAATTTGTAGAGTAGGTTTTATAATATAAGATGTGAAGTACAAAATAAAATTTTTTTTGGAACAAATCAAAAACAAAATGGCGGCTGTGCAGCATTTCTTTGTAGGCCCTTTTTCGTAAAAGGGGGTCCATGGCCGACAAGGAAACGTCCTTATTTTTTGACCTAGAATAAAAAATCAAGTTTGGCTAGTTTCAATACATCAACAGCTATCGACCCACGTAGGATTTTTTTCGATATATTGATTTTTTGCAAAACGGTGAGTGATTGAAAAAAAATTACAATTTTCACGAAAAAAAAGTCACAAAATTGTTGATAAAAAAAAGGAAGCAATATAAAAAAAAATCCTACGCGGGTCGATAGAGAAAGGTATTTTGAATATACTGTCAAAATTTCAGATTGATCCGTTAAGATTTGTGCGAGTTTTCTACTCGGCCAACTGAAAAAATAATATAATAATATAATATAATAAATAATTCTTTATGGTCTTAAGAATAACATACCAAAAGATAGAGTCCGGCAAAAGTGTCTAAGTGTCGAAATTTTCCATTCTGCGGCGATGCCTCACAGGTATATCCCATGGAACCTTTTGTGTTTAAACGCGTTTTTCTCGAAACCACTTTTTTTGAGCTGGCCGAGTAGAAAACTCGTACAAATCTTAACCGATCGATCTGAAATTTTGACAGTATATTCAAAATACCTATGTCTATCGAGACTCGTAGGATTTTTTCGATATATTGCTAACTTTTTTTTTATCAATAATTTTGTGACGTTTTTTTCGTGAAAATTGTAATTTTTTTTCAATCATTCACCATTTTGCAAAGAATCAATATATCGAAAAAATCCTACGAGTCTCGATAGACATAGGTATTTTGAATATACTGTCAAAATTTCAGATCGATCGGTTAAGATTTGTGCGAGTTTTCTACTCGGCCAGCTCAAAAAAGGGGTTTTGAGAAAATGCTGCACAGCCGCCATTTTGTTTTTGATTTGTTCCAAAAAAAAATTTTTTTGTACTTCACATCTAATATTATAAGACCTACTTTACAAATTTTTGATTGGCTTTTTCATTTGACCAAAAAAATTTCAGAAAATCCGATTTTTTTTTCAGTTACTCAGATGTCCCCCCTTAATAGATAATACAATTCAGGTTAAAAATGTGTTTAGATTTTGTGTTTCAAATCACGCGTTTTGACGGCATCACTTCAAAAAAAATTTCGACTTTGATGGACGCCCCCTCCCCCACTTGTTTTATTTGTTCAATTTAAAACATTGTATTCCTTAAATAAATGTGTTTTCTTATCCGTTATGAACTTTTAGAATTGTACCTTAAACCGTTTCCTCAAAAACATTTTTTTTCAAAAATTCAATTTTTCGGGCCTACAAGGTGAGAACCTGCCTTTAACAACTCAAGAAGTCTTTGATTTTAGAGATAAGCTGAGACGCGCTTCTGATGGTTTCAAGGGCATGAGAAATATTGTTCCATTGTGTATGGAACAATATTTCTCATGCCCTTGAAACCATCACTGTGTGTGAGCCCCAAGAGGTCACAGGTTTGATGAAAATGGTGACGAAAACTAACGATGGATCTTGGTTCGTGTGTGTCCCCAGTTCGTATGTGTCCCCAGATTACAGAACTGAAGAGAAGTAAATCCTAGCTGATCGGTTTCGCGAGATATTTGTAAATGTAATTTTTTACAAGACTAAATTACAACATAAAAAAAACATTGAACCGGACCGAAAAATTTTTTTCTGTTAGAGTTGGTTTTCTTCATAAAGAAAAAAATAAAAAAAAAAATTTTTTAAGCGAATTTTTTTTAACGATTTTTTAAGTTTAAGAAAAAAATGTTCAAAGGCCTTTACTAGATTTCTTCATATCTCGGGCTGTAGTCGGCCGATTTGGATGTTTGATACCAATTATATTTTTGAAATTTTTGAATTTTATTATTTTTTATTTTCCTAAAAAAAAAATTACAAATAAAAATAAATGATATAAAAAAAATTAAAAAAAAAAAATAACAAAATTCAAAAACCAAAAAAATATACAAACTAATAAAAAAAACAAAAAACACTTAAAAAAAATATAAAAAATAGTAAAAACAAAAAAAATAAAATAAAAAAAATGGGACCATCCTATTACCACGTCCTCGTTCTTGGTCCTGGGGCAAGCTAAGAGTGATATTTTGATGTGGGTTTGTTAATAACATATTGGTTGTGTATGTGAATACAAATATTTTATTACATACAATTGTTTTCATCGACTTTTCTTCTAGTGTTTTAGATATGGTGAAAAAACCGATAAATTCGCAAATTTTGTGTTTGTCGAGCTCTTGCTGACAAATTACTTATCGAATGCAAATGATCTGTATGGAAAAGTTAAAGATTAGTTTGTTGGTAGTTATAATTGGTATCAAACATCCAAATCGGCCGACTACAACCCGAGATATGAAGAAATCTAGTAAAGGCCTTTGAACATTTTTTCTTAAACTTAAAAAAATCGTTAAAAAAATTCGCTTAAAAAAATTTTTTTTGTATTTTTTTCTTAATGAAGAAAATCAACTCTAACAGAAAAAATTTTTCGGTCCGGTTCAATGTTTTTTTTTTTTATGTTGTAATTTAGTCTTGTAAAAAATTACATTTACAAATATCTCGCGAAACCGATCAGCTAGGATTTAGGGTAAATCCGGGACATGTGCCCCGCCGGGACAAGTGCCCCACTTTGTTTATTGTTATCATGCATCGATAAGATTGCAGCGCCATCTCGAGAAAACTTGTGTTTAAGTGTCAAAATGAAAAACTTGTGTGGAAAATTCGTACTTTGGTAAGTTAACTATTCACAATTTATGAAATCCATACGCAGTAGGTCCAAAAACAGGCGAAAATTTTTTTAGCGATTCAAAAATGTTTGTTATTTCATCGTCAAAATGTCAACAGACGTCAGATGAAGTATCATAACCTTCCTATGTAGCAAGATCATTTAGCAGATAACTATTTTTACATTTACTGTTCGCCAATATTTTTTTAATTAATAATTTTCATATGCTATGCAATCGGGACAAGCGCCCCACTTGTTCTCGGGGACAAACGCCCTACTGATAATCTGGTTTGAGCACTTTATGTTGTAAACGTTTGTTATTATTTATTAACAAAAATATTCTATATGGTGTTTTTACATAATTTACAATTGTTTATTAATGTTTTTTTTGTATAAATAAAATTTTTCGGTATTTTTGGTACCTCGATCGACAAATTAAGTCTTTTATTTTTATTATCTTTAAAAACCAGATCTATTATTTTTATCATTATTATTAAGTGTTGATGTGTGTTAGAAAGTACCGTAGAATCAATGTAATGGCTTTTTTTCGCGAGTTGTTGTTTTCAAAATAATTTAAATCCTAAGCATAAAAGCGGGGCGCTTGTCCCTGAAGATTTTTGAACTAGCAAATTTGCTACTTTTTATTAATCATCCCACAGAAAGCTTGTAACGTAAAATATTGATGAATAAAATGTTGTTCTTACTTCTGGATATACTACTCGACCTACAACAATCACAAAAGCCCTCGTAAACATATTTGTGAAACAACCATTTCGATTTTCAAAAACGTGGGGCACTTGTCCCGGATTTACCCTACTTCTCTTCAGTTCTGTAATCTGGGGACACATACGAACCAAGATCCATCGTTAGTTTTCGTCACCATTTTCATCAAACCTGTGACCTCTTGGGGCTCACTGTGCATAGGCGAATAGCATTAATAAAGAATTGCCTCCTCGAGCACAAGGTTTTGTATCTAGGGATAATAAAGTTGTGTGTTCTTTGCGATCATTATTTTGGACGCTATTTTCTGCTAAATTATTAATCTTCTGCTCTAATTCATTTTTATCATCGTTCCGAATAAATATTTATAAGCTGTTCCAATAACATTAATTAGACCTCTCTTGCTCCGTTTGACAATTTTTTAACCATTCATTTCTCTTTGAAGTGTTTATTTGCGATACTCGAAGAGTAAGCAAATACTGTAAACGTTAAAATGTCTGTCCGTCCGTCCGTCTGTCCGTACAAACAGTGAGATCTTAGGAACTATAAGAGCTAGAACCACCAAATTTTGCACACAGACTTGTATTAGCAAAGCGCAGATCAAGTTTGTTTTTAAGCCTGACCACGCCCCTTTTTACGCCCACAAACCGCGAAACTCTGTGGTGTCCACATTTTTAATGCTAGAGAAAAGTGGCCCTAATAAATGTTGTTCGTATTGAAAAAATCTACCCAAAAATATATAAAAAATTTTGACATTTTCATGAAATTGTGTATTCAAGTGCGTTAAAAATGTATTTAATGGATTAAATCCTTATCTGGCTAGTTATTACCTTAACTCTAAGACTAAGAACTACATAAATAATATTCCCTAAGCGATTGCCTAAGCTCATCCTTCTTGGATCCTCAACTGAAGCGAATGCTAGCTGGCAGGGAATTAAACAGCCGCAAAGCCCTTAAAACTGGATCATTACGAGCATAATTGGTCCTAGCAGCACTCTCAAAAAAAGGGAATAAGGTACGGAGATTCCTGGCTGGGGCATTAAAATTGACTAAACTCAATAGGAAAGGACTATCAATATTACCAATGATTATGTCATTCAAAAAGAGTAGGCCCGCCATCGAACGCCTGTCAACAAGACTGCAAGTATGCAGTAGACGACATTGGCTGGAATAAGAAGGAACCGGATCTGAAAAATGTTCTTAGGAATTTTAGGAACTTTAGGAATTTTTTCTGATGTGCACTGTTCTTGAGGGATTCCAAATAAAGGAAGCGTATTCCACCCTTGAGCGCACAAATGCAGCAAACACTGACAGTCTCGAGTAAGGGTCTTTAAACAGTACAGTATTTCGTTTGACAAATCCGAACATAGCGTACGCCTTAGGCAGAATGAGATGAATGTGATGATTAATAAGAAATTTGCTATCAAAGAGAACCTCAAGATCCATAATTTCGTTCAGCGCAAGGAGTGGGTGGTCGTTAATATAATAAGTTGACATAATGGTTAATGTACCTTTACTATAGCGGACAACATGACATTTGTTTTGATTTAAAGGCAACTTGTTCCGAGTACACCATAAACTAATTATGCTCAAATCAGATTGAAGCAAATAAGTATCACAAACCGATAAGTAAAGCTTAAAGTCGTCTGCATAGAGAAGATATTTAGCTAATTGAATGCCGAAGCAAATGTCATTCATGAAAATGATAAAAAGCAAGGGGCCAAGAGAGCTTCCCTGGGGCAGTCCAGAAGTCGCTTCATAGGAGTTTGAAACAGATCCACTAACTTCAACCTGATAGGTTCGGCTTACCAAAAAAGATGAAATCCATTTTAGAAAGGCAGAGTGAATGCCAAGCTTGGAAAGCTTTGCTTGTAGGGCAGAGTGACAGACCTTGTCAAAAGCCTTGGCAAAGTCCGTATAAATTGCGTCCACCTGCGAATGGGACTCAAAAAATTGTAAACAATGCTTTTTGAAAATAGCTAGGTTCGTGGTCGAAGAACGTCCAGGCATGAACCCATGCTGATTTGGGTCAATATAGGCATTTAAATGGAATGATAACTTTTTGACTACTATTCTCTCGAACAGCTTAGCGATATTGCTTATTTTAGCAATGGGCCTGTAGTTGGAAATCTCAGACTTACTTCCGCATTTATGAACCGGTAGAATTTTAGCAATTTTCCATCTAGGTATAAATTTACCCTGAGATAAGGAGGCAGAGAAAAGAATTTTAAGAGGCTCAATAAGACCAGAGCAGCATTTTTTCAGAAAGAACGAAGACACTCCATCAGTATCAGGCTTCTTGGAATCGTCGAATGGAGCTATAGTTTCACAAATGTCCTCATTAGTTATATCAAGGGTGCCGATATTACAAATTTCTGGAATATTGTTTAAAACTTCATGTTCATTCCAGCTAGAAGCGGGTTCGAAGCTGGCAGAAAAAATGGAAGCAAATAAGTTGGCAATGTTAGCCCCAGAGTTAGCGACAATATTGTTGTATGTCATAGTTGAAGGTGTGGATGACGATGACCTTTTAGAATTTACGAAGCGCCAGAACGAATTAGGATTGGACTTTAAGCTCTGTTAAATATCAGAAATGTATTGATTATATAGAAATTTATTAAGAAACTCAAATTTTCGCTTGTGTTGCCTGTATCTATCGCCATCCACAGGATTACCCCATCTAATGAACCTTTTATAGAACCTATTCCTTAAGTTTTTATACCTCTGGAGGCCCTTAGTGTACCACGGAAGCCTATAGGATCCCCGTACCTTGGTTGGCACATTGCTATCCAGAGTGTTTTTGAGTACAACTAGAAAGTAATTGTAATTGGTTTCAATGCAAGCATTCGAAAGTAAAGAAACCCAATTAATAGATATTAGGCAATCACTTACGGCAGCCAGGCTGGAATCATCAAAGTTAAACATAGGAACTACTTTAACTGCTGGTAACAAATTATAAAATTCAATATTAAAGCATAATGGCTTATGATGAGAATCACAATTAGAAACAGAAAATTCAGCAAGGTAACCTATGCAAATCATTAAAGATATTATTTATTTGGGTGAGGCCCATACTATAACAATCATCAATGATAATAATTTCATGTGGCTGGTGTACGTTGCCAGGCACCATAAAGAGCGATTGCAGATCACATGTCCATACAACAGAACCTAAATTAAAATCTCCAGTCACACAGATACCAACACCGTCGTCTAAGCTGGCATTTATCCTGGAAATATTGTTCATATGTGCCTGATAAAGCGAAAAATCACTACCAGGGGGAATGTAGGAAGCAACTATTAAAGTCTTCCCAGACGAGCCAGCTACCTCGACAGCCAACTGGTCCAGAAGTGAGTCCTCGTTTGCAAGTTTAATTGTTATGCAGCAAAAAGTACGGCGTACAGCCACAATGACTCCTCCACCTCTCTCGCACTGCATTCTGCTGAAGTCTCTGTCCTTACGATAGACATTGAACAGATTTGGATCGAAGAACTCGCTGGAGCTAAAGTCAAGGTTGAGCCAAGTTTCAACCAATATTATGACGTCATAATCACTATTGGATGTGTTCATGAAGTTTTGGTTCTCATTCCAGATTTCTCATTCCAGATATTTTGAAAGTAAAGTAAATGAATTTACTGGAACTCTTTCCATAGCTGCCTGGCGGTAATCAGGCAGGGTAAAATCAGCAGCAGCAATAACAGTCGGCTGCACTGCACAGCCATAGGATCCATTTAGAACACTGCGAAGTGTTTCCGTACAAATACGTATTGACAGGTTGAAGGCATCATCCCAAAGATCATCATCTAAAACATTAGAAGATATTTCCTCAGCCGGTGCATGCCGTAGATAGCGAAATAAAGGAAGCTCGACATCAACTCACCAACTAAACGCCTTTTGTTGTGGTTCCGAATGTTCCTCCTCTTCCTAGGAAGGGTGTTCCAATCACCCTCTTTAACCACAGTTAGCGGAGCCGCAACATGCACCACATCATTGGCGGACCCTGCCTTAGGTCTAAGGGCCCGCGGCCTATTACTAACATTATTCATACTGTAAGTTTTCTGCTGCGGCTGCGGCAGCGGCTGCATGGCCTAGGGGCGACCGCACTAAGGAATTTATTATTGAGATCCGAACAAAATAATTCCAACTTATTGACTTTCTCATTGAGTTCATAAATTTTAGAATGGGAATCATTAGCGACAAGACAATTGTCACATTGCCACAATAAATTCGGCAAGTTGGTCTTTTAATTCGTTTGCTTCTGGGTCAGGCCATGTCAACTGTACTTAGTTATTTTCTGGAATTGAACAAAAATTATAAAAATGTGTAACTTAGGACACTACCTTAAAACACTTTTAACAGTTTTTCGAAATTCCGCACCGTTTTGGATATTTTGAGCTTCAAAGTTCAAAAAATTTGTTTTTAAGGTTTTGGCACGCTTTTTACATACGAATGCTCGCAACCGTCTTCGTTGACGTCACACAATCGCAAACGACGTTTGCGCTGCTTACGACCAACTGTATGTAAAAAGCGTGCGCGGCGGGACAAAAAATGCGATTCCGACTGTCCAAGGCAAAAGTACAAACAATTTTTTGGGCAACTTTTTAAACAATAGTATTCTATTTACATAGTTTTCTTTTTAAGACAAAATAATTCTTTTACACTCAAAAAAAACTTTGTCGATATATGTCAAACCGTTTTTCCAAAGCCTTAAAATCAAATTTTTTGAACTTTAAAGCTCAAAATATCGAAAACGGTGCGGAATTTCGAAAAACTGTTAAAAGTGTATTAAGGTACTGTCCCAAGCTACACATTTTTATAGTTTTTTTCGAATCAGAAAATTGTTTTCTAATTTTAGGTTCAGTTGACGTGGCCTGACCCTCTCGTAAAAGACTATCAAATGTTTGTTCGGTTTTAGTTAGGTTTATGGACAAATAATGGTACTCGTATTCAGTTGGCATGTCTATGGATCCGGCTTTAAATATTAGGAATCCATTTTGAGCTTTGATTGGGTTGATCTCAATATTTTGTCCGATTGTAATTTGAATTAATGTTTGTATAATTAAAAGTAAAATGATGATCATATTTTTATTGTCGTTGTGGTTTTATGGTTTCCTTAGGTTGGTCTGGAATTATTATCATATTAACTTTTATTAATTTACTTTTTCTTTTTAAACTTGGTTTTATACGGGGGTGCCACAGAAATCGTTCCTCCCGAAGTCCGCCCAAGTTCCAACCCAACGCAAAACCGTCGGTGCCACAGAAAACTCTATAATTTCCCCCGTGTTTTAAACGACAGTTTTATAAAGTAAGCATAATTACACCTTTTGATAAATAATCAAAACTTTTTTAAAACAACGATAATGAATTGTGTGCTATCTGCATAACATTTTTTTTAAGTTTTGATCTTTTTATATTTTAAATTAAAAAACCGTCACCTCAAAATTTGCACGTGCCTTTCCGGCCAAGTTCCACCGCAACAACCATAATGCCAACTTGCTCCTAATAAAAAATACCAAATTTCGGATTAATTTTCTTGTTCGAAATATCGTTGGTATTATTGTTTTGGCGTTGTTATAGCTTGTCAAAATTTCAAGTGAAAATAAGTTGTACTTACTGTGAAATTAATAAAACAAATCTTGCATTGCAATTAAGTGTGATCGTGTGTGGAAAAAATACCGGCTTGGGTTTTTAACGACGAAGAAGAAGAGAATTTGTATAAAAACGTAAGTGAATTCAACAAATTTTAAATATTATTGACTAAATGTTGCTTAGTTCCAGGGGAAAGCATAGAAAAACAAAGTGAATCACCGTGTTCTTGATTTTTATATTAGAAAACGCTGATTTCGCAAAAGTATTCGCTCTGGGGGACTGATTTCACGTAGCGGTCTCTCGTAAAAAGCCATCTAGTACAGGGGTGGCTTCTGTTGTTTAGTTTGGCGGTCAATTTAAAATGTTGAACTAATTTGTTTGTTACGTTTTATGTGCAGGGTTTTGTTTAGTTATTGGTACTGTCTTGCAAAAAAAAAAAGGGAAGCTTGTCTTGAATTTATTGAAAAATAGAAAATAAATGCCAAATAAAACTAGTAAGTCAACCCTTTTTTTCCGAATCGTTAGTCCGAGCAAAAAGTTCGTGACGGTTTCCGTAGCGCCGACGGTTTTTTTTCCGAATTTCCGAAAAAAACCGTCCCCAAAACCGTCGACGGTTTCTGTGGCACCCCGGATAATGCACAATCTTCCTGCCTCTGTTGGTTTCCTCAAAATGTTTTTCATCGACTTGTCTGTGTGTTCCTGTCTTTTTGAAAGGGTTCGTTGTTTTGGCCCTTACCAATGGTGATTGTTTATAATCTGTGTTGATTTCATGTTCATGACGTTTCTCATTAAGTTTGTCTATCTTCCTAATTTTATTTTCTTCTACATTATAATCGGGTGTA
This sequence comes from Drosophila oshimai, assembly GCA_018150695.1. Lineage (NCBI taxonomy): Eukaryota > Metazoa > Arthropoda > Insecta > Diptera > Drosophilidae > Drosophila > Drosophila oshimai. The sequence continues at coordinate 618,719 of JAECWM010000277.1, forward strand.
CCTGCATACTTTAATATGATATATCGGCTTGTGCTTTACTTGTGGTATTATGTTTAGTTTTATGATTTTCTTGTACACTATAATCGGAAAAACCTGCATACATAAATATATCGGGTAGTGCTCTACCTGTGGTGTTATGTTTAGTTTTATAAGCAACACCATCAACTCTGCCGGCCCGTTGTTCCGACAGGGAATCTATCAATTTTATCGTTAAAAATTTTAAACATTATTTTTTTTACTTTTTGGTTGGATTTACTATAAAGCGTTTTTTTAGTTTTATTAAACTATTCATATTATTTTATACTTTTTAGTTTTAATTAGGTAGGTAGGTATTGATAAAAATTGGTTGTTTAAGATAATTTTCAAATTATTATTTATTTACTTTATAGTTTTGGTTTATTTACAAAGCGTATTGACAATAGGTACTTAATACTCAAAGGCATTTAAAGTTATAGTAAGTTTTGACATTATCTTACAATTTATTAACATTATCACAATTATCAATTATTACTGCGCTCGAAAGTAGGCTACACTTTTTACAAATTTCGCATTCATTAATAATATTTTGAATTAATTTCTGATAATCAGGGAAATAGAATTTTTTTTGAACAGGTAAATGGTTTTATTGATTCCGGGGTGGAGAAGTTCTTTATGTTTTTTTAATATTGTTTCTTTAAATTCTGCGTTAGTTAGAATATCTGTTAATTATTTACTACACTTTGTTAATTTCTTTAATTGATTTGGACTAATTATTTCGAGGTAAGCCTGTAGGAATATTGGAAAATCGGCTTTATTGTGGAAATAAATAGCACTGTGTTTGGTACATAGGTACTCTTTAATTAAATCTTTTGCAAATGTGTTTGTCATTTCTTTGTATGTTATTTTAATTTTAAGATTATGAACGTAATGTACTACTTCTGTTTTATCTTCGTTGCCCTTTGCCAATTAAACATATACGCCGCCGCCGCCGCCGATTTTTTCCTTATTTGACGTGCCGCCGCCGAGTCAAGTAATTACCGGCGCGGCGTTCGGCGTCATACATCTTTTAATTCACTTTATAAATAAAAAGTTTATTATTAATATATCCTAAAAAAATTTTCGCCAATAATTGTTCAAAGTCTTCGATTAAATGTCTCATCTCCCATCTCCTTACATGTGTCCCATCTCTAAAACATGTAACAGCTGAGACTTACAATTTTTAGTTCAGTTGCAAAAGTGCGTAAATAATTTCATGAAGAAAGTTTTAAAACTTTAAAGAAAATAACGTCTTAAAATCTGAAAAATGTCCTTAAGTGATAAACCTCTCTTATTTATTTTACAGAAAAAATCCCAATGGACTTCTTTGAATCTCGAAACTGAAACTACTTAAGTCAAGAAAAGACTGTTATTTATTTTTAATTTGTATTCAATAGTGTACGCAGTTTTGAACTGAAAGTCACTGAAGCCGTGAAAAGACTAGAAACTGAAACTAATCAAGTTAAGAAAATACTGTTTTGTTGTTTTAATTTCAATTTAATGTGTTATTTCGCGAAGAAAATATATTTTACTTATTAATAAAAGGAACACAAAAAAAAAAAACAAGAGAGGATGCTATAGTCGGGTTTCCCGACTATGAGATTTGCGATACTCATTTCCCTCTTTAAAAAAAATCAAAACAAGACAAAACTCTAGAGTCGCTGGCCCCTTCAAAAAAAACGGTAGCCTGCTTTTAGCGCAATAAATTTTTAACGCACTTGTATACACAATTTCTTAAAACTGGCCAGATTTTCAAAATTTTTAGATATTTGGGTAGATACAATACAAACAACATTTGTAAGCGTTAAAAGGGGCGTGGTCAAGTTTTGAAGCAAACTTGATCTACGTGGGGTATACAAAAGTGTGCAAAATTTGATGGCTCTAGCTCTTATGGTTCCCGAGATCTCGATGGTTGTAGGGACGGACGGACAGACAGACATTTGCAACGTTTAAAGTTTTTGCTTACTCTTCGAGTATCGCAAATAAAAATCTGTTTACTAAATGCTTACGCCGCCAGCCGCCGACAATTTCAACGGCGGCGTAGCCGCCGCCGAAGATGAAGCCATCGGCGTAAACCTCTATTGCCATTTTTTTTAACTTTAAAGCTCAAAATATTGAAAACGGTGCGGAATTTCGAAAAAATTAAGGTACTGTCCCAAGCTACACATTTTTATAGTTTTTTTTCGAATCAGAAAATTGTTTTCTAATTTTAGGTTCAGTTGACGTGGCCTGACCCTCTCGTAAAAGACTATCAAATGTTTGTTCGGTTTTAGTTAGGTTTATGGACAAATAATGGTACTCGTATTCAGTTGGCATGTCTATGGATCCGGCTTTAAATATTAGGAATCCATTTTGAGCTTTGATTGGGTTGATCTCAATATTTTGTCCGATTGTAATTTGAATTAATGTTTGTATAATTAAAAGTAAAATGATGATCATATTTTTATTGTCGTTGTGGTTTTATGGTTTCCTTAGGTTGGTCTGGAATTATTATCATATTAACTTTTATTAATTTACTTTTTCTTTTTAAACTTGGTTTTATACGGGGGTGCCACAGAAATCGTTCCTCCCGAAGTCCGCCCAAGTTCCAACCCAACGCAAAACCGTCGGTGCCACAGAAAACTCTATAATTTCCCCCGTGTTTTAAACGACAGTTTTATAAAGTAAGCATAATTACACCTTTTGATAAATAATCAAAACTTTTTTAAAACAACGATAATGAATTGTGTGCTATCTGCATAACATTTTTTTAAGTTTTGATCTTTTTATATTTTAAATTAAAAAACCGTCACCTCAAAATTTGCACGTGCCTTTCCGGCCAAGTTCCACCGCAACAACCATAATGCCAACTTGCTCCTAATAAAAAATACCAAATTTCGGATTAATTTTCTTGTTCGAAATATCGTTGGTATTATTGTTTTGGCGTTGTTATAGCTTGTCAAAATTTCAAGTGAAAATAAGTTGTACTTACTGTGAAATTAATAAAACAAATCTTGCATTGCAATTAAGTGTGATCGTGTGTGGAAAAAATACCGGCTTGGGTTTTTAACGACGAAGAAGAAGAGAATTTGTATAAAAACGTAAGTGAATTCAACAAATTTTAAATATTATTGACTAAATGTTGCTTAGTTCCAGGGGAAAGCATAGAAAAACAAAGTGAATCACCGTGTTCTTGATTTTTATATTAGAAAACGCTGATTTCGCAAAAGTATTCGCTCTGGGGGACTGATTTCACGTAGCGGTCTCTCGTAAAAAGCCATCTAGTACAGGGGTGGCTTCTGTTGTTTAGTTTGGCGGTCAATTTAAAATGTTGAACTAATTTGTTTGTTACGTTTTATGTGCAGGGTTTTGTTTAGTTATTGGTACTGTCTTGCAAAAAAAAAAAAAGGGAAGCTTGTCTTGAATTTATTGAAAAATAGAAAATAAATGCCAAATAAAACTAGTAAGTCATCCCTTTTTTTCCGAATCGTTAGTCCGAGCAAAAAGTTCGAGACGGTTTCTGTAGCGCCGACGGTTTTTTTTTCCGAATTTTCGAAAAAACCGTCCCCAAAACCGTCGACGGTTTCTGTGGCACCCCGGATAATGCACAATCTTCCTGCCTCTGTTGGTTTCCTCAAAATGTTTTTCATCGACTTGTCTGTGTGTTCCTGTCTTTTTGAAAGGGTTCGTTGTTTTGGCCCTTACCAATGGTGATTGTTTATAATCTGTGTTGATTTCATATTCATGACGTTTCTCATTAAGTTTGTCTATCTTCCTAATTTTATTTTCTTCTACATTATAATCGGGTGAACCTGCATACTTTAATATGATATATCGGCTTGTGCTTTACTTGTGGTATTATGTTTAGTTTTATGATTTTCTTGTACACTATAATCGGAAAAACCTGCATACATAAATATATCGGGTAGTGCTCTACCTGTGGTGTTATGTTTAGTTTTATAAGCAACACCATCAACTCTGCCGGCCCGTTGTTCCGACAGGGAATCTATCAATTTTATCGTTAAAAATTTTAAACATTATTTTTTTTACTTTTTGGTTGGATTTTCTATAAAGCGTTTGTTTATTCTCAACTGGCTATCTGGATGTCCGCGCAGGAGTCTCGATGCTCCTGGGGCCGTGCAGATGTTGGTTTTTGACCGAAGAGATGATCGGGAGTTCTGCCGTTTCCGCGGCTTAAGAAGAAGTAACACACGGGTTGATTCTGCGACAATAACTAGCTTTATTGGTGTAATGTTCTCATCTTAAATACTATTTGACTGCGGAAGTTATAACCCGTTTGGTGCAATGTATGTTAGCGCTTGCACCCGGCTCAGTAGGTTAGTGTCATTCTGCTATGCTCGGCAATGTTCCCATTCTGTAATGGCCAGCGTAATAGGTCAGTGTGCTTCTGCTGACTCGCTGTGCTGGTCGCTCCGTTGGTGTGACGGCCCGTCGGTGCGTCGGCTGCTTGCGTGGGTTTAGCTAGTGGTAAATCTGCTGATCAGCAGTTACTCGCTTACCGCCTGGTAGTGGGTGTGGCTTCAGTTGCGTTACCCCTGCACTGCTTCTTGGTTCTTGGGTTCGAGTTGCGTTATGACTGCTGGTTGTAGTTGGGGTTGGCTTCGGTTACGAACATTCTCCCCCCCCATTGAGGAATGGCCTCAATAAAAGGGTGCCGCTCGCGCTTCGATGTTGTAGTCACTTAAACTCCGTCACCATGTCTTTTGTTCTGGAAGCTCAACTTGTGATTTATGTGTTCGGTGACCCTCCGCTCATCCTGTGCCTCACGGACACTCCATCATGTACCCTGGTGGTGCCAGTATGGATCGACGTGGAGACAAGCTTCGTATCACCAGTCCATGTGGATTCGTCATGCGTGGAAAGCGCTATCCCGCGTTTCGTACCATCCGTATTGACCTCACTCCTACCTGCATCCTCCATTTTGACCACAACAACGTCGATGTTTACTTCCGACGTATTCCAGTCACCCTTCATCGTAGCTCCAGCCCAGTTTTGAAGGCTGAGTGCTTCTGGGATCATGAATCAGATTCCGGCGCGGACTGCGAGTTGTATTAATCTTATTATTATTATTTTTTTTGTTTTATATTATTCAATAAATGCTTAACTGTTCTAAATTACTTTTTGTTTGCGTATACATATATATATTTTTTTTGTGTTCGACCATTGCTGATCTTGCGATTTATTTTTATTTTGTTGACCTGTTTAAGACTATATAAATGACAGTTTTTGCTGGTATTTTCTCATTCGTATTTCTACCATGTCTCGGACCTGTATCCAGATCACCGTTGCCCTTAACGGCCATTTATTCACGCGGCCTCTTTCTTCCAAATGGACCAATCTGTTCGAAGATCCTCTAGTGTTTATTCGTCGACATGAAGGAATGGCCGACTTGTACTCTTATCGTGACTTTACCGTCGATGCCCTTCGTTATCCTGCCCACACTCATCTTAAATTGTGGCAAGGTGCTGTGATCATCTTGGCTGATGAACGTTTTGCTTACGTTTGTTATGCGATTCGACGTATTGACCGTATACCGCACCGTACCTATCCTGTCGCCGAAGAACCGTATGACTCTGACTCTTCTTGTGACTCCGGAATTAAAGACATGTATGGCATTATTGACGATCAGAATATTTCACTTATTTGAATAAAATGTTGTTTTTCTTCTTAATCATACTCTTTTTTTTTTCTTCTTTTATATATTTTTTTCCTTTTATATTTGGTCTATGTCTGAGTCACTCAGTCTATATTCCTTATGTATGCGAGTTTTTGGTGCCGGTGCCCTTGTCTTTTGTGCCGATTCGTTTTTTCGGATGACTTGTGTTATTGTTGCGTGTTCTTCTGATGTTGGCACTTCTATTTTCGCCTTTCCTTTGTACATGAATTTTACGATAATTGCTGCCGCTGCTATTATCGCTACTACTGCTGCTGTTATTATTACGCTTATGTACTTGTTGCTTATTGACATTTCTGCGCTGCCTTCCACTTGATCTTGACTGCTTCGTAACCGCTGTACTTGTTCCTGTAACTCAATTAGTTTTCCAGAAATTGCCGCGGACCCAGGTGTTACGTTTGGCGTTACCTTATTTTCTGCGTCTATTCCTATTGGATGTATAAAAATTGCGGCTTCCGATGTTTTCACTACTGACTCACCTTGTGGGTGACCTTGTAGAATAATCATAGGGCTTCTTGCGATGCAGTTGTTATCTAAGGTAACTATTCCACTTCCATTGAGCAGTACCTGATTTCTTTCTTCGCCGCACACGTATGTTAGCGTAATTTCTCTTTTGTCGCGAAAATCCATGAGTTCGGTGCTGCAATCTTGTACCATACACTGGACCTGTCCACCTCCTGCCTTTTGCATACCGGAGTAGGTTCTTTGTGAAACGCCGCCAATGTGCATCGTAGTTGTTCGTCTGCTGGTCCTAATGTGGCTTGCTGTAATTTGCATAACAATGGTCCTTTAGATAATTTTGTGCATTTTTGAAGATCGTCCTTTGAGATTGGAAAGTGTCTATCGCGGTGGTCGCTAATGGCGAGGTATTCTGTTTCTGTTACTATAACTCTTATTTTGTTGTCTTGTACTAATGGAATCGGGGCTAAATGGTATATGTTGTATTCTTCTTCATCGACTAATGGAATTTTTGTATGAAACACCAACAATTCATCCAACTCCTGGACTTCAGTTGCCATAATTTTGTATACATCGTGTATGGTTTCCTTTGCTATGGGCAGTCTTCTTCCTGTCGGTAAGTGCGCCTGTATATTTACCAACTCGTTCTTTAGTTGGGTTACTGATAGTAACGCTGGATTTATTACGCCTCCTTGAATGCCTGTTACCACATTTACTATTGCTTCTTGTGTCCTTTTGATGTGCCCGGCCAATAACGATATCTCGGTCGTTATCTGAGCCAAACTGCTTCCCTTAATTGAGTTATCCAAATCCTTTATTTGTTTTTCTACGTACCGCATCCTTTCTTCAATTGCAGTGTTACTAGCCTTCATTATGTTGACTGTGCTGTCCAGAATCGAGGTCTGATTTCTCAGCAAATGAGTGTTTTTTACCTCATTCGCCTGTATTCGCTTTATGGTTTGTTCCATCTCCTGTGCGTATTGCGAGTCCAACACTCCGAATAATCCATTTGCTAAATTTCCTATCAGATTGAGTGCTCCTCTCTTCTGTCGATGATGCTCAAACAGCCTTTGTGTATCGTCAAACTCCAAAGCCTCCTGTTGTAACGCATGGATGACCGTCGGACATTTTTCACCCTTTTGACACCATTTTCCGAGTCCTTCAACACTCTCCTTAAAGATCCTTATTTCCTGTGCTAATGTTTTTAAATCGAAATACGATATCACCGTCCATTCGGCTGATATTAGTGTTATTCTGTTGCTTATTTCTATGTATGTTCCAGTAATATTGTTAAACGGTTTAATTTTTACCGGCATCTCTGTGGGTATTGGTGTTTGTTGTGTGGCTGCGGCTAGCAGTATTATTATAACCAGCACCACCATTTTGTTCATTATTATATATATCTTACTTTTGGCAATTAACTACCTCTTCCGTCTTGCTTTCTATTGGTAGTATCGCGATTCGATGAATTGCTCTTGTATATGTTCCTGACGCCGTTTTTAGCTCAACGACTCGTATGAATCCGTCCCTTCCCGGATATGTTGCAGTGACTCTGCCCAATGGCCACTGTAGCGGTGGTATATTATCCTCCTTGATGATTACCAAGTCCCCTACTGTGACTGGTTTCTCTTTCTTTGTCCACTTTGCACGATCCTGTAGTTGATGTAGATATTCGTGGCTCCAGCGTTTCCAAAACTCCCGTCTGATCCTATCTATTTCTTTCCACCGGGTGATTTTCCCTGTTTTTCCCTCCTTCTCATGGATGTCTGGTGACGCTGTGAGTGGTCCTCCAATTAGAAAATGCCCTGGTGTTAGTACTGCCAGGTCTTGTGGGCTGGAAGAGATAGGAGTAAGCGGGCGTGAGTTTAAAATTGCCTCAATATCTATTACTACGGTCTCTAGCTCTTCATGCGTTAATGATGCCGTTGACACTGCCCGGAGTAACAGATGTTTTGCTGATTTGACTGCCGCCTCCCATAATCCTCCGAAATGTGGTGCTCTTGGGGGTATAAAACGAAATTCTGTGCCTAACTGTATGCACTCTTGTGTAATCTTCTCCTGAGCCTTTTCTGCATATATGCTATTATGCAGCTCACTTAATTCGTTACTTGCCCCAACGAAATTTGTTGCATTATCGCAGTATAGACGAGTCGCTATCCCTCTTCGACCGACGAATCGTTTAAATGCTGCTAAGAACGCTTGCGTGGTGAGGTCAGTTACTACCTCCAGATGCACTGCCTTTGTTGCGAAACAGCAGAATATCGCTAAATATACCTTATGTGGCTTCTTCCCACGTATCTTGTAATGGACCCAAAAAGGTCCGCAGTAATCAACTCCACTGACTGCGAATGGCCTCGTCGTTCGAACTCTGTCACGTGGTAGCGGGCTCATTATCTGCTTCATTAACTGTGGTCGGGCTCGACAGCATCTTATACATCTTCGAACGGTAAGTTGAGCTACTTGCCTACCCTTGACCGTCCAAAATTGTTGCCTGACAATTGCCAACAATGTTTGTGGCCCACAGTGATTATGTTGTTCATGTTTGTTTGTAAATAGAATCTTTGTCAGCTTGTGTTCTGGTGGCAGCAATATTGGGTGTTTTGCATTATATGTTAAACTTGAGTTCTGAAGCCGACCGCCAACTCTGAGAATCCCCTGTTCATCCAAAAATGGGTCCAACGATCGTAACGTGTCTGATGGTTCTAAATTCTCTTTTTCTTTAGTTGTTTTAGCGTTGCCGCAAAATGTGTCGTTTGTATTTGATGCACTATCTTCCTTTGCGCCCCTTCTATTTCTGTTATTGTTAGTTGCCCTGTATTCTTTCCATTTTTTCGGCAATTATTTATGAATCTGAGCATTACTGCAACTATACGTAATAGTGTATGAAAGGACCCTCTATAGTTAATGTGCGTGGTCCAGTCATCCATTGTTGCGAGTACCATTACATTTACACCTCTTCTCTCGGGGTCGTCGCTGTCTATTACTGGGGCCCTTTGCCTTTCCCAGCTTGTTTCATCGTCTTTCAAAAAAACTGGCCCAGTAAACCACATCTCCTTTTTCCTTAATTGAGATGCATGACATCCTCTTGACACGAGGTCCGCTGGATTCTCCTCTGAACTTACGTGTGCCCATTGGTCTGGTGATGAAACCTCCTGTATTTTGGAGACTCTATTCGCCACAAATGTGTGAAACGAAGAAGCTGCAGCACTGATCCATCCCAGCACTATTTTAGAATCAGACCAATAGTACACCTGTTCTAAGGTGATCTCTAAATCCTTTTGGATTCTTTTTGACAGCTCCGCTCCTACTACCGCTGCGCATAGCTCTAATCTAGGTAAAGTTTGTTTCGCTAGTGGAGCAACGCGTGACTTGGAACATAGTAAGTTACTTTCTATTGACCCTGTTGACGATACTGTTCTTAAATATGCTGCCGCACCATACGCCGCTTCGGATGCATCTGTGAAGATGTGCAACTGTATCGTACTTTTTATGTCTGCGGGTAGTGTGCATCTTGGCAGTTGAATTGTTGTTATTATCTGTGACTCCTTCCTAAACGTTGACCAGTGTTGAGCATCTGCTGGTTCTAGAATTGTGTCCCAGTCCAGGGATTTCTGCCATAGTTTTTGCATGAAAATTTTTGCTGCTGTTGTAATGGGGCATAATAGCCCGAGAGGGTCGAAGATCCTGGCTAATTCTGCACATACTATTCTTTTGGAAACTGGTCCTTGTTCGTATGGCGTTACTCTACCCTGTAGAGTGTCTTCTTGTGGGTTCCAGATGATTCCAAGTGTCTTTATCGTGGAATCAGATAGTTTGCTAAAATCCAAATCGAGTTCCTGATCCTGCCTTGGAATCTCTGCTAATAATGCTGGATGATTAGCACACCATTTTCTTAAATTCAGCTTGGCTGCTCCTAGTAGTGTTCGGATTTGTCGTTGTTGTTCGATTGCCTTTTCTAATGTGTCGGCCCCGGACAAACAGTCGTCTACATAAAAATTTTTTTGTACTGCTGTTGCCCCTATTTTCAACTCTTCGGGAGCCGTATCTGCCAGATATTTTAGACACCTTGTCGCTAGATACGGTGCGCATGCTGTGCCATATGTCACTGTGTTTAGCTGAAAATATCTCAGTGGCTCCTTCGGGTTCTGCCGCCATATTATTATTTGATATGGTCTATCGTCGGGATGGACCCATATTTGTCTATACATTTTCTCTACATCGGCCGTAAATACGAACCGATGCGACCGAAATCTCAATAATATTGATAGCAGCTCGCTTTGAACAGTTGGTCCAATTCTCAGCATGTCATTTAAACTTTTCCCATTCGTTGACAAGGCGGATGCATCAAACACTACTCTTAATTTTGTGGTTGAACTATCCGGTTTTAGTACACAGTGGTGTGGTATCACGTAATGATTTTTGGGAATGTTGCTTAGCTGGATTTCGGTCATGTGATTGAGCCGTTCATATTCCTCCATGAACGCTACATATGCAGTCGCCGTGCTCGGGTCCCTTTGCAGTCTTCGTTCTAGACAATTGAATCTTCTGTGTGCCATCGGCATTGTTTTTCCAAGTTCGTGAGGACCTTCTGCAAATGGCAGTCTTACCATCAATCTTTTGTCACTCCTTGTTTGAATGTTCCTTAGGAAATGTTCATTACACATTCGTTCCTGCATCGTCATTGGTGGGGAGTCTACCATCAATGTGTCCATCTTCCAAAATCTTTCCAGGTCTGATGACAGGTTGTCTGCAGGGTTCACGGTCGTCAGGCAGGTTGTTGGGTTGGATGTCTTGCGAATAATGGGACCTGATACGGTCCATCCGAAGCTTGTATTTTGAAGCATTGGATGATCTTTTCCAAAGATCATTATATTACCCTTTACTATCTGTGGGGATAATTCAGCGCCCAAGAGTAGGTCTACCGGTCCTGACTGTTTGAAGTTTGGATCTGCCATTACCAAGTTGGTAGGAATATTTAACTCTTCTGTAATGGGTTCCGATGGTTGGTTTCCAATTAATTCTGGAACTATGAACACCTCAATTTCTGTTTGAAAATCTGATGTTAGTGATGACACCTTAACTAATGCTCTTGCCGAAGCCTCTTGCATTGTCCCGCCAATTCCGTGGACCCTTACTGCTGATTTTCTTGTATTTAACGCAAGACGTGATGCCATTCGGTGTGACATTAAGTGAACTTGAGATCCAGAATCCAGTAGCGTCCGACATTGTTCCTGGTGGTTTGATGATCCTTGCAGTGCGACGACGGCGGTTGCCAATACCACATAGTTTTCCTTGAGTTTTGTATCCTTATCTTCGTTTACCTCAATGAGTGTGGCGGTGGCTGCAGTCCTCTGGTTAGTAGCCATGTGTGTGTTCTGATGTAGAACTGCATGATGTCGCTTGTTGCAGTACCGGCATCTTCCTGATGATTTGCAGTTTATATTGGTGTGGTTGTTCGCTAAACAGTTGGTACAATGTCCTGTTCCTTCCAGTGATTTGTACCGTTCCTCTAGACTCATTACCTTGAATTTTTCGCAGTTCAGCACCCGATGCATACCCGCCTGACAAATTCGGCAGTGGGGAGCTTGCTGCTGAAATTGCCTTGGTTTGTTGTAAGATTGAGCATCTAATGTTTCCAGCATGCATGAGCGCCTTTCCAAAAATGACAACATACTTTCGAGTGTCGGCACCTCTGTGGGTGAGTCTGCGGAGTTTTCCAATGCTGATAGTGTCATTGGATCTAGCTTCCGTCGAATGTGGAACCCGACAATTGGATCCCACGTTTTTGTACATACCTCCAGATTTTTTAATGTACTGAGTGCCTTTTGAATATTATCGTGCACGGCTCGTATCTGTCGAGATGAACCGTCTATTACCCTTTGGTCCACGATCTTGGCTATGGCTGCATACACCAGAATTTTTCCATTCTGGTATCTTGTAACGAGTCGTTTCCATGTATCATCATAGCCGCTTTGCGAGAAGTCGGTATCTATGAGGATGTTGCGTGCTTCTCCGCGTAGAACACTCTGGAGCAAGTGCAACTTTTCCGTACCAGAATATGGTTTATTGTGCACTAGTTCCACAAATAAATCATAAAATCTTGGCCATTCTAAGTATTCGCCTCCAAATTCCGGTATGTTGACCGGTGGATGGGATATTTTCAGCTGTGCTTCAGGTTCGTGGAGCAGTAGCGTGTCGTAATCGTCAGCAACATTCTGGCATTGGGATAATTCCCTTTTTGCTGCGGCTACGGCTCCCGGAACGTCCTCGAGGGCTTCTTGTGCCTGCCTTAGTAGATCCCACTGGCGGTCAAGATGCCGTTGTAGTGCTGGTGTAATTGTGGATGCGGTTGATGCCAAGGATACTGTGGATTCTAGCTCGGTGCATCTCCGCCTTAAAATTCGTATGACTCGGTTGATTTCGGGGTCATCGTGAACTTGGCCTTCTGGTTGTGTTTTCTTGGGTTGTTTTTTATCCTCGCGTGGAGGCCTGATTGGTTCACTACTGCTTGGCATATTGTCCTTAAAGATTTGTTTATATTTTTCCACTGTTTCCCTTAGGCCTTCAAACCGTTTGTAGTATTCATTGTCAGCTGGAAGCGCTGCGTCTCTTAACGTCTTATCTGTCTCTTGATATAAGGTCCATAATTCCGACAATTGTGCCAGTCTCCTAGCATAATATCCTTCTCGAGTCTTTCTCTCGCTTGGATCCTTTCCATAGTTTTTTATTAAGTGTTGCATCTGTTTGTGCAAATCGAGTTGATCCTCTAACAGCTGATTATGGAGTTCTGCCCGGGCGTGGCTGGTCTCCATTATGAATGACGTGGACATTCGAAATCCCGCGTTTATTGTTTACAAAAATAGGTACTTCTTACCTGTTCAATGTTCCAGACTTCGACTTGTAGTTTCTTGTTCCCACTGGTCACTGTAGGTGTCGCTGAATGGAGTGGTCCTGTGAGTTTCTATGTTGTCTCGACGAGGCGTTGTCCTGTAACGCTGGAGTAGCGGTCCTGTGAGTTAATGGGTGTCTCAACAAGGAAGGGTTCTGCAACGCGGGATCTACGCTCCTGTGAGGTCTGGTGGTCTCACAAGGAGACGGTCCGATAACGTTGGTGTATATGCTCCTGTGAGATCTGGTCTCAACAAGAGGATGTCCTGTAACGCTGGAGTAAGCGCTCCTGCGAATTAATAAGCTGGCTCGACGAGGAGAGATCCTGATCGCTGGATTAAGCGGGCCTGTGAGTTAATGCTTTGTCTCAACTAGGCGTTGTCCTGTAACGCTGGGGTAGCGGTCCTGCGAGTTAATAGGTTGTCTCGACAAGGAAGGGTCCTGTAACGCTGGAATAGCGGTCCTGCGAGTTAATAGGTTGTCTCGACAAGGAAGGGTCCTGTAACGCTGGAATAGCGGTCCTGCGAGTTAATAGGTTGTCTCGACAAGGACGGGTCCTGTAACGCTGGAATAGCGGTCCTGCGAGTTAATAGGTTGTCTCGACAAGGAAGGGTCCTGTAACGCTGGAATAGCGGTCCTGCGAGTTAATAGGTTGTCTCGACAAGGAAGGGTCCTGTAACGCTGGAATAGCGGTCCTGCGAGTTAATAGGTTGTCTCGGCAAGGACGGATTCTGCACCGCTGGATACTGCGGTGTGTGTTCGTAGTGTGATCTCTGGTAACGAGATCACGTCGGGGTCACCAATGTTTATTCTCAACTGGCTATCTGGATGTCCGCGCAGGAGTCTCGATGCTCCTGGGGCCGTGCAGATGTTGGTTTTTGACCGAAGAGATGATCGGGAGTTCTGCCGTTTCCGCGGCTTAAGAAGAAGTAACACACGGGTTGATTCTGCGACAATAACTAGCTTTATTGGTGTAATGTTCTCATCTTAAATACTATTTGACTGCGGAAGTTATAACCCGTTTGGTGCAATGTATGTTAGCGCTTGCACCCGGCTCAGTAGGTTAGTGTCATTCTGCTATGCTCGGCAATGTTCCCATTCTGTAATGGCCAGCGTAATAGGTCAGTGTGCTTCTGCTGACTCGCTGTGCTGGTCGCTCCGTTGGTGTGACGGCCCGTCGGTGCGTCGGCTGCTTGCGTGGGTTTAGCTAGTGGTAAATCTGCTGATCAGCAGTTACTCGCTTACCGCCTGGTAGTGGGTGTGGCTTCAGTTGCGTTACCCCTGCACTGCTTCTTGGTTCTTGGGTTCGAGTTGCGTTATGACTGCTGGTTGTAGTTGGGGTTGGCTTCGGTTACGAACAGCGTTTTTTTAGTTTTATTAAACTATTCATATTATTTTATACTTTTTAGTTTTAATTAGGTAGGTAGGTACTGATAAAAATTGGTTGTTTAAGATAATTTTCAAATTATTATTTATTTACTTTATAGTTTTGGTTTATTTACAAAGCGTATTAACAATAGGTACTTAATACTCAAAGGCATTTAAAGTTATAGTAAGTTTTGACATTATCTTACAATTTATTAACATTATCACAATTATCAATTATTACTGCGCTCGAAAGTAGGCTACACTTTTTACAAATTTCGCATTCATTAATAATATTTTGAATTAATTTCTGATAATCAGGGAAATAGAATTTTTTTTGAACAGGTAAATGGTTTTATTGATTCCGGGGTGGAGAAGTTCTTTATGTTTTTTTAATATTGTTTCTTTAAATTCTGCGTTAGTTAGAATATCTGTTAATTATTTACTACACTTTGTTAATTTCTTTAATTGATTTGGACTAATTATTTCGAGGTAAGCCTGTAGGAATATTGGAAAATCGGCTTTATTGTGGAAATAAATAGCACTGTGTTTGGTACATAGGTACTCTTTAATTAAATCTTTTGCAAATGTGTTTGTCATTTCTTTGTATGTTATTTTAATTTTAAGATTATGAACGTAATGTACTACTTCTGTTTTATCTTCGTTGCCCTTTGCCAATTAAACATATACGCCGCCGCCGCCGCCGATTTTTTCCTTATTTGACGTGCCGCCGCCGAGTCAAGTAATTACTGGCGCGGCGTTCGGCGTCATACATCTTTTAATTCACTTTATAAATAAAAAGTTTATTATTAATATATCCTAAAAAAATTTTCGCCAATAATTGTTCAAAGTCTTCGATTAAATGTCTCATCTCCCATCTCCTTACATGTGTCCCATCTCTAAAACATGTAACAGCTGAGACTTACAATTTTTAGTTCAGTTGCAAAAGTGCGTAAATAATTTCATGAAGAAAGTTTTAAAACTTTAAAGAAAATAACGTCTTAAAATCTGAAAAATGTCCTTAAGTGATAAACCTCTCTTATTTATTTTACAGAAAAAATCCCAATGGACTTCTTTGAATCTCGAAACTGAAACTACTTAAGTCAAGAAAAGACTGTTATTTATTTTTAATTTGTATTCAATAGTGTACGCAGTTTTGAACTGAAAGTCACTGAAGCCGTGAAAAGACTAGAAACTGAAACTAATCAAGTTAAGAAAATACTGTTTTGTTGTTTTAATTTCAATTTAATGTGTTATTTCGCGAAGAAAATATATTTTACTTATTAATAAAAGGAATACAAAAAAAAAACAAGAGAGGATGCTATAGTCGGGTTTCCCGACTATGAGATTTGCGATACTCATTTCCCTCTTTAAAAAAAACAAGACAAAACTCTAGAGTCGCTGGCCCCTTCAAAAAAACGGTAGCCTGATTTTAGCGCAATACATTTTTAACGCACTTTTATACACAATTTCTTAAAACTGGCCAGATTTTCAAAATTTTTAGATATTTGGGTAGATACAATACAAACAACATTTGTAAGCGTTAAAAGGGGCGTGGTCAAGTTTTGAAGCAAACTTGATCTACGTGGGGTATACAAAAGTGTGCAAAATTTGATGGCTCTAGCTCTTATGGTTCCCGAGATCTCGATGGTTGTAGGGACGGACGGACAGACAGACATTTGCAACGTTTAAAGTTTTTGCTTACTCTTCGAGTATCGCAAATAAAAATCTGTTTACTAAATGCTTACGCCGCCAGCCGCCGACAATTTCAACGGCGGCGTAGCCGCCCCGCCGAAGATGAAGCCATCGGCGTAAACCTCTATTGCCATTTTTTTTAACTTTAAAGCTCAAAATATCGAAAACGGTGCGGAATTTCGAAAAAATTAAGGTACTGTCCCAAGCTACACATTTTTATAGTTTTTTTCGAATCAGAAAATTGTTTTCTAATTTTAGGTTCAGTTGACGTGGCCTGACCCTCTCGTAAAAGACTATCAAATGTTTGTTCGGTTTTAGTTAGGTTTATGGACAAATAATGGTACTCGTATTCAGTTGGCATGTCTATGGATCCGGCTTTAAATATTAGGAATCCATTTTGAGCTTTGATTGGGTTGATCTCAATATTTTGTCCGATTGTAATTTGAATTAATGTTTGTATAATTAAAAGTAAAATGATGATCATATTTTTATTGTCGTTGTGGTTTTATGGTTTCCTTAGGTTGGTCTGGAATTATTATCATATTAACTTTTATTAATTTACTTTTTCTTTTTAAACTTGGTTTTATACGGGGGTGCCACAGAAATCGTTCCTCCCGAAGTCCGCCCAAGTTCCAACCCAACGCAAAACCGTCGGTGCCACAGAAAACTCTATAATTTCCCCCGTGTTTTAAACGACAGTTTTATAAAGTAAGCATAATTACACCTTTTGATAAATAATCAAAACTTTTTTAAAACAACGATAATGAATTGTGTGCTATCTGCATAACATTTTTTTTAAGTTTTGATCTTTTTATATTTTAAATTAAAAAACCGTCACCTCAAAATTTGCACGTGCCTTTCCGGCCAAGTTCCACCGCAACAACCATAATGCCAACTTGCTCCTAATAAAAAATACCAAATTTCGGATTAATTTTCTTGTTCGAAATATCGTTGGTATTATTGTTTTGGCGTTGTTATAGCTTGTCAAAATTTCAAGTGAAAATAAGTTGTACTTACTGTGAAATTAATAAAACAAATCTTGCATTGCAATTAAGTGTGATCGTGTGTGGAAAAAATACCGGCTTGGGTTTTTAACGACGAAGAAGAAGAGAATTTGTATAAAAACGTAAGTGAATTCAACAAATTTTAAATATTATTGACTAAATGTTGCTTAGTTCCAGGGGAAAGCATAGAAAAACAAAGTGAATCACCGTGTTCTTGATTTTTATATTAGAAAACGCTGATTTCGCAAAAGTATTCGCTCTGGGGGACTGATTTCACGTAGCGGTCTCTCGTAAAAAGCCATCTAGTACAGGGGTGGCTTCTGTTGTTTAGTTTTGCGGTCAATTCAAAATGTTGAACTATTTTGTTTGTTATGTTTAATGTGCAGGATTTTGTTTAGTTATTGGTACTGTCTTGCAAAAAAAAAAAAAGGGAAGCTTGTCTTGAATTTATTGAAAAATAGAAAATAAATGCCAAATAAAACTAGTAAGTCATCCCTTTTTTTCCGAATCGTTAGTCCGAGCAAAAAGTTCGAGACGGTTTCTGTAGCGCCGACGGTTTTTTTTTTCCGAATTTTCGAAAAAACCGTCCCCAAAACCGTCGACGGTTTCTGTGGCACCCCGGATAATGCACAATCTTCCTGCCTCTGTTGGTTTCCTCAAAATGTTTTTCATCGACTTGTCTGTGTGTTCCTGTCTTTTTGAAAGGGTTCGTTGTTTTGGCCCTTACCAATGGTGATTGTTTATAATCTGTGTTGATTTCATATTCATGACGTTTCTCATTAAGTTTGTCTATCTTCCTAATTTTATTTTCTTCTACATTATAATCGGGTGAACCTGCATACTTTAATATGATATATCGGCTTGTGCTTTACTTGTGGTATTATGTTTAGTTTTATGATTTTCTTGTACACTATAATCGGAAAAACCTGCATACATAAATATATCGGGTAGTGCTCTACCTGTGGTGTTATGTTTAGTTTTATAAGCAACACCATCAACTCTGCCGGCCCGTTGTTCCGACAGGGAATCTATCAATTTTATCGTTAAAAATTTTAAACATTATTTTTTTTACTTTTTGGTTGGATTTTCTATAAAGCGTTTTTTTTAGTTTTATTAAACTATTCATATTATTTTATACTTTTTAGTTTTAATTAGGTAGGTAGGTACTGATAAAAATTGGTTGTTTAAGATAATTTTCAAATTATTATTTATTTACTTTATAGTTTTGGTTTATTTACAAAGCGTATTAACAATAGGTACTTAATACTCAAAGGCATTTAAAGTTATAGTGAGTTTTGACATTATCTTACAATTTATTAACATTATCACAATTATCAATTATTACTGCGCTCGAAAGTAGGCTACACTTTTTACAAATTTCGCATTCATTAATAATATTTTGAATTAATTTCTGATAATCAGGGAAATAGAATTTTTTTTTGAACAGGTAAATGGTTTTATTGATTCCGGGGTGGAGAAGTTCTTTATGTTTTTTTAATATTGTTTCTTTAAATTCTGCGTTAGTTAGAATATCTGTTAATTATTTACTACACTTTGTTAATTTCTTTAATTGATTTGGACTAATTATTTCGAGGTAAGCCTGTAGGAATATTGGAAAATCGGCTTTATTGTGGAAATAAATAGCACTGTGTTTGGTACATAGGTACTCTTTAATTAAATCTTTTGCAAATGTGTTTGTCATTTCTTTGTATGTTATTTTAATTTTAAGATTATGAACGTAATGTACTACTTCTGTTTTATCTTCGTTGCCCTTTGCCAATTAAACATATACGCCGCCGCCGCCGCCGATTTTTTCCTTATTTGACGTGCCGCCGCCGAGTCAAGTAATTACCGGCGCGGCGTTCGGCGTCATACATCTTTTAATTCACTTTATAAATAAAAAGTTTATTATTAATATATCCTAAAAAAATTTTCGCCAATAATTGTTCAAAGTCTTCGATTAAATGTCTCATCTCCCATCTCCTTACATGTGTCCCATCTCTAAAACATGTAACAGCTGAGACTTACAATTTTTAGTTCAGTTGCAAAAGTGCGTAAATAATTTCATGAAGAAAGTTTTAAAACTTTAAAGAAAATAACGTCTTAAAATCTGAAAAATGTCCTTAAGTGATAAACCTCTCTTATTTATTTTACAGAAAAAATCCCAATGGACTTCTTTGAATCTCGAAACTGAAACTACTTAAGTCAAGAAAAGACTGTTATTTATTTTTAATTTGTATTCAATAGTGTACGCAGTTTTGAACTGAAAGTCACTGAAGCCGTGAAAAGACTAGAAACTGAAACTAATCAAGTTAAGAAAATACTGTTTTGTTGTTTTAATTTCAATTTAATGTGTTATTTCGCGAAGAAAATATATTTTACTTATTAATAAAAGGAACACAAAAAAAAAACAAGAGAGGATGCTATAGTCGGGTTTCCCGACTATGAGATTTGCGATACTCATTTCCCTCTTTAAAAAAAATCAAAACAAGACAAAACTCTAGAGTCGCTGGCCCCTTCAAAAAAACGGTAGCCTGCTTTTAGCGCAATAAATTTTTAACGCACTTGTATACACAATTTCTTAAAACTGGCCAGATTTTCAAAATTTTTAGATATTTGGGTAGATACAATACAAACAACATTTGTAAGCGTTAAAAGGGGCGTGGTCAAGTTTTGAAGCAAACTTGATCTACGTGGGGTATACAAAAGTGTGCAAAATTTGATGGCTCTAGCTCTTATGGTTCCCGAGATCTCGATGGTTGTAGGGACGGACGGACAGACAGACATTTGCAACGTTTAAAGTTTTTGCTTACTCTTCGAGTATCGCAAATAAAAATCTGTTTACTAAATGCTTACGCCGCCAGCCGCCGACAATTTCAACGGCGGCGTAGCCGCCGCCGAAGATGAAGCCATCGGCGTAAACCTCTATTGCCATTTTTTTTAACTTTAAAGCTCAAAATATCGAAAACGGTGCGGAATTTCGAAAAAATTAAGGTACTGTCCCAAGCTACACATTTTTATAGTTTTTTTCGAATCAGAAAATTGTTTTCTAATTTTAGGTTCAGTTGACGTGGCCTGACCCTCTCGTAAAAGACTATCAAATGTTTGTTCGGTTTTAGTTAGGTTTATGGACAAATAATGGTACTCGTATTCAGTTGGCATGTCTATGGATCCGGCTTTAAATATTAGGAATCCATTTTGAGCTTTGATTGGGTTGATCTCAATATTTTGTCCGATTGTAATTTGAATTAATGTTTGTATAATTAAAAGTAAAATGATGATCATATTTTTATTGTCGTTGTGGTTTTATGGTTTCCTTAGGTTGGTCTGGAATTATTATCATATTAACTTTTATTAATTTACTTTTTCTTTTTAAACTTGGTTTTATACGGGGGTGCCACAGAAATCGTTCCTCCCGAAGTCCGCCCAAGTTCCAACCCAACGCAAAACCGTCGGTGCCACAGAAAACTCTATAATTTCCCCCGTGTTTTAAACGACAGTTTTATAAAGTAAGCATAATTACACCTTTTGATAAATAATCAAAACTTTTTAAAACAACGATAATGAATTGTGTGCTATCTGCATAACATTTTTTTTAAGTTTTGTGCTTTTTATATTTTAAATTAAAATACCAAATTTCGGATTAATTTTCTTGTTCGAAATATCGTTGGTATTATTGTTTTGGCGTTGTTATAGCTTGTCAAAATTTCAAGTGAAAATAAGTTGTACTTACTGTGAAATTAATAAAACAAATCTTGCATTGCAATTAAGTGTGATCGTGTGTGGAAAAAATACCGGCTTGGGTTTTTAACGACGAAGAAGAAGAGAATTTGTATAAAAACGTAAGTGAATTCAACAAATTTTAAATATTATTGACTAAATGTTGCTTAGTTCCAGGGGAAAGCATAGAAAAACAAAGTGAATCACCGTGTTCTTGATTTTTATATTAGAAAACGCTGATTTCGCAAAAGTATTCGCTCTGGGGGACTGATTTCACGTAGCGGTCTCTCGTAAAAAGCCATCTAGTACAGGGGTGGCTTCTGTTGTTTAGTTTGGCGGTCAATTTAAAATGTTGAACTAATTTGTTTGTTACGTTTTATGTGCAGGGTTTTGTTTAGTTATTGGTACTGTCTTGCAAAAAAAAAAAAGGGAAGCTTGTCTTGAATTTATTGAAAAATAGAAAATAAATGCCAAATAAAACTAGTAAGTCATCCCTTTTTTTCCGAATCGTTAGTCCGAGCAAAAAGTTCGAGACGGTTTCTGTAGCGCCGACGGTTTTTTTTTTCCGAATTTTCGAAAAAACCGTCCCCAAAACCGTCGACGGTTTCTGTGGCACCCCGGATAATGCACAATCTTCCTGCCTCTGTTGGTTTCCTCAAAATGTTTTTCATCGACTTGTCTGTGTGTTCCTGTCTTTTTGAAAGGGTTCGTTGTTTTGGCCCTTACCAATGGTGATTGTTTATAATCTGTGTTGATTTCATATTCATGACGTTTCTCATTAAGTTTGTCTATCTTCCTAATTTTATTTTCTTCTACATTATAATCGGGTGAACCTGCATACTTTAATATGATATATCGGCTTGTGCTTTACTTGTGGTATTATGTTTAGTTTTATGATTTTCTTGTACACTATAATCGGAAAAACCTGCATACATAAATATATCGGGTAGTGCTCTACCTGTGGTGTTATGTTTAGTTTTATAAGCAACACCATCAACTCTGCCGGCCCGTTGTTCCGACAGGGAATCTATCAATTTTATCGTTAAAAATTTTAAACATTATTTTTTTTACTTTTTGGTTGGATTTTCTATAAAGCGTTTTTTTAGTTTTATTAAACTATTCATATTATTTTATACTTTTTAGTTTTAATTAGGTAGGTAGGTACTGATAAAAATTGGTTGTTTAAGATAATTTTCAAATTATTATTTATTTACTTTATAGTTTTGGTTTATTTACAAAGCGTATTAACAATAGGTACTTAATACTCAAAGGCATTTAAAGTTATAGTAAGTTTTGACATTATCTTACAATTTATTAACATTATCACAATTATCAATTATTACTGCGCTCGAAAGTAGGCTACACTTTTTACAAATTTCGCATTCATTAATAATATTTTGAATTAATTTCTGATAATCAGGGAAATAGAATTTTTTTGAACAGGTAAATGGTTTTATTGATTCCGGGGTGGAGAAGTTCTTTATGTTTTTTTAATATTGTTTCTTTAAATTCTGCGTTAGTTAGAATATCTGTTAATTATTTACTACACTTTGTTAATTTCTTTAATTGATTTGGACTAATTATTTCGAGGTAAGCCTGTAGGAATATTGGAAAATCGGCTTTATTGTGGAAATAAATAGCACTGTGTTTGGTACATAGGTACTCTTTAATTAAATCTTTTGCAAATGTGTTTGTCATTTCTTTGTATGTTATTTTAATTTTAAGATTATGAACGTAATGTACTACTTCTGTTTTATCTTCGTTGCCCTTTGCCAATTAAACATATACGCCGCCGCCGCCGCCGATTTTTTCCTTATTTGACGTGCCGCCGCCGAGTCAAGTAATTACCGGCGCGGCGTTCGGCGTCATACATCTTTTAATTCACTTTATAAATAAAAAGTTTATTATTAATATATCCTAAAAAAATTTTCGCCAATAATTGTTCAAAGTCTTCGATTAAATGTCTCATCTCCCATCTCCTTACATGTGTCCCATCTCTAAAACATGTAACAGCTGAGACTTACAATTTTTAGTTCAGTTGCAAAAGTGCGTAAATAATTTCATGAAGAAAGTTTTAAAACTTTAAAGAAAATAACGTCTTAAAATCTGAAAAATGTCCTTAAGTGATAAACCTCTCTTATTTATTTTACAGAAAAAATCCCAATGGACTTCTTTGAATCTCGAAACTGAAACTACTTAAGTCAAGAAAAGACTGTTATTTATTTTTAATTTGTATTCAATAGTGTACGCAGTTTTGAACTGAAAGTCACTGAAGCCGTGAAAAGACTAGAAACTGAAACTAATCAAGTTAAGAAAATACTGTTTTGTTGTTTTAATTTCAATTTAATGTGTTATTTCGCGAAGAAAATATATTTTACTTATTAATAAAAGGAACACAAAAAAAAAAACAAGAGAGGATGCTATAGTCGGGTTTCCCGACTATGAGATTTGCGATAGTCATTTCCCTCTTTAAAAAAAATCAAAACAAGACAAAACTCTAGAGTCGCTGGCCCCTTCAAAAAAAACGGTAGCCTGCTTTTAGCGCAATAAATTTTTAACGCACTTGTATACACAATTTCTTAAAACTGGCCAGATTTTCAAAATTTTTAGATATTTGGGTAGATACAATACAAACAACATTTGTAAGCGTTAAAAGGGGCGTGGTCAAGTTTTGAAGCAAACTTGATCTACGTGGGGTATACAAAAGTGTGCAAAATTTGATGGCTCTAGCTCTTATGGTTCCCGAGATCTCGATGGTTGTAGGGACGGACGGACAGACAGACATTTGCAACGTTTAAAGTTTTTGCTTACTCTTCGAGTATCGCAAATAAAAATCTGTTTACTAAATGCTTACGCCGCCAGCCGCCGACAATTTCAACGGCGGCGTAGCCGCCGGCGCCGCCGAAGCTGAAGCCATCGGCGTAAACCTCTATTGCCATTTTTTTGAACTTTAAAGCTCAAAATATCGAAAACGGTGCGGAATTTCGAAAAACTGTTAAAAGTGTATTAAGGTACTGTCCCAAGCTACACATTTTTATAGTTTTTTTTCGAATCAGAAAATTGTTTTCTAATTTTAGGTTCAGTTGACGTGGCCTGACCCTCTCGTAAAAGACTATCAAATGTTTGTTC
The DNA here is from genome assembly GCA_018150695.1 of Drosophila oshimai. Taxonomy (NCBI): domain Eukaryota; kingdom Metazoa; phylum Arthropoda; class Insecta; order Diptera; family Drosophilidae; genus Drosophila; species Drosophila oshimai. The sequence continues at coordinate 642,668 of JAECWM010000277.1, forward strand.
GGTTTTAGTTAGGTTTATGGACAAATAATGGTACTCGTATTCAGTTGGCATGTCTATGGATCCGGCTTTAAATATTAGGAATCCATTTTGAGCTTTGATTGGGTTGATCTCAATATTTTGTCCGATTGTAATTTGAATTAATGTTTGTATAATTAAAAGTAAAATGATGATCATATTTTTATTGTCGTTGTGGTTTTATGGTTTCCTTAGGTTGGTCTGGAATTATTATCATATTAACTTTTATTAATTTACTTTTTCTTTTTAAACTTGGTTTTATACGGGGGTGCCACAGAAATCGTTCCTCCCGAAGTCCGCCCAAGTTCCAACCCAACGCAAAACCGTCGGTGCCACAGAAAACTCTATAATTTCCCCCGTGTTTTAAAGGACAGTTTTATAAAGTAAGCATAATTACACCTTTTGATAAATAATCAAAACTTTTTAAAACAACGATAACACAGGGCAACAAAATCGAACTTTTGAAAATTCCACGGATCATTTGCACTTTTCCATGACAATTGGGTTCTCCTGAGTCCAAGTCCCATACAAAATTATTTTCCACCACCTATAGGTTCGGCGGTATAGCGACGAATAGAAAAGTCGCATGTTGGACGACACTTTGAATTATGTTGCCTATGCCAAAAAAGTTACCGTGACATTTTTAGTTGGATTATACACTCAAAACAACACTGCATTGAACAAAAATTATTTCCTGCTTGAATATTTGTCCTTTCCGTTGGAATAAGTCGTCAAAGTTGAAATCTCATAATTTACTTAAGTTTTTGTCGCATTCAAGGGCCTTTTAAAAATATACCTAGATTTTGTAGCCCTATGTTCGGATCAATTTTGGTTTTTGTGCATATTCGTGATAATATTTTATTGGAATTCTTATAGCAATAAAAGTAAATTTTTTTTACTTTTTCTACTACTATATTTTCTCCCAATTTTTGAAAAGTCATGGCATGCTTAGATGGTCCATTAGGGAAACATTTTTTTTAACTCCAAAATAATATAAGCATGTGTGTTTAAGATTGCCTTGACTTTTCAAAAATTGGGAGAAAATATAGTAGTAGAAAAAGTAAAAAAAAAGTACTCTTATTGCTATAAGAATTCCAATAAAATATTATCACGAATATGCACAAAAACCAAAATTGATCCGAACATAGGGCTACAAATTCTAGGTAAAATAAAAAATTCTACCATTTTAGGTATATTTTTAACAGGCCGGTGAATGTGACAAAAACTTGACTTGTACGAGAGATTTCAACTTTGACGTCTTGTTCCAACGGCATGGACAAATGTCCAAGCCGGGGACAATTTTTGTTCAGTGCAGTGGTGTCTTGAGTGTATAATCCAGCTAAAAATATCACGGTAACTTCTTTGGTATAGGCGACATAATTCAAAATGTCGTCCAACATGCTACTTTTCTATTCGTCGCTATACCGCCGAACCTATAGGTGATGGAAAATAATTTTGTATGGGACTTGGACTCAGGAGAACCCAATTGTCATGGAAAAGTGCAAATGATCCGTGGAATTTTTTTAGTGTTGCCCTGTGTAATGAATTGTGTGCTATCTGCATAACATTTTTTTTAAGTTTTGATCTTTTTATATTTTAAATTAAAAAACCGTCACCTCAAAATTTGCACGTGCCTTTCCGGCCAAGTTCCACCGCAACAACCAAAATGCCAACTTGCTCCTAATAAAAAATACCAAATTTCGGATTAATTTTCTTGTTCGAAATATCGTTGGTATTATTGTTTTGGCGTTGTTATAGCTTGTCAAAATTTCAAGTGAAAATAAGTTGTACTTACTGTGAAATTAATAAAACAAATCTTGCATTGCAATTAAGTGTGATCGTGTGTGGAAAAAATACCGGCTTGGGTTTTTAACGACGAAGAAGAAGAGAATTTGTATAAAAACGTAAGTGAATTCAACAAATTTTAAATATTATTGACTAAATGTTGCTTAGTTCCAGGGGAAAGCATAGAAAAACAAAGTGAATCACCGTGTTCTTGATTTTTATATTAGAAAACGCTGATTTCGCAAAAGTATTCGCTCTGGGGGACTGATTTCACGTAGCGGTCTCTCGTAAAAAGCCATCTAGTACAGGGGTGGCTTCTGTTGTTTAGTTTGGCGGTCAATTTAAAATGTTGAACTAATTTGTTTGTTACGTTTTATGTGCAGGGTTTTGTTTAGTTATTGGTACTGTCTTCAAAAAAAAAAAAAAAGGGAAGCTTGTCTTGAATTTATTGAAAAATAGAAAATAAATGCCAAATAAAACTAGTAAGTCATCCCTTTTTTTCCGAATCGTTAGTCCGAGCAAAAAGTTCGAGACGGTTTCTGTAGCGCCGACGGTTTTTTTTTTTCCGAATTTTCGAAAAAACCGTCCCCAAAACCGTCGACGGTTTCTGTGGCACCCCGGATAATGCACAATCTTCCTGCCTCTGTTGGTTTCCTCAAAATGTTTTTCATCGACTTGTCTGTGTGTTCCTGTCTTTTTGAAAGGGTTCGTTGTTTTGGCCCTTACCAATGGTGATTGTTTATAATCTGTGTTGATTTCATATTCATGACGTTTCTCATTAAGTTTGTCTATCTTCCTAATTTTATTTTCTTCTACATTATAATCGGGTGAACCTGCATACTTTAATATGATATATCGGCTTGTGCTTTACTTGATGTATTATGTTTAGTTTTATGATTTTCTTGTACACTATAATCGGAAAAACCTGCATACATAAATATATCGGGTAGTGCTCTACCTGTGGTGTTATGTTTAGTTTTATAAGCAACACCATCAACTCTGCCGGCCCGTTGTTCCGACAGGGAATCTATCAATTTTATCGTTAAAAATTTTAAACATTATTTTTTTTACTTTTTGGTTGGATTTACTATAAAGCGTTTTTTTAGTTTTATTAAACTATTCATATTATTTTATACTTTTTAGTTTTAATTAGGTAGGTAGGTACTGATAAAAATTGGTTGTTTAAGATAATTTTCAAATTATTATTTATTTACTTTATAGTTTTGGTTTATTTACAAAGCGTATTGACAATAGGTACTTAATACTCAAAGGCATTTAAAGTTATAGTAAGTTTTGACATTATCTTACAATTTATTAACATTATCACAATTATCAATTATTACTGCGCTCGAAAGTAGGCTACACTTTTTACAAATTTCGCATTCATTAATAATATTTTGAATTAATTTCTGATAATCAGGGAAATAGAATTTTTTTTTGAACAGGTAAATAGTTTTATTGATTCCGGGGTGGAGAAGTTCTTTATGTTTTTTTAATATTGTTTCTTTAAATTCTGCGTTAGTTAGAATATCTGTTAATTATTTACTACACTTTGTTAATTTCTTTAATTGATTTGGACTAATTATTTCGAGGTAAGCCTGTAGGAATATTGGAAAATCGGCTTTATTGTGGAAATAAATAGCACTGTGTTTGGTACATAGGTACTCTTTAATTAAATCTTTTGCAAATGTGTTTGTCATTTCTTTGTATGTTATTTTAATTTTAAGATTATGAACGTAATGTACTACTTCTGTTTTATCTTCGTTGCCCTTTGCCAATTAAACATATACGCCGCCGCCGCCGCCGATTTTTTCCTTATTTGACGTGCCGCCGCCGAGTCAAGTAATTACCGGCGCGGCGTTCGGCGTCATACATCTTTTAATTCACTTTATAAATAAAAAGTTTATTATTAATATATCCTAAAAAAATTTTCGCCAATAATTGTTCAAAGTCTTCGATTAAATGTCTCATCTCCCATCTCCTTACATGTGTCCCATCTCTAAAACATGTAACAGCTGAGACTTACAATTTTTAGTTCAGTTGCAAAAGTGCGTAAATAATTTCATGAAGAAAGTTTTAAAACTTTAAAGAAAATAACGTCTTAAAATCTGAAAAATGTCCTTAAGTGATAAACCTCTCTTATTTATTTTACAGAAAAAATCCCAATGGACTTCTTTGAATCTCGAAACTGAAACTACTTAAGCCAAGAAAAGACTGTTATTTATTTTTAATTTGTATTCAATAGTGTACGCAGTTTTGAACTGAAAGTCACTGAAGCCGTGAAAAGACTAGAAACTGAAACTAATCAAGTTAAGAAAATACTGTTTTGTTGTTTTAATTTCAATTTAATGTGTTATTTCGCGAAGAAAATATATTTTACTTATTAATAAAAGGACACAAAAAAAAAAAACAAGAGAGGATGCTATAGTCGGGTTTCCCGACTATGAGATTTGCGATACTCATTTCCCTCTTTAAAAAAAATCAAAACAAGACAAAACTCTAGAGTCGCTGGCCCCTTCAAAAAAAACGGTAGCCTGCTTTTAGCGCAATAAATTTTTAACGCACTTGTATACACAATTTCTTAAAACTGGCCAGATTTTCAAAATTTTTAGATATTTGGGTAGATACAATACAAACAACATTTGTAAGCGTTAAAAGGGGCGTGGTCAAGTTTTGAAGCAAACTTGATCTACGTGGGGTATACAAAAGTGTGCAAAATTTGATGGCTCTAGCTCTTATGGTTCCCGAGATCTCGATGGTTGTAGGGACGGACGGACAGACAGACATTTGCAACGTTTAAAGTTTTTGCTTACTCTTCGAGTATCGCAAATAAAAATCTGTTTACTAAATGCTTACGCCGCCAGCCGCCGACAATTTCAACGGCGGCGTAGCCGCCGCCGAAGATGAAGCCATCGACGTAAACCTCTATTGCCATTTTTTTTAACTTTAAAGCTCAAAATATCGAAAACGGTGCGGAATTTCGAAAAAATTAAGGTACTGTCCCAAGCTACACATTTTTATAGTTTTTTTTCGAATCAGAAAATTGTTTTCTAATTTTAGGTTCAGTTGACGTGGCCTGACCCTCTCGTAAAAGACTATCAAATGTTTGTTCGGTTTTAGTTAGGTTTATGGACAAATAATGGTACTCGTATTCAGTTGGCATGTCTATGGATCCGGCTTTAAATATTAGGAATCCATTTTGAGCTTTGATTGGGTTGATCTCAATATTTTGTCCGATTGTAATTTGAATTAATGTTTGTATAATTAAAAGTAAAATGATGATCATATTTTTATTGTCGTTGTGGTTTTATGGTTTCCTTAGGTTGGTCTGGAATTATTATCATATTAACTTTTATTAATTTACTTTTTCTTTTTAAACTTGGTTTTATACGGGGTGCCACAGAAATCGTTCCTCCCGAAGTCCGCCCAAGTTCCAACCCAACGCAAAACCGTCGGTGCCACAGAAAACTCTATAATTTCCCCCGTGTTTTAAACGACAGTTTTATAAAGTAAGCATAATTACACCTTTTGATAAATAATCAAAACTTTTTTAAAACAACGATAATGAATTGTGTGCTATCTGCATAACATTTTTTTTAAGTTTTGATCTTTTTATATTTTAAATTAAAAAACCGTCACCTCAAAATTTGCACGTGCCTTTCCGGCCAAGTTCCACCGCAACAACCATAATGCCAACTTGCTCCTAATAAAAAATACCAAATTTCGGATTAATTTTCTTGTTCGAAATATCGTTGGTATTATTGTTTTGGCGTTGTTATAGCTTGTCAAAATTTCAAGTGAAAATAAGTTGTACTTACTGTGAAATTAATAAAACAAATCTTGCATTGCAATTAAGTGTGATCGTGTGTGGAAAAAATACCGGCTTGGGTTTTTAACGACGAAGAAGAAGAGAATTTGTATAAAAACGTAAGTGAATTCAACAAATTTTAAATATTATTGACTAAATGTTGCTTAGTTCCAGGGGAAAGCATAGAAAAACAAAGTGAATCACCGTGTTCTTGATTTTTATATTAGAAAACGCTGATTTCGCAAAAGTATTCGCTCTGGGGGACTGATTTCACGTAGCGGTCTCTCGTAAAAAGCCATCTAGTACAGGGGTGGCTTCTGTTGTTTAGTTTGGCGGTCAATTTAAAATGTTGAACTAATTTGTTTGTTACGTTTTATGTGCAGGGTTTTGTTTAGTTATTGGTACTGTCTTGCAAAAAAAAAAAAAAAGGGAAGCTTGTCTTGAATTTATTGAAAAATAGAAAATAAATGCCAAATAAAACTAGTAAGTCATCCCTTTTTTTCCGAATCGTTAGTCCGAGCAAAAAGTTCGAGACGGTTTCTGTAGCGCCGACGGTTTTTTTTTTCCGAATTTTCGAAAAAACCGTCCCCAAAACCGTCGACGGTTTCTGTGGCACCCCGGATAATGCACAATCTTCCTGCCTCTGTTGGTTTCCTCAAAATGTTTTTCATCGACTTGTCTGTGTGTTCCTGTCTTTTTGAAAGGGTTCGTTGTTTTGGCCCTTACCAATGGTGATTGTTTATAATCTGTGTTGATTTCATATTCATGACGTTTCTCATTAAGTTTGTCTATCTTCCTAATTTTATTTTCTTCTACATTATAATCGGGTGAACCTGCATACTTTAATATGATATATCGGCTTGTGCTTTACTTGTGGTATTATGTTTAGTTTTATGATTTTCTTGTACACTATAATCGGAAAAACCTGCATACATAAATATATCGGGTAGTGCTCTACCTGTGGTGTTATGTTTAGTTTTATAAGCAACACCATCAACTCTGCCGGCCCGTTGTTCCGACAGGGAATCTATCAATTTTATCGTTAAAAATTTTAAACATTATTTTTTTTACTTTTTGGTTGGATTTTCTATAAAGCGTTTTTTTAGTTTTATTAAACTATTCATATTATTTTATACTTTTTAGTTTTAATTAGGTAGGTAGGTACTGATAAAAATTGGTTGTTTAAGATAATTTTCAAATTATTATTTATTTACTTTATAGTTTTGGTTTATTTACAAAGCGTATTAACAATAGGTACTTAATACTCAAAGGCATTTAAAGTTATAGTAAGTTTTGACATTATCTTACAATTTATTAACATTATCACAATTATCAATTATTACTGCGCTCGAAAGTAGGCTACACTTTTTACAAATTTCGCATTCATTAATAATATTTTGAATTAATTTCTGATAATCAGGGAAATAGAATTTTTTTGAACAGGTAAATGGTTTTATTGATTCCGGGGTGGAGAAGTTCTTTATGTTTTTTTAATATTGTTTCTTTAAATTCTGCGTTAGTTAGAATATCTGTTAATTATTTACTACACTTTGTTAATTTCTTTAATTGATTTGGACTAATTATTTCGAGGTAAGCCTGTAGGAATATTGGAAAATCGGCTTTATTGTGGAAATAAATAGCACTGTGTTTGGTACATAGGTACTCTTTAATTAAATCTTTTGCAAATGTGTTTGTCATTTCTTTGTATGTTATTTTAATTTTAAGATTATGAACGTAATGTACTACTTCTGTTTTATCTTCGTTGCCCTTTGCCAATTAAACATATACGCCGCCGCCGCCGCCGATTTTTTCCTTATTTGACGTGCCGCCGCCGAGTCAAGTAATTACCGGCGCGGCGTTCGGCGTCATACATCTTTTAATTCACTTTATAAATAAAAAGTTTATTATTAATATATCCTAAAAAAATTTTCGCCAATAATTGTTCAAAGTCTTCGATTAAATGTCTCATCTCCCATCTCCTTACATGTGTCCCATCTCTAAAACATGTAACAGCTGAGACTTACAATTTTTAGTTCAGTTGCAAAAGTGCGTAAATAATTTCATGAAGAAAGTTTTAAAACTTTAAAGAAAATAACGTCTTAAAATCTGAAAAATGTCCTTAAGTGATAAACCTCTCTTATTTATTTTACAGAAAAAATCCCAATGGACTTCTTTGAATCTCGAAACTGAAACTACTTAAGTCAAGAAAAGACTGTTATTTATTTTTAATTTGTATTCAATAGTGTACGCAGTTTTGAACTGAAAGTCACTGAAGCCGTGAAAAGACTAGAAACTGAAACTAATCAAGTTAAGAAAATACTGTTTTGTTGTTTTAATTTCAATTTAATGTGTTATTTCGCGAAGAAAATATATTTTACTTATTAATAAAAGGAACACAAAAAAAAACAAGAGAGGATGCTATAGTCGGGTTTCCCGACTATGAGATTTGCGATACTCATTTCCCTCTTTAAAAAAAAATCAAAACAAGACAAAACTCTAGAGTCGCTGGCCCCTTCAAAAAAAACGGTAGCCTGCTTTTAGCGCAATAAATTTTTAACGCACTTGTATACACAATTTCTTAAAACTGGCCAGATTTTCAAAATTTTTAGATATTTGGGTAGATACAATACAAACAACATTTGTAAGCGTTAAAAGGGGCGTGGTCAAGTTTTGAAGCAAACTTGATCTACGTGGGGTATACAAAAGTGTGCAAAATTTGATGGCTCTAGCTCTTATGGTTCCCGAGATCTCGATGGTTGTAGGGACGGACGGACAGACAGACATTTGCAACGTTTAAAGTTTTTGCTTACTCTTCGAGTATCGCAAATAAAAATCTGTTTACTAAATGCTTACGCCGCCAGCCGCCGACAATTTCAACGGCGGCGTAGCCTGCCGGCGCCGCCGAAGCTGAAGCCATCGGCGTAAACCTCTATTGCCATTTTTTTGAACTTTAAAGCTCAAAATATCGAAAACGGTGCGGAATTTCGAAAAACTGTTAAAAGTGTATTAAGGTACTGTCCCAAGCTACACATTTTTATAGTTTTTTTTCGAATCAGAAAATTGTTTTCTAATTTTAGGTTCAGTTGACGTGGCCTGACCCTCTCGTAAAAGACTATCAAATGTTTGTTCGGTTTTAGTTAGGTTTATGGACAAATAATGGTACTCGTATTCAGTTGGCATGTCTATGGATCCGGCTTTAAATATTAGGAATCCATTTTGAGCTTTGATTGGGTTGATCTCAATATTTTGTCCGATTGTAATTTGAATTAATGTTTGTATAATTAAAAGTAAAATGATGATCATATTTTTATTGTCGTTGTGGTTTTATGGTTTCCTTAGGTTGGTCTGGAATTATTATCATATTAACTTTTATTAATTTACTTTTTCTTTTTAAACTTGGTTTTATACGGGGGTGCCACAGAAATCGTTCCTCCCGAAGTCCGCCCAAGTTCCAACCCAACGCAAAACCGTCGGTGCCACAGAAAACTCTATAATTTCCCCCGTGTTTTAAAGGACAGTTTTATAAAGTAAGCATAATTACACCTTTTGATAAATAATCAAAACTTTTTTAAAACAACGATAACACAGGGCAACAAAATCGAACTTTTTGAAAATTCCACGGATCATTTGCACTTTTCCATGACAATTGGGTTCTCCTGAGTCCAAGTCCCATACAAAATTATTTTCCACCACCTATAGGTTCGGCGGTATAGCGACGAATAGAAAAGTCGCATGTTGGACGACACTTTGAATTATGTTGCCTATGCCAAAAAAGTTACCGTGACATTTTTAGTTGGATTATACACTCAAAACAACACTGCATTGAACAAAAATTATTTCCTGCTTGAATATTTGTCCTTTCCGTTGGAATAAGTCGTCAAAGTTGAAATCTCATAATTTACTTAAGTTTTTGTCGCATTCAAGGGCCTTTTAAAAATATACCTAGATTTTGTAGCCCTATGTTCGGATCAATTTTGGTTTTTGTGCATATTCGTGATAATATTTTATTGGAATTCTTATAGCAATAAAAGTAAATTTTTTTACTTTTTCTACTACTATATTTTCTCCCAATTTTTGAAAAGTCATGGCATGCTTAGATGGTCCATTAGGGAAACATTTTTTTTAACTCCAAAATAATATAAGCATGTGTGTTTAAGATTGCCTTGACTTTTCAAAAATTGGGAGAAAATATAGTAGTAGAAAAAGTAAAAAAAAAGTACTCTTATTGCTATAAGAATTCCAATAAAATATTATCACGAATATGCACAAAAACCAAAATTGATCCGAACATAGGGCTACAAATTCTAGGTAAAATAAAAAATTCTACCATTTTAGGTATATTTTTAACAGGCCGGTGAATGTGACAAAAACTTGACTTGTACGAGAGATTTCAACTTTGACGTCTTGTTCCAACGGCATGGACAAATGTCCAAGCCGGGGACAATTTTTGTTCAGTGCAGTGGTGTCTTGAGTGTATAATCCAGCTAAAAATATCACGGTAACTTCTTTGGTATAGGCGACATAATTCAAAATGTCGTCCAACATGCTACTTTTCTATTCGTCGCTATACCGCCGAACCTATAGGTGATGGAAAATAATTTTGTATGGGACTTGGACTCAGGAGAACCCAATTGTCATGGAAAAGTGCAAATGATCCGTGGAATTTTTTTAGTGTTGCCCTGTGTAATGAATTGTGTGCTATCTGCATAACATTTTTTTTAAGTTTTGATCTTTTTATATTTTAAATTAAAAAACCGTCACCTCAAAATTTGCACGTGCCTTTCCGGCCAAGTTCCACCGCAACAACCAAAATGCCAACTTGCTCCTAATAAAAAATACCAAATTTCGGATTAATTTTCTTGTTCGAAATATCGTTGGTATTATTGTTTTGGCGTTGTTATAGCTTGTCAAAATTTCAAGTGAAAATAAGTTGTACTTACTGTGAAATTAATAAAACAAATCTTGCATTGCAATTAAGTGTGATCGTGTGTGGAAAAAATACCGGCTTGGGTTTTTAACGACGAAGAAGAAGAGAATTTGTATAAAAACGTAAGTGAATTCAACAAATTTTAAATATTATTGACTAAATGTTGCTTAGTTCCAGGGGAAAGCATAGAAAAACAAAGTGAATCACCGTGTTCTTGATTTTTATATTAGAAAACGCTGATTTCGCAAAAGTATTCGCTCTGGGGGACTGATTTCACGTAGCGGTCTCTCGTAAAAAGCCATCTAGTACAGGGGTGGCTTCTGTTGTTTAGTTTGGCGGTCAATTTAAAATGTTGAACTAATTTGTTTGTTACGTTTTATGTGCAGGGTTTTGTTTAGTTATTGGTACTGTCTTGCAAAAAAAAAAAGGGAAGCTTGTCTTGAATTTATTGAAAAATAGAAAATAAATGCCAAATAAAACTAGTAAGTCATCCCTTTTTTTCCGAATCGTTAGTCCGAGCAAAAAGTTCGAGACGGTTTCTGTAGCGCCGACGGTTTTTTTTTTCCGAATTTTCGAAAAAACCGTCCCCAAAACCGTCGACGGTTTCTGTGGCACCCCGGATAATGCACAATCTTCCTGCCTCTGTTGGTTTCCTCAAAATGTTTTTCATCGACTTGTCTGTGTGTTCCTGTCTTTTTGAAAGGGTTCGTTGTTTTGGCCCTTACCAATGGTGATTGTTTATAATCTGTGTTGATTTCATATTCATGACGTTTCTCATTAAGTTTGTCTATCTTCCTAATTTTATTTTCTTCTACATTATAATCGGGTGAACCTGCATACTTTAATATGATATATCGGCTTGTGCTTTACTTGTGGTATTATGTTTAGTTTTATGATTTTCTTGTACACTATAATCGGAAAAACCTGCATACATAAATATATCGGGTAGTGCTCTACCTGTGGTGTTATGTTTAGTTTTATAAGCAACACCATCAACTCTGCCGGCCCGTTGTTCCGACAGGGAATCTATCAATTTTATCGTTAAACATTTTAAACATTATTTTTTTACTTTTTGGTTGGATTTACTATAAAGCGTTTTTTTTAGTTTTATTAAACTATTCATATTATTTTATACTTTTTAGTTTTAATTAGGTAGGTAGGTACTGATAAAAATTGGTTGTTTAAGATAATTTTCAAATTATTATTTATTTACTTTATAGTTTTGGTTTATTTACAAAGCGTATTAACAATAGGTACTTAATACTCAAAGGCATTTAAAGTTATAGTGAGTTTTGACATTATCTTACAATTTATTAACATTATCACAATTATCAATTATTACTGCGCTCGAAAGTAGGCTACACTTTTTACAAATTTCGCATTCATTAATAATATTTTGAATTAATTTCTGATAATCAGGGAAATAGATTTTTTTTTGAACAGGTAAATGGTTTTATTGATTCTGGGGTGGAGAAGTTCTTTATGTTTTTTTAATATTGTTTCTTTAAATTCTGCGTTAGTTAGAATATCTGTTAATTATTTACTACACTTTGTTAATTTCTTTAATTGATTTGGACTAATTATTTCGAGGTAAGCCTGTAGGAATATTGGAAAATCGGCTTTATTGTGGAAATAAATAGCACTGTGTTTGGTACATAGGTACTCTTTAATTAAATCTTTTGCAAATGTGTTTGTCATTTCTTTGTATGTTATTTTAATTTTAAGATTATGAACGTAATGTACTACTTCTGTTTTATCTTCGTTGCCCTTTGCCAATTAAACATATACGCCGCCGCCGCCGCCGATTTTTTCCTTATTTGACGTGCCGCCGCCGAGTCAAGTAATTACCGGCGCGGCGTTCGGCGTCATACATCTTTTAATTCACTTTATAAATAAAAAGTTTATTATTAATATATCCTAAAAAAATTTTCGCCAATAATTGTTCAAAGTCTTCGATTAAATGTCTCATCTCCCATCTCCTTACATGTGTCCCATCTCTAAAACATGTAACAGCTGAGACTTACAATTTTTAGTTCAGTTGCAAAAGTGCGTAAATAATTTCATGAAGAAAGTTTTAAAACTTTAAAGAAAATAACGTCTTAAAATCTGAAAAATGTCCTTAAGTGATAAACCTCTCTTATTTATTTTACAGAAAAAATCCCAATGGACTTCTTTGAATCTCGAAACTGAAACTACTTAAGTCAAGAAAAGACTGTTATTTATTTTTAATTTGTATTCAATAGTGTACGCAGTTTTGAACTGAAAGTCACTGAAGCCGTGAAAAGACTAGAAACTGAAACTAATCAAGTTAAGAAAATACTGTTTTGTTGTTTTAATTTCAATTTAATGTGTTATTTCGCGAAGAAAATATATTTTACTTATTAATAAAAGGAACACAAAAAAAAAACAAGAGAGGATGCTATAGTCGGGTTTCCCGACTATGAGATTTGCGATACTCATTTCCCTCTTTAAAAAAAATCAAAACAAGACAAAACTCTAGAGTCGCTGGCCCCTTCAAAAAAAACGGTAGCCTGCTTTTAGCGCAATAAATTTTTAACGCACTTGTATACACAATTTCTTAAAACTGGCCAGATTTTCAAAATTTTTAGATATTTGGGTAGATACAATACAAACAACATTTGTAAGCGTTAAAAGGGGCGTGGTCAAGTTTTGAAGCAAACTTGATCTACGTGGGGTATACAAAAGTGTGCAAAATTTGATGGCTCTAGCTCTTATGGTTCCCGAGATCTCGATGGTTGTACGGACGGACGTACAGACAGACATTTGCAACGTTTAAAGTATTTGCTTACTCTTCGAGTATCGCAAATAAAAATTGTTTACTAAATGCTCACGCCGCCAGCCGCTGACAATTTCAACGGCGGCGTAGTTGCCGGCGCCGCCGAAGCTGAAGCCATCGGCCTAAACCTCTATTGCCATTTTTTTGAACTTTAAAGCTCAAAATATCGAAAACGGTGCGGAATTTCGAAAAACTGTTAAAAGTGTATTAAGGTACTGTCCCAAGCTACACATTTTTATAGTTTTTTTTCGAATCAGAAAATTGTTTTCTAATTTTAGGTTCAGTTGACGTGGCCTGACCCTCTCGTAAAAGACTATCAAATGTTTGTTCGGTTTTAGTTAGGTTTATGGACAAATAATGGTACTCGTATTCAGTTGGCATGTCTATGGATCCGGCTTTAAATATTAGGAATCCATTTTGAGCTTTGATTGGGTTGATCTCAATATTTTGTCCGATTGTAATTTGAATTAATGTTTGTATAATTAAAAGTAAAATGATGATCATATTTTTATTGTCGTTGTGGTTTTATGGTTTCCTTAGGTTGGTCTGGAATTATTATCATATTAACTTTTATTAATTTACTTTTTCTTTTTAAACTTGGTTTTATACGGGGGTGCCACAGAAATCGTTCCTCCCGAAGTCCGCCCAAGTTCCAACCCAACGCAAAACCGTCGGTGCCACAGAAAACTCTATAATTTCCCCCGTGTTTTAAAGGACAGTTTTATAAAGTAAGCATAATTACACCTTTTGATAAATAATCAAAACTTTTTTAAAACAACGATAACACAGGGCAACAAAATCGAACTTTTTGAAAATTCCACGGATCATTTGCACTTTTCCATGACAATTGGGTTCTCCTGAGTCCAAGTCCCATACAAAATTATTTTCCACCACCTATAGGTTCGGCGGTATAGCGACGAATAGAAAAGTCGCATGTTGGACGACACTTTGAATTATGTTGCCTATGCCAAAAAAGTTACCGTGACATTTTTAGTTGGATTATACACTCAAAACAACACTGCATTGAACAAAAATTATTTCCTGCTTGAATATTTGTCCTTTCCGTTGGAATAAGTCGTCAAAGTTGAAATCTCATAATTTACTTAAGTTTTTGTCGCATTCAAGGGCCTTTTAAAAATATACCTAGATTTTGTAGCCTTATGTTCGGATCAATTTTGGTTTTTTGTGCATATTCGTGATAATATTTTATTGGAATTCTTATAGCAATAAAAGTAAATTTTTTTTACTTTTTCTACTACTATATTTTCTCCCAATTTTTGAAAAGTCATGGCATGCTTAGATGGTCCATTAGGGAAACATTTTTTTTAACTCCAAAATAATATAAGCATGTGTGTTTAAGATTGCCTTGACTTTTCAAAAATTGGGAGAAAATATAGTAGTAGAAAAAAAGAAAAAAAGTACTCTTATTGCTATAAGAATTCCAATAAAATATTATCACGAATATGCACAAAAACCAAAATTGATCCGAACATAGGGCTACAAATTCTAGGTAAAATAAAAAATTCTACCATTTTAGGTATATTTTTAACAGGCCGGTGAATGTGACAAAAACTTGACTTGTACGAGAGATTTCAACTTTGACGTCTTGTTCCAACGGCATGGACAAATGTCCAAGCCGGGGACAATTTTTGTTCAGTGCAGTGGTGTCTTGAGTGTATAATCCAGCTAAAAATATCACGGTAACTTCTTTGGTATAGGCGACATAATTCAAAATGTCGTCCAACATGCTACTTTTCTATTCGTCGCTATACCGCCGAACCTATAGGTGATGGAAAATAATTTTGTATGGGACTTGGACTCAGGAGAACCCAATTGTCATGGAAAAGTGCAAATGATCCGTGGAATTTTTTTAGTGTTGCCCTGTGTAATGAATTGTGTGCTATCTGCATAACATTTTTTTTTAAGTTTTGATCTTTTTATATTTTAAATTAAAAAACCGTCACCTCAAAATTTGCACGTGCCTTTCCGGCCAAGTTCCACCGCAACAACCAAAATGCCAACTTGCTCCTAATAAAAAATACCAAATTTCGGATTAATTTTCTTGTTCGAAATATCGTTGGTATTATTGTTTTGGCGTTGTTATAGCTTGTCAAAATTTCAAGTGAAAATAAGTTGTACTTACTGTGAAATTAATAAAACAAATCTTGCATTGCAATTAAGTGTGATCGTGTGTGGAAAAAATACCGGCTTGGGTTTTTAACGACGAAGAAGAAGAGAATTTGTATAAAAACGTAAGTGAATTCAACAAATTTTAAATATTATTGACTAAATGTTGCTTAGTTCCAGGGGAAAGCATAGAAAAACAAAGTGAATCACCGTGTTCTTGATTTTTATATTAGAAAACGCTGATTTCGCAAAAGTATTCGCTCTGGGGGACTGATTTCACGTAGCGGTCTCTCGTAAAAAGCCATCTAGTACAGGGGTGGCTTCTGTTGTTTAGTTTGGCGGTCAATTTAAAATGTTGAACTAATTTGTTTGTTACGTTTTATGTGCAGGGTTTTGTTTAGTTATTGGTACTGTCTTGCAAAAAAAAAAAAGGAAGCTTGTCTTGAATTTATTGAAAAATAGAAAATAAATGCCAAATAAAACTAGTAAGTCATCCCTTTTTTTCCGAATCGTTAGTCCGAGCAAAAAGTTCGAGACGGTTTCTGTAGCGCCGACGGTTTTTTTTTTCCGAATTTTCGAAAAAACCGTCCCCAAAACCGTCGACGGTTTCTGTGGCACCCCGGATAATGCACAATCTTCCTGCCTCTGTTGGTTTCCTCAAAATGTTTTTCATCGACTTGTCTGTGTGTTCCTGTCTTTTTGAAAGGGTTCGTTGTTTTGGCCCTTACCAATGGTGATTGTTTATAATCTGTGTTGATTTCATATTCATGACGTTTCTCATTAAGTTTGTCTATCTTCCTAATTTTATTTTCTTCTACATTATAATCGGGTGAACCTGCATACTTTAATATGATATATCGGCTTGTGCTTTACTTGTGGTATTATGTTTAGTTTTATGATTTTCTTGTACACTATAATCGGAAAAACCTGCATACATAAATATATCGGGTAGTGCTCTACCTGTGGTGTTATGTTTAGTTTTATAAGCAACACCATCAACTCTGCCGGCCCGTTGTTCCGACAGGGAATCTATCAATTTTATCGTTAAAAATTTTAAACATTATTTTTTTTACTTTTTGGTTGGATTTTCTATAAAGCGTTTTTTTAGTTTTATTAAACTATTCATATTATTTTATACTTTTTAGTTTTAATTAGGTAGGTAGGTACTGATAAAAATTGGTTGTTTAAGATAATTTTCAAATTATTATTTATTTACTTTATAGTTTTGGTTTATTTACAAAGCGTATTAACAATAGGTACTTAATACTCAAAGGCATTTAAAGTTATAGTGAGTTTTGACATTATCTTACAATTTATTAACATTATCACAATTATCAATTATTACTGCGCTCGAAAGTAGGCTACACTTTTTACAAATTTCGCATTCATTAATAATATTTTGAATTAATTTCTGATAATCAGGGAAATAGAATTTTTTTTGAACAGGTAAATGGTTTTATTGATTCCGGGGTGGAGAAGTTCTTTATGGTTTTTTAATATTGTTTCTTTAAATTCTGCGTTAGTTAGAATATCTGTTAATTATTTACTACACTTTGTTAATTTCTTTAATTGATTTGGACTAATTATTTTGAGGTAAGCCTGTAGGAATATTGGAAAATCGGCTTTATTGTGGAAATAAATAGCACTGTGTTTGGTACATAGGTACTCTTTAATTAAATCTTTTGCAAATGTGTTTGTCATTTCTTTGTATGTTATTTTAATTTTAAGATTATGAACGTAATGTACTACTTCTGTTTTATCTTCGTTGCCCTTTGCCAATTAAACATATACGCCGCCGCCGATTTTTTCCTTATTTGACGTGCCGCCGCCGAGTCAAGTAATTACCGGCGCGGCGTTCGGCGTCATACAACTTTTAATTCACTTTATAAATAAAAAGTTTATTATTAATATATCCTAAAAAAATTTTCGCCAATAATTGTTCAAAGTCTTCGATTAAATGTCTCATCTCCCATCTCCTTACATGTGTCCCATCTCTAAAAAATGTAACAGCTGAGACTTACAATTTTTAGTTCAGTTGCAAAAGTGCGTAAATAATTTCATGAAGAAAGTTTTAAAACTTTAAAGAAAATAACGTCTTAAATTCTGAAAAAATGTCCTTAAGTGATAAACCTCTCTTATTTATTTTACAGAAAAAATCCCAATGGACTTCTTTGAATCTCGAAACTAAAACTACTTAAGTCAAGAAAAGACTGTTATTTATTTTTAATTTGTATTCAATAGTGTACGCAGTTTTGAACTGAAAGTCACTGAAGCCGTGAAAAGACTAGAAACTGAAACTAATCAAGTCAAGAAAATACTGTTTTGTTGTTTTAATTTCAATTTAATGTGTTATTTCGCGAAGAAAATATATTTTACTTATTAATAACAGGAATACAAAAAAAAAACAAGAGAGGATGCTATAGTCGGGTTTCCCGAACATGAGATTTGCGATACTCATTTCCCTCTTTAAAAAAAAAACAAAACAAATAAAAACTCTTAAGTTGCTGGCCCCCTTCAAAAAATCGGTAGCCTGATTTTAGCGCAATACATTTTTAACGCACTTGTATACACAATTTCTTAAAACTGGCCAGATTTTCAAAATTTTTAGATATTTGGGTAGATACAATACAAACAACATTTGTAAGCGTTAAAAGGGGCGTGGTCAAGTTTTGAAGCAAACTTGATCTACGTGGGGTATACAAAAGTGTGCAAAATTTGATGGCTCTAGCTCTTATGGTTCCCGAGATCTCGATGGTTGTACGGACGGACGGTCAGACAGACATTTGCAACGTTTAAAGTTTTTGCTTACTCTTCGAGTATCGCAAATAAAAATCTGTTTACTAAATGCTTACGCCGCCAGCCGCCGACAATTTCAACGGCGGCGTAGCCGCCGGCGCCGCCGAAGCTGAAGCCATCGGCGTAAACCTCTATTGCCAATTCGATTTGTCGTGCAAAAAAGTAGAAAGGTCTTTTAGAAATTGTGACATGATTTTGATTATCTTCTTGCCCAGACGATTGCTAAGATTTCTTTTTCTATTGTCGCATAATTCATTTCGTGTTCGTTTATTGTTATACTCGCATAACAGATAGGTTTATGGTCTTGTGATAAAACTGATCCTAATGCTATATAGCTAGCATCGGTTGTTAGTGAAAAAGGTTAAAATTTTAAATGTTAAAATCGGGATAAATTAATATAGGGTCGGACGTAATTAATATTTTCATTTTTTCGAAGGCCTCGATATAGTTTTCCTCTTTAATGTCAATTTTGGCTCCTTTCTTTAGTTTACTAGTCATTGGTTTTACAATGTCTGCAAAGTTTGGTACAAATTTTCTATAAAATTCGCACAATCCTAACAGGATTTAATTTCTTTTGGTGATTTTGGAATGGGGAAATTTGTTATGGCACTGATCTTCTTTGGATTTTGTTTTATTCCTGTAGTTGTCACTGTATGACCTAGGAATTCTGTTTCTTTCTTCAAAAATTTGCATTTATCTAATTTTAGTTATTTGCGATACTCAAAGAGTAAGCAAATACTGTAAACGTTGAAATGTCTGTCTGTCTGTCCGTCCGTCCGAATTTTGCACACAGACTTCTATAAGCAAAGCGCAGATCAACTTTGTTTCAAAACCTGACCACGCGTCCTTTTACGCCCACAAACCGCGAAACTCTGTGGTGTTCACATTTTTAATGCTAGAGAAAAGTGGCCCTTATAAATGTTATTTGTATTGAAAATATATACCCAAACATCTAAAAATCTGGTCATTTTCAAGAAATTGTGTATACAAGTGCGTTGAAAATTTGTATTCTTTCTGGTTTTAAATTGGCTTCCCTGAGTTTTTTGAACACTTTCCTAAGAGACAAAATGTGTTCTTCCAATGAAGTGGAAAAAATTATCATCTTATCACCACGCCCACGTCGTTGGTCCTGCGGCAATCTAAGAGTGATATTTTGATGTGAATTTGTAAATAATAAATAGATTGAATATGTCAATACAAACATTTTATTACATAACATTATTTTCATCGAAATTTCTTTGACAGTTCAAAAGTCGGTAAAAAGGCCGATAATTGCAGAAAGTTTGTGTTTGTCGAGCTCTTATAGACAAATTAGTTATCGAATCCACCAGATCAGTTAGGCAGTGTTAAAGATTTATTTGTACAACTCGAGATATAAAAAAAACTTGTAAAGGCCATAAACTGTGTGTGTACGTGGCGTATGTGTGCAAACTATGTTTTAGGTGTGTTGTCTCAGTTTCCCTCGCCGCTGTCCGTGAGGGGAAGGGGTGTTGACGTAAGCGCCGTGTGGCCGGCTGCTTGTTGATGTGGTTGGCGGGGATCTTCTCCTCCGCCGTCTGCTGGGATGCTCCTTGTGAGATCGGCAGCGTTATATGATGGGAGAACTTCTCTACGTTGCTACCTGCCCTTACGGCTAGGTAACCCATTAAGTAAATACAAACAATCAATTCACGCGCTGTGCGCTGTTTATTACGATCAAATTGAAACTGAAACTTATCTAACTGTACGTAAGCTAAGCGTGGTCGGCAAGCCGGCCGCTCGTCCAGCAAAATGCTGACACTAGCAAAAACAGCATAACACACCATACAGTGCACCAATGGAAACCAGGCACGGCCCCTAAAGACGCTTATGCTGAATCTGCATACAAACACTAGGGTTATCCAATAATCATCCAAGATTTGTATCGACTTATAATTACTCCTTAACAATGTTAACTACTCTCCCCTTAGAAATATGACCGTCCTCGGTCATCTGGAATTTGTCAACGATTTGTTGGATCTCCTGTCATGACGAGTAGGAAAGAGCAGCTGATGAGAAGGCTGGCTCCCACGCCGACCGCGAACCAGGTGTCGGTAGTTCCAGCCGATTTCACTTCCTCCGTAAGCCCTTGGATAACCTCTAAGTTTTGGTTGTTAATTCTTTGGAGAAGTGGCATGCTTAGTGTGGGGTCGTGGCCGATGATGTTAAGTAACGGGAACGCAGCCTTGCCCGGAGTTCTTCTTATAGTTTCACGTTGGTTTGAGTATTTGGTGCCATTGATGAAAGCAACTCGATCAAACGAAATGAGGTGCGAGCCTATGGTGGTTATTTCCGGGCCATCGTCTGTGCTGACTTTAGCTGGGCAGTCGTTGATTATTATTAACCCGTCGTCTACAATTGTGATGGGGCTTAAGTGGCTGGCCTGCGTCTCGCATAATGCAGTACTCCCCGCGTGTAAGTCTCGAGCACAAGTATCGTGGGCCGCCAGCTTGCAAAACGATGCGTAAGTTGTTGGTACGCAATCGGTGACTGCTAGTACGTCGCTGTTGCATTCGGCTACTATGTTCTTCTTAGTTGCAGAATGGTGTGTTGGTGTGAGAAAATTGTGACCTTTTTACACGTGGTTTTAATATTAGGGTATGCGATAAGCACATGGATAATACTATCGGACTGAAAGATTTTAAAGTCAGACGCCTCTATTAGGCTAATGATGGGTACTTCTGTGGGGTGATTAACAAATATAGACTTCAAATCTTCAAATCTTCTTGATTAAAAATTGCAGGGTTTATAATGTTGGCTTTGGCAAGTGTGACTGTAAGCATTAAATTTTGAATCTCGGTTATTAATATTCTATTTCTGGCCAAAAGAACCTCGTTTAAGTGGGAAGTGTCAACTATATTATTTTGTTTTGCCTTGATAATTTTGTTAACTGCCTCTGTTAGCTCGTTAATTTTATTTTGCGTTTGCGTATTGATTATAACTTGCCTGTTATTTGATTAAATTAATCGTGACTCGGAAATTTTAAGCATTTCGAAGTCGGCCTTATCAGGGGTGCCTGATATTGCTTTAAGTGCGGAGCCTAGAAAGTCTAGGCTCCTGGCTATCCTATGGTGTACTTTTAGTACAGACAATAAACTCTTATGTGGTCGGTATCGACGTCTAATAGTTTTCTCATGTGTGATTCTGGGAACACATCGGACAACCTAGTAGTTTCTTCTATCATGATTGAAAATTCGGACAAATTGCTTGAGTGTCGAAGCAAGTTTCTCTGTTCCCACACTAGTGCAACTCCGTCCGTAATTGGGATATACTGAGCATGAGAATAGTCCGTCACTCTAGCGTTAACTATAGCTACGTTATCAATATAATTCCCGCAATTCTGTAAGAGGGTGAAAGATTAACTCCACTGTGTTTAAAATAAAATGTGGTAAGTGTGCCAAAGTGTAGGGTGTATGAAAATAAAGTAGAAAATTGAGAGGGACTTAACCTAAGGTTGTCCTTGTGGACCACCCTCCCTCTAATAAGGACAGAGGTTCCCATGTCTGCTTAAACACGTTCTTCTGTGTATAGTGCGGTTAGTTTATTTCCTTACTTTCTGTTATTTCTGAGGTATACTTTTTCTCCTACCTCAAAAATTCGATTTTGTCTAGTAGGGTTGCACCTATCTAAATTGGCCTGTTGTGCCTTTTCAATATTGTTTATTATTGCCAATTTCTGATCGTCATTGGCTGAGTGCAAGGCATACTTGGGCTGCATCCCCGTCGCTGAATGTATTGTTTTGTTATACTCTACCGTGAAGCCTTCGCTCAATGAAGTGCAAGCGGGACCTTCCTCTAAAAAATTGACGAGGTCATTACAGTCAAATGAGTCACTGTCCTCATCAATCGCATCTAGTGCGGACGCAGCCGCGTTCTCATAATCTTGAGTATCTTCCGCACTGGCGGTTTGCTCAACATTATTAACCCGCTGGCGCCTTTGGCCGCCGACGAGTTTGGTCTTTTTGGGGCCTGCGAATTTTGGAATTGAGCATTGTTTCCTTGCCAAAAATTCGTAGGCTCTCGAAATTTAGAAGATGATGGATCTATGTCCATTGGTTCCAGGGACTGATTTTGTTTGCCCTGATCTACCCAGCTTTCCTGTTTACGACATAAATCGTTGTTTTGATACTTGTTTGTTTTTTTGAAGAAATGGGGATTTTTTTCTGGGCCGTGGTCGGCTCCGGGATTTTTCCCTTGTTTTTCAGGCGCTCTGGGTTGGCCTTTGTGGAAATCAGTATTCTGATTCCTTTGCTCAACCGCCTTGGCATATGTGGCTGCGAACATACTTCGTTCGATACTGGCCTCTGCCTCCCTAGCTAATGCCAGTGCTGCTGGCAGGTCTTTTGGCTGTGCTGGAAACACAACAGCCCTTAGTGACTTTTTCAGACCGGAAATAAATACATGTAAGGCATCAGCCCTAACTTCTGTATTGAGAAATGAAGCTCTTTCATCGTCATGTGTCATGACAATTTTGTTTGTTACGAGGGTGAATTTTCGTTCGACCTCATCGTAGTATTGTATTAGGGTTTGGTCGCCCCGACGAACCGACTCAAGACCCTGCCGTAATAGGCGCAAAGATGTCTTATCTGCGTAGGAGCAGTCTAATCTAGCCAAAATGGCTTTAAAATTAAGTACTGTATTATACGAAACCAGCAGCGCGCGCGCTGGTCCCTTAATTTTATTTCTAATAGTCGTAACGGCTTGGTAATGCGCGCTACTGCCCGAGTACGGTCCAAATAATTCAAAGGCATCAGTGGCGGATTGCCTCCATGCCACGTACTCATCTTGTACGCCAGTGAAATCTGGAATCGTCTTTACTATGTCTAAACGAATATCGAACTGTGATGCTCCCGGTACTACCGCTACCCTCTAGTAGGATTCTACCTCAGGCGCTACTATACGTAAACTCTGATGGTGCTGGTTGACGGCACTTAGCTGGCCCTCGAATTCGGCTCTGAGCCTCAGTTCCGGATTAGCTACTGCGTCCTGAACTAATTGCTCTGTTTGTGCCGCGTTCATGGCGTCTGTGATTTTTACTACCTGCGGTTGTGCTGGTTGATATCTACGGGGGTCTAACTCCTCTTCACTATCACTTTGAAATTCGCGCTTAGTTTCCCTATATGGGCCCGGAAAACTCATTGGGCCACTAACTAAACACTAGTTATTAGTAGGCCGAATGTTTTAATTCGACAAAAGTAATTTTGTATTTTAAATTGTTTGGCCGAATGTATAAATTCGACAAAAGTAATAATTTTTTTTATTTTATAATATTTTGTAATATTATATTCTTATTATATTTTATAATATTAAGGGGGGACATCTGAGTAACTGAAAAAAAAATCGGATTTTCTGAAATTTTTTTTGGCCAAATGAAAAAGCCAATTGAAAATTTGTAAAGAAGGTTTTATAATATTAGGTGGAATAAATCAAAAACAAAATGGCGGCTGTGCAGCATTTTCTCAAAACCCCTTTTTGGAGCTGGCCGAGTAGAAAACTCGCACAAATCTTAACCGATCGATCTGAAATTTTGACAGTATATTCAAAATACCTATGTCTATCGAGACTCGTAGGATTTTTTCGATATATTGATTCTTTGCAAAATGGTGAGTGATTGAAAAAAAAATTACAATTTTCACGAAAAAAACGTCACAAAATTGTTGATAAAAAAAAAAGTAAGCAATATAAAAAAAAAAATCCTACGAGTGTCGATAGACATAGGTATTTTGAATATACTGTCAAAATTTCAGATCGATCGGTTAAGATTTGTGCGAGTTTTCTACTCGGCCAACTCAAAAAAAGTGATTTCGAGAAAAACGCGTTTAAACACAAAAGGTTTCATGGGATATACCTGTGAGGCATCGCCGCAGAATGGAAAATTTCGACACCTAGACACTTTTGCCGGCCTCTATCTTTTGGTATATTATTTTTAAGACCATAAAGAATTATTTAAGCGAAACAAAAAATTTTCGATTTTTAAAAAAAGTTACTCAGATGTCCCCCCTTAATAACCGGGCGCGTCCGAAAAATTTCTGTTCAGAGACGGCTGATATAAATTTATTTTGTTTCTAAGTCACATTTACGATAACCTTTTATTTAACTGCATATGTTAAGATTTTAAGTAAACATTTTTTGGGATTATTATTTAGTTTTTCCTTTTGTGTTTATTTGAAGCTGCACTAAATTGTTCAGCCGACTTACAAATTTTTATTTGCGATACTCGAAGAGTAAGCAAATACTGTAAACGATCAAATGTCTGTCTGTCCGTCCGTCCGTCCGTACGAGCTCCTAGATCTCGGGAACCATAAGAGCTAGAGCCACCAAATTTTGCACACAGACTTCTATATACCCCACGTAGATCAAGTTTGTTTTAAACCCAAACCACGCCCCTTTTTACGCCCACAAACCGCAAAACTCTGTGGTGTCCACATTTTTAATGCTAGAGAAAAGTGGCCAAAATAAATGTTGTTTGTATTGAAAATATCTACCCAAATATCTGGTCATTTTCAAAAATTGTGTATACAAGTGCCTTAAAAATTGATTGTGCCTAAAAGCAGGGTCCGCTCTTTTAAAGAGGGCTAGTGACTACCGTTTTTTCTTGTTTTGTTTTTTTTTAAGAGGGCAATGAGTATCGCAAATCTTATAGTCGGGAAACCCGACTATAGCGTTCTTTCTTGGTTTGTCGTGGATTCGGTATTAAAGTTGGGTGCCAATTATGTTTTAAGTGTGTTGTCCCAGTTTCCCTCGCCGCTGTCCGTGAGGGGACGGCCGGTGACGTAAGTGCCGTGTGCCCGGCTGCTTGTTGATGTGGTTGGCGGAGATCTTCTCTTCCGCCGGCTGCTGGGATACTCCTTGTGAGATCGGGAGCGTTATATGATGGGAGAACTTCTCTCCGTTGCTACCTGCCCTTAAGGCTAGGTAACCCATTAAGTAAATACAGCTTTAGCTGGAGTTCAATCAATTCACGCGCTGTGCGCTGTTTATTACGATCAAATTGAAACTGAAACTTATCTAACTGTACGTAAGCTAAGCGTGGTCGGCAAGCCGGCCGCTCGTCCAGCAAAATGCTGACACTAGCAAAAACAGCATAACACACCATACAGTGCACCAATGGAAACCAGGCACGGCCCCTAAAGACGCTTATGCTGAATCTGCATACAAACACTAGGGTGATCCAATAATTATCCAAGATTTGTATCGACTTATAATTACTCCTTAACAATGTTAACTTGCATATTATGTTTATCGCTATTCTTACAAGCGCGATATCTGGAAAATGGTGGGTCCTGCAGAAAAGACCATATGAATCATTTTCATATTTCAAGATCTACAACTCCTCTTGTTTTTTTTCGATAAACCTTAGGGGAGACCGGGGCTAGTTGGACCCTTTTTCACTTATGAATTTTTTCTGGTTAAATGGCGAATGTTAAAAAAAAATTGAAAGCACCATAGTATCAGATGAACATTCAGCTACATCCATGATATTTTTTCAAACCAATCTAAGCAGTCCTTCAAGAGTGGCAGAGCATTTTGTAGGGTGTTGTCAAAAGGTCCAACTTGCCCCAGGTACGGGGTAAGTTGGACCCTTGTGCGGGGCAAGTTGGACCCTTTAAAAAAAAAGACTTCTACTTTGGATAAATCGTTTTTATTACTGTACTTTGGTCAGTAATAGTCATTTATACGTTGATAAGGGATAAAACCATAAATTTTATTACGGGTTCTTCGGTTCTTTTTTTTGTTTCTTTTTCTTAGTTCTCATCAGAAAAACCAGTTTAGTAAGTTTGTATTACACGAAATTTTAGTTTCAAAAATAGTAAAAGAGTGTAATTATTGTAAATCGGGATAAATTTTTGTTTGTTCACACAAAATTAATTGACTGGCTCACGCCAAGGAATAAATCTAAGGGACAAACTTACCCCATTGAAAAAGGTCCAACTAGCCCCGTTGCTTTTTCCAAGTTATATTGACTAACATAACTAACATTAGAATTAACAAACAAATTTGAATGTGGGCTCTTTTTATAGCTTACAGATACACGTAATAATGGTGAATTTACCTTTGAGAAGAAACAACGTTGAATGGTGGAAAAAACAAAAACTTAGATATGTGAAATAGTACAAATATCTGTCAAAAAAAGATAATCTTTTATATCCGTCGAAATAACGGTACCATTTCAATGAAACTTTGTTTGTGAGTTGGTACTCACAGTGCACATACACCATAAAAAGATGGCAGCTCTAGAGTTATTTAAAGTAATTAAAAATTAATTTTTTCTACTTGCCTTAGGGTCCAACTAGCCCCGGTCTCCCCTACCTTTTTTGAGAAAAACCTAAAAAAGTCAACATTTTTACCTGTGACCTTGAATAATTCAATTAGCACACCTGGGATCGATGGGGACATTTGACCATTTGTTCCTTGTGGTAAACTAAAGGACTCCACCAAAATGTAGCTCTGTCGAAATTAAGGCTATTTAACCGATTTAACCGATTTTTTGGTCTAAATTGACCGAACTATTAGGGAAAACCGATTTAGAAGAACATCTTTTTTTTTTTTTTTTTTTAAAATTTCGCGCGTAGTCCCACGGCCCACTTACCCGCCCAACCGACCGGGGGGCGCAGCCGTGTATCGTACGGCACGATTCGCGAGAAGATAGACGCGAGAAATAAAAGTATAGGCAAAGTCCGAGGAAAATAGTAGGATCTAATTTTGTGATAACGAAGTTAGTATAAGTCGTTTTAAGAGCGGCAGAGAGTCAGAATTTGAGATTATAGGATAAAGTCTATTATAGTCAGAACATAATACTCTGAAAGGCTCATGCAAGTCATAGTTAGATCTACAATGGTTTAATATTAAGGGTATATAATTTCTAGTTAATCTACTTGGCACAGAAAAGTTAAGCCGACCAACCAAGTCGGCACTGTCAATATCACCACGAATAAGATTATAAATAAAAATAGTACCAAGCATCGTTCTACGGTTAGCTAGGGAGGGTAAATTAATTAAAAGTAATCTGCTAGAATAAGAAGGTAAGTTAAGGTTTGCATCCCAGTTGAGGCGCCGTAAAGCAAAAATTAAAAAGTTTTTTTGAACAGATTCAATGCGATCTATATGTACTCCGTATTGGGGACTCCAGACGGGAGACCCATACTCTAGAATCGGACGGACTAGCGAAGTAAATAAGGTCTTAGTGACGTAGGGATCGTCAAATTCCTTCGACCATCTTTTAATAAAACCAAGCACTCCTCTGGCTTTATTAACCATGGACGAAATGTGATCAGTAAACTTAAGTTTTGGGTCCAAAAGGACGCCAAGATCGTCAACCAAAGTTATTCTATCCAAAGATTTCCCACTTAGTGAGTAAGTTGCAAGTTTTGGATTGACTCGGCAAAAAGTCATCAACTTGCACTTAGACCCGTTTAAATTTAGTAAATTATCACGGCACCAGTTTTGAAAATTGTTTAGATCGGATTGTAAGTCAGAATGGCTGGAAATATCCTTGTACTGCAGGCATAACTTAACATCATCTGCGTACATAAGTACGCGAGAATGATTTATAATTAATGGAAGGTCGTTAATAAATAAAGTAAAAAGAAGCGGACCAAGGTGACTACCTTGTGGGACGCCGGAAGTAACTCGGAGAAGACCAGAAAGGGAATTTTTAAAAAGGACTCTTTGTGTCCTGCCATTCAGATAACTTAAAATCCATCTAAGAAGATCAATTGGAAACCCTAACAAGTCAAGTTTCCGAACTAAAAGTGAGTGATTTACAGAGTCAAATGCTTTACTAAAGTCAGTGTAAATGACATCTGTTTGAAAGCTACTTTTAAAGCCCTTTATCACGAATGAGGTGAGCTCCAAAAGGTTAGTAGTTGTTGATCTTCTTTTCATAAATCCGTGTTGACACGGAGATATAACTGACCTACAAAGGTGCTGCAAATGAGGAGTAATGATATTTTCGAAAAGTTTGGGAATAGCCGACAACTTAGAGATACATCTATAATTGCTGGCATCCAATTTGTTACCTTTTTTGTGGAGAGGAATAACAAATGACTCCTTCCAAATAAGGGGAAATTGGGAGGTTTCTAAAGATAAGGTGAACAATTTGAGAAGGGGTTTGCACAGGGCTTCCGCGCAATTCCTAAGCACGCAGCCAGGAATTCCGTCGGGACCTGGAGAGTAAACAGGCTTAACACGTTGAAGATCCAAAAATAAAGAGCTTTCGTTTATAGTAGGACTGAATATAAGGTTTGACGTGGACATGGTGTAGGAATAAGGCTCTATTGGATGTGCTGAATAAGTATAAGTCGTTTGAAAAAACTGGGCATAAAGATCGGCTATTGCCTGATCTGTGGTAGCCGTCATGTTTTCAAAATAAAGCGAGGAAGGATAAGAAGTAGATTTACGCTTGGTGTTAACAAAGTTATAAAACTGTTTCGGGTCCTGCGAGAACTGGACCTTACAACGATTTAAATAATTTTTATAGCACTGCGCGTTAAGCACGGTAAATTTTGACCGAGCACTTAGATATTTTGAAAAAACAGATTGAGAACCGGAGTCTTTATATTTCCTGTAAAGTCTGGACTTAACATTTCTTAGGTGTGACAACTCTTTACTAAACCAAGGTGGTTTACTGGAGATTGACGGATAGTACATCGGAACACAAGATTTAAAAAATGATTTAATTGCAGTATAAAAAATTTTTATGGCATCAGCCATGTTATTGCATGAGTAGAGATCGGACCAATTGAAGCCAGATATAAAGTTATTAAGCCTAGAAAAGTCTGCCTTACGAAAACAATGTATTCGTTTAGTTGACTTTTCTGATTTTTCTTCTATCACGATACCCGTGTCGACTGTCACATCGAAAGTAGGATGATATGGATCTTCAGGTTGCGTAAGTGGTGGTACCCTGGATAGAAACACGGCTTCAGGATTCGAGACAAAGCACAAATCCAGTAAGCGGTCTAGTGAGTTTCGAACATGGTTTACTTGACTCAAAGATATGTCAAGCAAGCCGTCAATAAAGTCATGTTGTGCAATAGGTAGTAAGACATTTGATTTTTCATCTGTGGACCACGTAGCTCCAGGTATGTTGAAATCACCTAGAACTAATAACTGATCCCTATCGGACAGCCTATTTGAAACGGACTGTATCGCAGAAAGATGATTTAAGTATTCTTGGAGTTCAGAAGACGGCGGAACATAGGAGCAAGTGATATATATAAACTTTCCCGGAAGGGTCAGCTTTGTACAAATAAATTCAATATTATTAAATTCCTCAACACATACCTCTTCCGACGTGAGGTTGGAGTCCACGGCAATTAAAACTCCACCTCCTCGTTTGGAAGGACGGTCAAGCCTATATATTGTGTACTTACCGGGAAAAACTTCGGAGCTAAGAATCTCCGGCTTTAACCAGGTTTCTGTAAACACAATAACATGGGATGCAAATGAAAAGCTATCAGAATACAATTTAGTTAGCTTGCTACGCAAGCCTCTTGCATTTTGATAGGAAAGAAGGAGGTTTTTAGTTAGTTTTTTGAAGAAGAAGTAGAAGAGGATGATGGCACAATGGTCTGGCCACGACTGGGAAGTCTTATTCCCGTGGGCCCTTTCTTTTTTTTCTTAGCTTCGAACTCCTTTACCACCAAATTGTCCGGCCAAAATTTGGCAGAGCTTATGGTAGCAAAGTACTCGGGTGGGACAGTGATCTTGAAAGATGAAATATCCCTAGCATAAGAGAAGTTGAATTTTTCCACCTTAACGTTTTCGGCTTTTGTTTTGTCTTGTATATAAGACAGTACATCAGAAGATGTTTGATCAGGGGAAAGCCGAGAAACAAATATTTGTTTCTTTAGTGGAACCACTGAAAGAGCTTTAGGTGGTGCAGGTTGTGCGTCTGCAGAACCACCTATGCCCGGTAGTCCGGACTCAATATCCCCTTGTGGCGGTATGTTTACTAGGTTAGGTGGATTCACCAACTGTGAAACCACTACGGACAAATCGGAATTTTCAGGATCTCCTGTTTGCATACACTCCGCTGTGGATTGATCGGGCTCCGAATCTTTTTTGGCTGCCGATCTTAGCAACATTTGAGCGGTTGCTGAGTTCGGCTGCTGATCCACGGGAGTGCTCTGCTGGTCACCTGACGGTGGCTGCGGGGTGTTCCCCTTTGGCCTACCACCAGCGGCTTTTTTGCGCTTTGGAGACTCCTCTAATAGTTTTATACTATTAAATTGAGTGTCCAGAGCTTGGAGCAGATCATCTGCCTTGCGAAAACTATCTCTAGCTCCGGCAAAACAGGTGATCAGCCCCTTCAAGCCGCCTTTAGTTTGGCGCATGAACAATTTCATCTCGTTCGCAACCTCGAGACAGGCGTCACAACAGAACTGCAAATTTTTACCCTTACTAAGGTCATCACTTGTTCGGCCAGTAAAACCAGCGCACTTGGTGTGCACCATTTTTTCACATAGCCAACAAGTCATTTTAGGCTGGTCAGCCTTGATTGCCTTCTGGCATTTTTTATCAACACAGACAAAAAATGTGTCCATAATTTTGACTAATCGGACCACTGTACCAAATGAAATGAAATCGAAACTTGTAAGCCAGCCGCTAAAAGTACCGTAAGAGCACAGATAAATGCCCGCTTAGGAGTTTCGAAATAGAGAGCGAGATAAAGAGCGGGAGAGTTAGCGCAGTGCAATGCAGTTGATGTGCATGCAAAACAACAACAACGATTTGCCCTGCGTGGGACGGATAAAGCACAAAAGAAAGACAAAATTGAAACGCAACAACAAAAACACAAGCGAAACTAAAAGTTTAAATTGATTAATGTATTGTTATGCACAGAATAGAATAGATTCACTCGCGAAGCGAACGGAATATTAAAGTATATTAATTAAAAAGGCGATTTATATGTTTTTATTTATTCCCACCGTTGGGTTTACACGATAAAAAGGTAAAAATCGGAGCGCAGAAAAAAACACGGCCGTTCACTTTGAAAGTACAGAGCGTTCTCTGATACTACGTTTGAAGAACATTTAAAAATGTTGCGGCAGGTCAGTGATTGTCTAAAACGGGCAAAACTGACCATCATCGTAGACAAAAGTAGTTTCTGCTACCGCCAGGCCAAATATTTGGGATATGTTGTAGGTGGGGGATGCATAAAAACCGATCAGTCAAAAATTAAAGCTATTCTGGATTTTCCACAGCCTGTTTCCGCCAAACAACTGCGGAGATTTTTGGGAAGGACTGGGTTTACCGGCGCTTTATCCAAAGTTATGCAAAAATTTCAGCACCTCTACATGAGTATCTGAAAAAAGAACGACTCAAGAAATTCGAGTTGAGTGGAAAAGGGATACAAGCGTTCGACGCAGTGAAAGTGAACAAGGTGTCAGCGCCTGTGCTCCTCACACAAGATTTCATAAATCCGTTCACTATACAATGTGACGCCTCTAAAACGGGGGTAGGGGGCGATTTATTTCAAACAGACGATGACGGCGGCGAGCACCCAAATAAAAGCTCAGCGAAAATACAGCATAACCGAATTGGAATGTTACGCTGCGATAATTAGTATCAGCAAATTTCGTGCATATGTAGAAAGGATGCCATTTAAAGTTATTACAGACCATGCTAGTCTAAAATTTGTAATGAGCCAAAAGGATTTAGCCGGGAGATTAGCTAGATAAATTTTAATTGCAGGCATTTGATTTTAAAATCGAGCACCGTAAGGAAACTTTAAATGTTGTTCCTGATGCACTCTCACGAGAACATATGGACGAAATTAAAACACCTTCTGTTGATACCCTGGAATTACAACTAGACCTCAAGTCGCCCGCTTTTCAATCTCCGGAATATAAAAAATATTAAAAAATATTAGACATCTGAGGGTTTGGTATATAGACACTTGGGTTTTAGTTCACATGATGTGATCCACAATGATAGGGCCTGGAAACTTTGGGTACCTGTCGAGAGATACCTTGGAGAGCACACCATGCCAACACCGTCGGACACGGAGGGTTTTATAAATCACTCGCGAGACCGCGACAGTTTTACTACTGGCCATCTATGACGATAGAATTGCAGAAAGTGGTTAAAGATTGTGAAATCTGCAAAATCAGCAAAACCTCCAATAAAATAAGTAGACCACCAATGGGACAACAACGTATAACTGATCTTCCATTAAAAAGATTATTTATCGATTTTATGGGACCATATCCCAAACAAAACAACAAACAACAAAATCAGGTAACATGATAATTTTTGTGTGCATAGATCATTTTACAAAATTTGTCTGGCTGCAACCCATGGAACCGCTACTGCCACAGAGGTCGTAAAATTCCTTGAAAAGAATATTTTCCATCAGTTCGGAGTACCCGAATACATACACTCTGACAATGCACTATGGGGAAAATGACCACTTTATCTGGCATTTATTATTGTGAGTGAACCAAAATAGATTTTTCACTGCGGTTTTTTTATTTTGTTTTTTTGACCATAAGAAACTATTTTAGAATAATGGGCGTGTCAACGCACCTTCCGCCCAAAAAATCGAAAAAATAGCATTTTACCAGCATTTTTAGAAGTAAACTTTTTAAAAACCGAGTTTCGCCACGCCCTTTCCGCCCCCAAAATTATAAAAAAACAAACATTTTTTTTTTCCTATTGCTGCTTGAACTAGCAAGAAAACCTCACCTTGGGAGTTTGATAGTTCCGCTGCATCCAAGTCTTTAAACTCTTTTGCTTTTCGATCCAAATAAATAAAGTGGCCATCCAACCAGTCTTTTATTTTTTTAAAAAGCCAAAGTTGTACCGTTTAACCATTGCGAATGTCTTCATTCAAAGTTCATTACATTTTAGCCAATTATTATACAAGTTATTCCAAAAATGTATGGTTTTTTAATTTTAAGAATGTTTTTATTAACATTATTGCATGTGTGCAGTTCAAAATTCCTTTTAACTGCCTTTCCTCGTTTGTTCCGGCCCCTCTCGCTATTCCACACAGCAAAGAAATCTGCGTTCGTATTAGTATACACACGCACAATTTTAACGATTTAGTACATTTAACACACAGTGCAAACCTGCGAGATCAGCATTCATGTTTTGGTTTTCCTCTAATTGTTGTTCCATCATTAAATACTAAAATCAAAACTCAGTGTACAAATTCACAGAACTTAGCCGCACGTGCTTTCGATTGCAACAGCTGACTTAACAGCCGTTTTTCTAACATGGGACTGTTTAATTTAACATTTTGAGTTTGGGGCATAACAGTCTGATGTTTTCTTAATGCGTTAACAGTAAAATTGTGGTAATTAGAAAACTTTTAAAAAACATGCAAATGCCAGATAAAGTGGTAATTTTCCCCATAGTGCAATGGTAAACAATTCGTGTCACACATGTTCACTGAATTTCTCAGCCGATATGGTGTTCAACCCGGGCGAACTGCATTCTACTCCCCACAAAGTAGTTCAGCCGTAAACAGATCAGTAAACAGATCCATTCTACAAATGCTTATGGCAGCAACTGACAAAGACCAGCGAAACTGGGATTTTCAGCTAAGCCGAATGGCGTGTGCTCTAAGAAGTGGACACCGTATCCGGTGCGTAGGTGTCTGTGAGGATTAGAGACTGCGGTACAATTCTTAATGTTACCAGACAAAATGGAATTGTTTAGGACAAAAATAAGGACTTACGCAGGCTCATACAAAAGCCGAAAATATATACAATACCCGTAGCCGCATGGTCGAATTTACTGTAGGCCAGGTCGTGTACCGGAAAAACTTTAAACAAAGTAATCGAGCCGAAGGGTATAACGCAAAATTAGGGCCCAACCGAATTCGGTGTGTTGTACTACAAGGAAAAGGCAATGTGCTTGAATGAGTTGGGAAATGGAGCCGGGAAGGCGATTGGAACCTACCACGCCAAAGATATCTTTGCCGTATGAAAAATTCACCACAACAAGCTCCAACTACCAACTCGATTTATCAAGCGGGCAGAACGTTGGAAAAAGTCGATCAAGCTACACTTACAATGGCAGCATGGAACCAGGAGATCCTCGAGGAGATAGCGCGCATGGTGGCGCACTTTGACATAACGGAGCGTTACCTACCGTACTATGAGGAGGTAAAGGACCTATACGATAGATCTGCGGCGGACCTGGACGTAGTTGAATGGGAGGTAACAGGACTGGAAGAGGAGGCGAAAGCAATGGAGAGGCAGATCACTAAACTACAACAGGAGCTCGCGGACATGAAAGACCGCAAGGAACACGCCTTACTGATCGAGTATAGCACCAATCGATACAAGGGCAGATCCGGAAGAGAGAGCGGCGGTCACAGGAGTTGGAAGAGCTCGCCGAGCAGTTCCACAACCCAAGGCCGAAACGGCGCCGCAGTACATCCCCGAGCAACAGAATCCCTAGCGAGGAATTCTATGGGAGAGGAAAACAGTACTTAGAACACGAGGAACCCAGCGATAATGAAGAGAAGCCGCAAAGGAAGCGCAGTGGCTCCATTTAAAAATCTTAACACCTAAAAAAAAAACATTAATGAGAATAAAATAAATAAACAAAAACCAAACACATTTCTTTATTCCTTTTACAGGGAAGGGAAAAATGGGGGCTCATTTTTAGTTTTAGGCGTTTCTCTTTTAGGTGCAGAACTTTGAGCCTTAAGGGGATATATACACCTAGCATTGTCGAAAAAATCGATTTTTCTGTTTTTGCATTTTCTTGAAGCTTCTTGATATCTCAAAAAATAACGAAGTTATAGACCGAAGAGTTAGTCACGTTCGTATTACCAAAGTTTCAAACGCGTTTTTCTCGAAACCACGTTTTTGAAGTCGGTAGCCAAAATATCTCGAAAACTAGCGAATCGATTGCAATGAAATTTTTTGTGCTTGCTCTATACATAATTATCTAGTCTTTGTCATATGATTTTTTTTTCCGATGATTAGTTTTTTTTAATAGCCAAAACAATGGCTAGTTTTTAGTCGAAAATAACAACGTTATTTTTAAACGTCCGCTATGCTGTCAAAATTCAATACAGAACATTCTGCTGATCTATGACGACTCGATCGCTAGCTTATCCACCGTTGTGAAGATTCACATTTTTTATTACAAATTTAACCATTATTATCCTTAAGAATATATAATATTGATTACTTTAAGTTCATGCCCACTGAAGGGATTAACCTTTCGTTTAACTATTGCCCACCGAAGGGATTAAATTATAAGTTCCGCCCTAAGGCCCCAGAAAAACTATAGGGTACTAGCGGACCCCGATGCACTTCGTTGCAACCAACCAAAAAAACGAAATGAAATATTATAGATTTTTTTTATGAAATGAATGCATTGTATTTCAAAATACATATTAAATTGAATTCATGTATATTTGACCGGTTTGTGGATCTATCATTCCTATATTGATATGCTAACCGTAGTCACCTTTTCAGTACAATAATGGACATTGTAATGCATCATAGCTGCGGTGAAGCTCTGAAACACGCCGTAATTCATTATTTCTTCGATGTAGCACAATATCGCGAGATTGAAACTGGTCTCCAACAATTACAATGGCCACTTCATCAATTGTTGGTTCATTAAATCGTCTCGAATGCTCTCCAAAGGGCATTTTGTCTGCCCTGATAACGATTCTGTGATCATCAGATGGCATACGATCGAGAGCGGTTTTAAACAATCGAATTAATTCATTGTGCTGAGGTAAGAATGTTTGAAGTTCAGAAGCCGCCTTGCACGCTCAGCAATTGTACACCGCCGATCCAATTCACGATTTGCATCTCCGATAAAATAGATTTGCAAAAATTGATGATCAGGATATGGCATTAAGGAACCAGCTCGATGATAAATCTGACCTTAGATCTGTAATATTTGTGAAATGTATATTTGGGTCAGAATTCTTGAACACATCAAAAAAATTGCTGCTCAGATCACCTCAGTAATTACCTTAAACGTCGGATGAAATTGTCCCTTACAATTTTAGTCGCCCCAAAAGAAGTAATTTTAAATGCCGCATTGTATTCTTGAAAGTGGGACAAAAAATGCTTAGATGTTTGCGACGTTCCAAAAATGAATGAATGAAGTGGATCGGGGGAGATTCAAGTGCTGGCAGTCTCACTTTGCCATTAGCACAAAACGTGCCAGGCGTTTCACCTTGAAATTTGGCTGCATCACAATGTGGACATCTCGCCGTCATTCCACCAATATTGGCATGTTCACTATAATCATTTTCGCTATTTTAAGCGAAAGCAGCATAATCCATCTCTTGCACAGCACGATGTGAAAGTCGTGTCGTTCGTCTCGATGCTGGACTTAATGGATTTGGATCTGCCGATCTATGACGACGTTTCGTAATTGTTGTTGACTTGATTTTGTTGTGAGCGTTGCTTTACACTTTGCGATCTCCTTTGGTTAAATCTATAGGTAGAATTACGCGTACGTCGACCTATAGTTGATCGTCTTGTTGGTGGCATTGGCGGCATTTTTTTTCTAAATTAATGAAATTAATTCAATGTGAATTAAGGGGGTTCGCCTGTGTGGATGTTGATTTTCGAGCGCTTTCTAAAATATTTAGTGTAAGTAAACTACTTAAGATTTTTGAATAATTCTTTCGGTATTTTGTTAGCTTATTACTAAAATTTATACGTTTTAATTTACAACAGCTTTATCAAAAAAGTGTACTGGTGAAAAAATTACGGACCCAAACGGTGAACAGGATTTACCTCGGACAAGTCGTCTGAAATAAAAAACGAAAATACTCCGTACACGTAATCAAGTTGCCGAGGTACTGACGTAGGGATTTCGTAATTTTTTTAAAATTGTCATAATGGCGTACTTCGGAAAATTACATTTCGTTTTTTAAGTATTTTCCTAACATATTAAGGTGTAAATAACAATTTAAAAAATGTTTTTTCAAGAAATTCCTACGTCAGTACCGCCGCATAAGCATTCAAATTTTTATTTGCGATACTCGAAGAGTAAGCAAATACTGTAAACGTTGAAATGTCTGTCTCTCCGTCTGTCCGTCCGTACAAACGTCGAGATCTCGGGAACTATAAGAGCTAGAACCACCAAATTTTGCACACAGACTTCTATAAACAAGGCGCAGATCAAGTTTGTTTCAAAACTTGACCACGCCCCTTTTTACGCCCACAAAACCGCGAAACTCTGTGGTGTCCACATTTTTAATGCTAGAGAAAAGTGGCTTAAATAAATGTTGTTTGTATTGAAAATATCTACCCAAATATCTACCCAAATATCTGGTCATTTTCAAAAATTGTGTATACAAGTGCCTTACAAATTGATTGTGCCTAAAAGCAGGCTACACTCTTTTAAAGAGGGCTAGTGACTACCGTTTTTTCTTGTTTTGTTTTTTTGAAGAGGGCAATGAGTATCGCAAATCTTATAGTCGGGAAATCCGACTATAGCGTTCTTTCTTGTTTTTTTTTTATTTGTACGTTTTATTTGTTTATTGAATCTTCTCTTGAAGAGACTTACAATAATTATTCAAATCTAAACCT
Source organism: Drosophila oshimai (assembly GCA_018150695.1). NCBI lineage: Eukaryota > Metazoa > Arthropoda > Insecta > Diptera > Drosophilidae > Drosophila > Drosophila oshimai. Next base: position 680,472 of record JAECWM010000277.1, read on the forward strand.
ATACTATATTATAATTGTTATTTGGTTAATGACCCTAAGTTGGGCAGGAGTGGACGGTCGTTGCGCTGTAACCGAGAGTAGTTACTGAGCCGCCTGAGCTGCCTGGCTAGTTGGTTTGGATGTAATGATAGTCTAGCTTCGTACTTCGAAACTTTACTATCAATTTCTTCTTTAACGGGTTTAATATCCAAGTCCCTATGGATATTTGCGTTGCGAATATACCAGGGGGCCCCAGTTATTGTTCGCACTGTCTTCGACTGTATTCGTTGGATGATTTCTATGTTGCTACTGCTTGCGTTTCCCCAGAGTTCGGACCCGCACATCCAGGTTGGCTTTAAACAAGAGTTGTAAATAAGTACTTTGAGTTCCAGTGGCAGGGGCGAGCGGGAATTGATGAGCCAGTGGAAACTGTTGGCCTTGAGTTTTAGGGAAATCTTCTTCGCTTCAATGTGCTTTCTCCAGGTAAGCCGCCTGTCTAAGTGGATGCCGAGGTATGTGACTTCGTCGACTCGGGGGATTTCTTTGTTGTTTAGGGCCAGTGGTGGGCAGGTTGCCCGATTGAGTGTAAACGTAATATGTTTGCATTTTTGTTCGTTGTTCAGCTGTTATGCGATTTACCTGTTCGGTAGTTCCGTGCTTTTCCCTGAAGCCGAACTGATGCAGGGGGATCGCTCTGTCGTTTTGGAGGTGTGTTCTAAGGTGGCACAAAAGCAGCTTTTCAAATAGCTTTGATAGGCACGGAAGGGGGCTAATGGGCCTGTACGACGAAGGTTGGGATTTGTCTTTGCCTGGTTTTGGTATCATTGTGTGGGAAAATAGCCCCATTTAAGAATTGAGTTGAATATGGTGGTTATGCTTTGACTGCGCATAGAGGCAATTCAATTATCATTTTAGGCGAAATTAAATCATGGCCAGGGGCGTTTTTTGGATTCATCTGTACTGCAATGGCTTTTATGATTGTGCTGGTTTCAAGAGTTACTGTCAAGAAAGGCTCCGCTGGTGAGATGCTTGGTAAAGTGAATTGGTTTGTCGGCGGATGAGGTTGGAAGACATTTTTTAAGTAAGAGGCGAAAATGTTGGCCTTTTCCTCGTCACTACGGGCCCACCCACCTGTTGGTGATCGAATTGGAAATTCGGGTTCTATCGATTTCAAAGTGTGAGCTTATATATTTTTTATACCTTAGCAAGTTTTTTTTATTGGATGTCACAAATTGTGGTCGTTCTACAAGCAAGACAGGCGAGTGGTCAGATGACAGTTCCGCCAGGGTTTCAACATGTATCAGCCTGGACGGCACTCTCCTTGTTACAGCAAAATCGATAATGTCTGGTTTTTTGTTCGGATCTGCTGGCCAGTATGTGGGAGTACCTGGTGAAACAAAATCTAGCTTATTACCGGGTTTGATAATAACGTTGTATATTTGGCGTCCATGGGGTTAATAAGACGAGAGCCCCAGTAGTGGTGTTTCGCATTATAGTCACCGGCAGCTATAAAACAGTTGCCCAATGAGTTATAAAAGCCTGAAAATTCATTCTCTGAAATATTAAATCATGGGGGACAATACACAGCCGATAGGGTGACTGGACCGCTGGTTATGTTGATTCGTAGGGATGTAGCCTGTATGTGGTTGTAAGCAAACGCCTCCAGAGGATGATGCCTTATGCGCTGTTTGATAAGGATTCCGGTGCCTCCGTGAGCTTTGCCGTCTGGGTGGTTGGTTGCATAGAAGATGTAGCCAGTAAGATAGAAATTGTTTTTATTGGTTAGGTGCGTTTCTGAGAGAAGCATGATATCGAAGTCCTGGGTGTTTAAGAACTGTAGAAGTTCAAATCTGTGCTGCGAAGCACCGTTAGCGTTCCAAAAGCATCCATAAGGATGTTCTGGTTTCGCACTAGTTCCTGGAGGGTACCTTGCATTGAAAGTATGATGTTCGTGAGTGTAGCTAAAGTAGCTTCGATGCTGTTTTGTATTGTAACGATCTTGCCGGGGTAGCTTAGCCTCGTCCAGGATCCGCTGCAACAAATTTATATTTGTCGGCGCTGTGCCAAATAAGAACATCGGTGTTGTAGTTTTTAGCAATATAAATATATATTATACTGCGTCCGGGTCTTTCACCTTCTTTTCACACCACACCTAACTTAAACGGGGCACAATACGCCCACTCTCTAACAATATTTACAAGCCCGACTCGCCGGCCACGCCGGCTAGGTGATCACGCCGCGCTTACGCTTTGCTAAACACTCCGGGCTACACGCACTCGGAAAACTCCTGCTAAGCTCACGCTCCGCCAGATACTCCGGCGCTACACGCACACGGATACTCCGGTTAAGCTCACGCTCCGCTCGATTTACACTCCGGGCTACACGCACTCGGATACTCCTGCTAGCTAACGCGCTGGCAATTCACCGTCGCCTGGGCACTCAAAATACTAAGTGAAAGTAGGCTGCACGCCTGCTGAGACTGGACTGGGTTTCTGGTCAAAGGGAATCCTCCCGACTGACTTACTGTGCTGCTAAGAACCTGCTCTGCTCTGTGTTTCTGCTGTGGTGATCCTTGGCTCGTTTCCCTAAGGGTTCACTATCTCTCACTTTACTATCACTTGCACTTGCACTTAGACTGGTCACTGTCACCGACCCTGTGTTCTCCTGCAGTGATCCTTGGCTCGTTTCCCAAGGATGCACTATCTCTCGCACTTGCACTGGTCACTGTCAACGCCCCTGTCTAGTCCTGTAGTGATCCTTGGCTCGTTTCCCAAGGATGCACTATCCCTCGCGCTAATACGGGCCACTGCCTACCACGGCACTTGTCCCCTAACGCTCAGGTCACCTCGCACTCAACTATCAACTTCACAGCCCCCGACTGCAGCCCTGCCCCGCTCTTTTATACCCCTCTAACATTGCTGCTACTTCTATTCAGCAGTCCTCTCTGTATTCAGCAATTCCTCTCTCCCGCCAAAACTTCTTGTGCAGCGCGTCCGTTCTCTCATTCAGCAGCCCGCTCTCTCGATCAACACTCTCTGTTCAGCGCGTCCCGTTACGTGCTGACTGCCCGCTATGTCAAAAGATCTCACTCAAATCTCTTATAATGCGTTCCCGTTTTCACTCAACCTTTCCTACTGCGTTTTGTAAGGGATCTTATCGATTCCTTACAGTATTTGTGGAGTGTAAGTCTGCTCCGCTCTGGAAGCGGAGTATATTTTGGTTTTGGTATGGGCGGGAGGGGCTGTAATGCTTCGGGCTGAGCGGTTCTTGTAGGCGACATTCCTGGGTATCGAAGTGCAGCCGCAAAAGTAGCTCCAGGAGTGGTTTGCGAAGGAATGTAAAAATTTGGCTGGGCAACCTATTGGGCAGAGGTTGGTTGTTGGCGCCTCTGGTTGAGCCGACTCTTGATCACTTTATAGACGGGGCAGCCCCTGTAATTAGCAGTGTGGTTTCCACCACAGTTGCTACATATTCTCAGTGCTGGGTCTTCTTTGTTACCCGTGCAAGCTTCTATACAGTGCAGGTCGCCACAGGCAACACAGACTGGTCGCAAAGTGCAATAACTTTTTGTGTGCCCAAACTCTTGGCAGTTTGTACACTGTACCGGGCCGTTTCGTTTGTGCGGCTCCTCTACGGTTATTCTTTGACGAAGTAGGTATTGCAGTTTGTATATGGGGTGCACTGCGTTTTTCTTCAGAGTAGTCGCGTCTGGTTTGAGTTCAATCTTGAAGAGTGGCTGAGGAATTTTCGCCCTGTTGGTTATGTTCATTACGTTTTAACGTCAAAACCATTTTCTTTAAGTCCTTCAGCTATATCAGCTGCCGGGACGGTTGACTCGATACCCTTTATTACAACTTGAAGTCCTTTGCTACTTTTGAGTTAGTAGGTGTAATAATTAACACGCTCACTGTCCAGGAAGTTTGTTACAGAGCGGTAGTTAGCTTCATTGCTGATCTGGAGCTTGGTTTCAGATATGTTACCTCTTTTTAAAATAGTAATATAAAAGTTGTTTTGCCCAATTTTTTGCTTAAGTTTATTAATTAGATCTGAACAATTTTGATCTCTAATGCACATAGGTGGTGGCTTTACAATTTTAATGGCTTGGGGTGGTTGACCCTCATCTTTTTCGAGCTCGCCAAGTATGGCAAATTTGTTTTCAGAAGTTGCCTTAGTGTTGTTGTTTAAAGTTTTCGTAAGTTTAGACAAATTTGCTTCTTTAGCTTTTTGCGGACTAAGTTTTCTTTTAATTTGTAAATACCGATCGATCCCAGTCTGTACGGGCGTAGACTGTGTGAGCTCTGCAGCAGAAGCGAGTGTTGCTCGCGATGCGAAAATCGGCCACACGTTGGTGGATGTTGAAGTTGTTGTTGTTGTAGTCGATACGACAGTTGTTATTGAGGGCACCGTAATAGTGAGCACACAAGCTGATGAAGTCGGTGCGTCTATTGGTGGAAGGGGGGAAGGGCATTGCGAACTCCATGACTGCGTTGGAGCAGCGCAGCTTAAGTTGGTAAGTATTGCTGGCGAAAGAGACCGAGATCTCTCAGTAGCGGGCGGCGACATTGCACTTGTTGTTGCGTTGTTTACTGTATCCGATGAGACAATTGCTAGGTATGCATTATTTTTCGAAGACGAAGACAGTTGAAGCGAAGACAGTCGACACGCGTCTTGCTGTTGTTGTTGTTGTACACGACCTTAACTCACTTGCTTGCTGTTGGCACTTTTCAATAACGTACCCGCAGGCATTGTTATTTAGTTTAATTTATTTAAATCTTTGTATTTGTTATTAGATTTGTTAGGAAAGAGAGCCCTTGTTGTTTGGCTTTGCTGCCAGCGTCTTTTCGCTATTTATTGGTGTATTTTTATTTTTAAATAAGTTAGTTTTCCCGTTCACTCGGCGGAGCGATCGGAAACACGTCTACCTCGGGTGAATGCTTAATCAAGCTTTTTGACTTAAATTAACTCCTCAAAATTTCAGCTTTATTCATCGAATAGATTTTGCGCAATCCTGAACACCACCTTGAAAAACACGGTTTCGAGAAAACGCGTTTAAAGTTTGAGGACGTGATGAATCATCACCGGACACTCACGCTTCTCGGCCCAGCAGCAAACAAACTAAGCTGGTTTCACACAAATCCTTATACACAATGTTTTTTTACATGTCACAGATTAGAAATTTGCAATAAAAAAAAATCTTTTTTTTAAAAGTATTACACAGGTGAACCCCCCTAAGGATTGTTTATTTAAGATTAATTTAAAAAAATATTGTTGTTGTGTGAGTGCTGTTATGCGTTGCATTTAATTAAACTTTCCCAAAAAATCATTAAAGTGAAACAAAATTGTTTTGTTTATTTGGAAAATATGTAAAAAAAAAACATGGTTTATTATTTAAAAAATATGGTGTTTTTGAATGATTAATGAGATGATTTAATTTTAATAGCTTAAGATCATAAGAAATATTTATTTGCTTTCGCGTATTCATTTATTTATTTGTTGTAAAAAATTATATTTCAATTATATTCAATTTTTTTTCCATAATTTCATTGTATTGGATCATCCATTATTAAAATGGGATGTAAAAAAAGCACCGTACACAATAACAACAATGTACACATAACGAACGAATTCGATATTGAGTACACGCTAAATGGATGGTGCAATATGATGAAATAATTGAAAAAAATCACTTTTAACTATGTTTTCTTGAATCCAAACACATTTTTTGCACTGAACACACTTAAAATCACCTTTTAAAGTATCAATACTTACCAATATTTATGAAACTCAACAAAAAAAAAACTATTGTAATAAAATTCCACTGCGAAAGCAGCGGATGTATGACTGGCTGTTTCAGAATCTAAAAGTGAAAGAAAGTGATTGGCAAACATGTGCATTTCAACAGGTTCATCTGTTTGACATTTGTATGCTGTCAATCAAATGATGAATGGTGGATAGATTTTTTCGTTAGGTCGAACCGAATTTTAAACTTTTTTTTTCAAATGTTGAATTTTTTCAGGAACAAAATTATAACTCGAGAATGGCTGGACCGATTTTGGATTTCAATATCGTCAGCCCTCCTCCCTGCACCTTCCCTAAAAATTTTATGGCAATCGGTCAGGCCGTTCTCGAGTTATGGAGTGACAATCAAAATGTACACTTATTTATATTCATTATTTTATTATTCATTTAACATAGCTATAGCTAATAAATCCGAACCCGCCTAGGTAGCCACTTTTCTCCGAATCAGATACGGTAACTCTGTACCACGATCGAGCGAAGACACAACCCAAGGACGCCACCTAGGACCTAGGACCGCGAGCAAGAAATCACCTACAAGGGAACATGGAACATTAAGAAAAGAAGGGACGGCCCACGCCAATTTTGCCACGCGGCAAGATCTTTCAATTGTTTTTGGCATCGATAGGCGAACGGTCGCGTGTCTCCGTAAAGTGAAAAGGGTTACAAATACCCACGCGCCGCACCACGTGACACCCTGCACCGCGCACAACGCCCCGATCGCGATCCGGGAAACCGCAACACCACCCACCAACGGAACAACCCCGCCGGCAACACAGCAGCCACGCTACATCCGGAGTAGAAGCGGCGGGCACAACGCGCAGAATAATCGAGGACGATCCGAATGCAGGATTGGCCGAGCTGTCACAAACCAGTTCATAATTCCTTCTTGCTTAACTCACCCCGGTGGCATCCTCATGAACCTCGATATACACAAGTTCCATGTTGGAAAACGGCAATCAGATCCATACGGGAGAGCAACAAGGTGGTGAACGAGCTCACGAGAGCACACTGCGGTTGCAACGAAAGGCAACAACAAAAACGCGTATATCTTCAAATTAACGTTTTTCACCCAAAACCATTAATTATAATCAATCTCTATTTCTTAAAGACGACGACGGCACAGCAAACTGGCGAAAGCCAACAGCCAGAAAGGAATGACAATCGAAGAACCATCCCACCAACGAAATCCAACGCTACCACCTATTGACGAATAGGCCGCGGAACGGAACACCTCCCGCCAACGGCGAAGACACCAACGCTGAAAAAAACGTAAGTTTCCGGGAACCCATTATACACCGTCCCCACAAGCAGCCACCACCCAGCAAGGCCCCAACCAGACGAAGCCCTTGCCACCGTCAGTACTAATACTGGAAGTAATCTAGAAACCATGGATCCACGGGTGAAGGCCTTCCTCCAGTTTGAGCTAAGCAGATTAAACGGTCTCAAAGGGAAATCCCATATCGCCGAGCATCATATCGTTATGAGAGACGATAAGACCATAAGCCAGCGGTTTTTTTTTTTTTTTTAATTTTCGCGCGTAGTCTCACGGTTCACATACCCGCCCAACCGACCGGGGGGCGCAGCGTCGGCGCTGTCAATATTACCACGAATAAGATTATAAATAAAAATATTACCAAGCGTCGTTCTTCGGTTAGCTAGGCAGGGTAAATTAATTAAAAGTAATTTTATTTTTATTGATTTAATATCCTAGCGCTGCAAGCGTAAGCTTATTATTATTGCGCCAGTCACTTTGACAAAAAATTGCTTATTACATTACGATTTGATACTTAAAAGCTAACAATTTTCAAAATCATTAAATTACAGAACTTTTAAACATTTAATTCTTATATACTATATGGATTGCTTTTTTTTGATTTTTATTTTGATTATTTTATTTGTTTTTTTTTTTTCCGTTTTTACGTTTTTAATCTGCTAGTTTAGGTTTGCATCCCAGTTGTGGCGCTGTAAAGCAAAAAGTAAAAAGTTTTTTTGTACAGATTCAATGCGATCTATATGTACTCCGTATTGGGGACTCCAGACGGGAGACCCATACTCAAGAATCGGACGGACTAGCGAAATAAATAAAGTCTTATTGACGTAGGGAACGTCAAATTCCTTCGACCATCTTTTAATGAAACCAAGCACTCCCCGGGCTTTATTAACCATGGACGAAATGTGATCAGTAAACTAGGGGTTTGGGTCCAAAAGGACGCCTATGCAAAGATTTCCCACTTAGTGAGTAAGATGCAAATTTTTGGATTGACCAGGCAAATAAAATATTACGGCACAAGTTTTGAAAGTTATTTAGATCGGATTGTAAGTCAGAATGGCTGGAAATATCCTTGTACTGCAGGCATAAATTAACTAAATCTTAACTTTATCCCAAAAATCCCGCTATGCAAGCCGTCATAAACTAGCAAGTCGACGCGTTGCTACGAAATGACCGTATCGAGCCATCCAAGAGCCCACAAAGTGCTCCTATCGTACTCGTTATCAAAAAGACCGGGGACATCCGGATGTGTGTGGATTATCCACAACTTAATGCGCGATCGATACCCGTTGCCTATCCGTGGCCCAGAATACACCACATTTTAGAACGATTGCGTAAAGCCCGGTTTACCTCTACCCTCGATCTTAAAAGCGGATATTGGCAAATCCCAGGTGCCCCCACCAGTCGCGAGTATACTGCTTTCACGGTGGCGGGACGGGGACTGTTTCATTGAAAAGTCATGCCATTCGGGCTCCACTCAGCTCCAGCAACGTTTCAAAGTGCGCTCGACAGTGTCATAGGCCCCGACATGGAACCACACGCGTTCGCGTATTTGGATGACATTACTGTACTGAGAACCTCCAAGAAGTCTTCAAGAGACTCTACGACGCAAACCTCAGACTTAACAAAGCTAAATGTAGCTTTTTTCAGGGGAGTTTAAAGTACTTGGAACACGTGATAAGTGAAGCAGGCATACATACTGACCCGGACAAGATTGCGGCAATCCGAGAGCTCCAGCTGCCCTCAAACCTGAGGGAATTACGTCGCTGCCTCTGAGTCGCGTCGTGGTATAGACGCTTTGTACCAAACTTCGCGGCCATCGTAGAACCCATATCCAGACTCCTCCGAAAAGGTAAGAGGTGGAGTTGGGACGAAGACCAAGACCAGGCCTATGAAACTCTGAAAGCCCGGCTGACAGAGGCACCTGTTCGACCCCGACTTCGCCCAAAAATTCTCCTTGCAGACCGACGCTAGCGAACGTGGACTAGAATCAGTGTTGACCCAGGAAATGGACGGGGTGGAGAGGGTAACTGAGAAAGAGTGCCTTGCAATCGTGTGGGCTGTTTGTTCTCACACCGTTATATGATTGTCCGCACAGGAGTCTCGAATGCTCCTGGGGCCGTTCATAGGTTGTTCTAACCGACGAGACTATCGGGAGCTATGCCGTTTCCGCGGCTGAAAGAGTAGTAATAACCGGGGCTGATTCTGTGAGAATAACTGACTTTATTGGTTTAATGCTCTAAGCTTATATACTATTTGAATGCGGAAGAAAGTGTATCGTTTGGTGAAAAGTGTGTTGTTGGTTGTACCGGCTTAATGGGTCAGCGGCGTTCTGCTATGGTCGGCGGTATTGGCCATTCCGCACTGGTGCAGTGGGTCAGCGTCGCTCTGCTGTGGTCGGCGGTATTGGCCATTCCGCATTAGTCAGTGGGTCAGCGTCGTTCTGCTGACTCGATGCATTGGTCGCTCCGTCGGCGGGACGGCCCGTCGGTGCGTCGGCCGCTTGGTTGGTGGGTAGTTTTTGGCTAGTAGGAGTATCTGCTGATCAGCAGCTACTACCTTACCGCCTGGTACCCAGTCCAAGGTCAGCTTTGTTGAGCTGACTAGTTATATGTGGGTGCATGGGAATTTGGTGGTGTTCCCAGGTTAATCGGCATTGCTGTTCGCAGCAATGTTGCGAATGCTAGTATTGGCAACATTGGTTACGAACATTCTCCCCTCCATTGAGCGGTAGACGCTCAATTAAAGACGGTGTTGTAAGCACGGTCGATTATGTGTCCCAATAGGGATCTGTAAGCGTTGTCGTGAGGACTAAAATTGTGGCCCCTAAATACATATCCTGTACTAGGAAGTCACTGTAAACTAATGATATCTGAGAATCCTTGCACGGTAGTGCTTGATATGCGATTGGCTGCTGCCATGTCGTGCGTCTCGGCCTCCTAGTTTCCTTGGTCTAGGTTATGAGACTGTTTTCTGTAACATGCCCATATGGTTTAACAACTGTGTTCTCGATATTTAGTCTGGGAATGCTTGCGATGCCACGCAGAAGATGTTCCCTGGCTAGAAGTAGTAACGTTAAATACTGTTGACAATTTTTGGGGACGCAGCAAGATTTGTTGTAAACTAGCTGATCACTTGTTGCGCTTATTATTGTAGGTGTCGTTGGCTTTCCAGTTGGCTGAGGCAACTCATATTTGGTGATAGCCAACGATTTCAACTCTGATGATTCGGTTTGAACATTTGTTGTCTTACTAGCTGCATTTTTTTTGCATTTTGTAGAGCCTTCGGTTTCAGATTAAGACGTGTGTTATTTGCGCCATGTTCTGAGATTTCCTCTACAGTAATATGCTTTGTTGATTCGGTAACGTCCTCTTGCTTCAGCGGACCCATTAGCATCCAACCCAGCCTTGAGTTTATAGCCATAGGTTTTCCAGGTCCCAATATGAAAGATCCTTGTTTTATTACGGCCGCATACAGCTCAGCTCCCATGTTCTGGTCGATTGGCCCAGGTTGCCGAAAATCAGGGTCGGCTAGCTGAAGATTCTTTGGAAAAGTGAGAGTGTTTCTTATCGGCACTGACGGCTGATCTGAAGCTATAGTGGGGACAATAAAAACCTCCACCTGTGATTCAAAATCTGAAGTGCCTGACGACAGCCTTAGTACCGCTCGCGTTGCTGTTGTCTGTCTTCCTCCAACTCCTGAGATTTTTAACGTTGTTGTTTCTTTTAGGGAGAGCATGTTTGCCATTTTCCTAGAGAGCAGATTCACTTGCGATCCTGCATCTAAGATCGCGCGACAAGATTGGATTTTTTCGGTTGCGATTCTTGCGGTTGGTAGCAGTACGTAGCCTCTGGAATCCTCGTTAGAAACGACGGTTAGTAATCCAGATACCGGATGGTTTGTTGCTCCAAAATTATGCAACGTTGTATGGTGTTTTTGCTGACAATAGTGACAGGTTTGCGACGATGAACAGTTTTCTACCATATGAGAAGTGGAAAGACAGTTCGTGCACCCTCCTATCTTCAACATAACCTGGCGACGAGTTTTAGGATCCATTTCCTGAAACTGGCTGCAAAACATTGAGCGATGTTCCCCTTGGTAACAGATTCCGCATCTTCTGTCGCGGTTTATTGGCTGTTTGGGGACTGCTCTGTGGGTTGATTATCTAGTGTTTCTAGCATGCATGCACGCTTCTCTAGAAACGATAACATACTGTCGAGTGTCTGAACTTCTGTGGGTGCGTCCGCGAAGTTTTATAATGCAGATAGTGTTAATGGATCTTGTTTCCGTCGAATATGGAACCCGACAATTGGATCCCATCTTTTTGTACATACCTCATCGTTTTTAAATGTGCTGAGTGCCTTTTGAATATTATCGTGAACGGCTCGTATCTGTCGAGCTGAACCATCTATTGGTTTTTGGTCCACGATCTTGGCTATGGCTGCATACACCAGAATTTTTCCGTTTTGGTATCTCGTAACGAGTCGTTTCCATGTATCATCATAGCCGCCTTGCGAGAAGTCTGTATCTATTAGGATGTTGCGTGCTTCTCCGCGTAAAGCACTCTGGAGCAAGTGCAACTTTTCAGTACCAGAATATGGTTTATTGTGCACTAGTTCCACAAATAAATCATAAAACCTTGGCCATTCTAAGTATTCGCCTCCGAATTCCGGTATGTTGACCGGTGGATGGGATATTTTCAGCTGTGCTTCAGGTTCGTGGAGCAGTAGCGTTTCGTAATCGTCAGAAATATTCTGGCCTTGGGATAGTTCCCTTTTTGCTGCGGCTGCGGCTCCCGGAACGTCCTCAAGGGCGTCTTGTGCCTGCCTCATTGCTTACCACTGTCGGTCAAGATGCCGTTGTAGTGCTGGTGAAATTGTGGACGCGGTTGATGCCAAGACTACTGTGGATTCTAGCTCGGTGCATCTCCGCCTGAAACCTCGTATGACTCGGTTGATTTCGGGGTCATCGTGAACTGGGCCTTCCGGTTGCGTTTTCTTTGGTTGTTTTTTATCCTCGCGTGGAGGCTTGATTTCGAACACTTGGCATGTTGTCCTTAAAGATTTGTTTATTATTCTCGACCGTTTCCCTTAGGCCTTCAAAGCGTTTGAAGTATTCATTGTCAGCTGGGAGCGCTGCGTCTCTTAGTGTCTGTTCTGTCTCTCGATATAGGGTCCGTAATTCAGACAACTGTGCTAGTCTCCTAGCATAATATTCTTCTCGAGTCCTTCTGTCGCTTGAATCCTTCCCATAGTTTTTGATTAGCTGTTGCATTTGTTTATGCAAATCGAGTTGATCGTCTAATAGCTGACTATGAAGTTCAGCCCGGGCTTGGCTGGTCTCCATTATAAATGACGTGGACATTTCAGCAGTTGCGGTGGTATGGTTAACGGTAATTCTTACCAGTTTAATATTTTGACGCCTTCATAACTGTTTCATGAAATTGTGTTTAGGTTCTTTGTAAATCCTGTGAAGCTAGATTTAACTGTAGCGTCTCAGTGTGAGTAGTGTGTGCTGTTGCTGGCGCAAGCTGTTGTGTCCCAATATGGGTGGTGTATCCTGTAATGCTGGAATGAGCGGTCCTGCGAGCTATGGTTGTCTCAACAAGAGGAGGGGTTCTGTAACGCTGGATCTGCGCTCCTGTGAGATCTCGTTGTCTCAACAAGGAGACGGTCCTATAACGTTGGTGTATACGCTCCTGTGAGATCTGGTTGTCTCAACAAGAGGAAGTTCTGTGACGCTGGAGTAAGCGCTCCTGCGAGTTAATAAGTTGTCTCGACGAGGAGAGATCCTGAACGCTGGATAAAGCGGTCCTGCGAGCTATGGGTGTCTCAACAAGAGGAATGGTTCTGTAACGCAGGATCTGCGCTCCTGTGAGGTCTGGTGGTCTCACAAGGAGACGGTCCGATAACGTTGGTGTATACGCTTCTGTGAGATCTGGTCTCAACAAGAGGATGTCCTGTGACGCTGGAGTAGGCGCTCCTGCAAGCTAATAAGTTGTCTCGAGGAGGAGAGATCCTGAACGCTGGATTAAGCGAGCCTGTGAGTTAACGCGTTGTCTCGACGAGGCGTTGACCTGTGACGCTGGAGTAAGCGGTCCTGCGAGTTAATAGGTTGTCTCGACAAGGAGGGATTCTGTACCGCTGGATACTGCGGTGTGTGTTCGGAGTGTGATCTCTTGTAGTGAGATCACGTCGGGGTCACCAATGTTTGTTCCCACACCGTTATATGACTGTCCGCACAGGAGTCTCGAATGCTCCTGGGGCCGTTCATAGGGTGTTCTAACCGACGAGACTATCGGGAGCTATGCCGTTTCCGCGGCTGAAAGAGTAGTAATAACCGGGGTTGATTCGGTGACAATAACTGACTTTATTGGTTTAATGCTCTTAGCTTATTTACTATTTAAATGCGGAAGAAAGTGTATCGTTTGGTGATAAGTGTGTTGTTGGTTGTACCGGCTTAATGGGTCAGCGGCGTTCTGCTATGGTCGGCGGTATTGGCCATTCCGCACTGGTGCAGTGGGTCAGCGTCGATCTGCTGTGGTCGGCGGTATTGGCCATCCCGCATTAGTCAGTGGGTCAGCGTCGTTCTGCTGACTCGATGCATTGGTCGCTCCGTCGGCGGGACGGCCCGTCGGTGCGTTGGCCGCTTGGTTGGTGGGTAGTGTTTGGCTAGTAGGAGAATCTGCTGATCAGCAGTTTTTACCTTACCGCCTGGTACCCAGTCCAAGGTCAGCTTTGTTGAGCTGACTAGGTATATGTGGGTGCATGGGAATTTGGTGGTGTTCCCAGGTTAATCGGCATTGCTGTTTAACTTTCAAAAAATGTTTAAATGAAGTTTAATCCATTTTTAACGTAAAAAAATATTTCATTTTATTTTCATTGTTTCAATGTCGCAAACTTTTATTACATTGTATTTACCAAGAAGCAACCAACACCACCAACGCAACTAACACTACATTTTTACTAATCTTTGATTAATTTATAAGGAAAATATGAAAACTTACTTACATTTAATACGGCTTTCCTTTGGAATGCTCTGTGCAGAAACGAGATGGAAAAACATCGATAATTCCCAGACAAAAATCGATGTTGGCATCGGAAAACATCGATGATTCCCAGCCAAACATCGATGTTAGCGATGTTTCTAAAACATCGATGACATCGATGTTGGCATCGATGTTTCTCCACCTCTATTCGGGACGCCGCAGCTCTTTGTGTGTGACACCCAATTCACCAGCAGGTCTTTCAAGGCGTTCTGCAAGAACCTAGGCATGGAACTCCAACACACGGCCCCTCAGCGAAACCCCACCAAAAGGGCCAATAGGACTATTAAAACCATGGTAGCGCTGTACCTAGATGGACTCGAGCAAAACGCATGGGACGAACTACTACCCGAGCTCAGACGCAGCGTAATTCTTATCGTAAGGACCACTTGCTGATAGTTTCGACTGTCCAACGTCCTTACCCTGAGAGGGGGTATCCGAAATCAGGGGAATTGCCCTGAAACATTGCCCATGACCCCATTAAATAAGTCGCTCAACTGAATTAAGAAAACATTGTTAGCCTAAGACTTAGTAGTAATTCACTCGCAAGATAGGATACAAAACAAATACGCCGCACTTATAAGGAAACAGGGTATGCAGGAATATTGCTAAGCTTCATGTTTCCAGAACCATGAATCGCAGCGAGCAACATCCGGGGTGAGGGAGTGCGGAAGGAACATTTTTAAAATTTTCGATCTCCGAATTTAATTTAAGAAATAAAAATGTAAACAAATTCAAATAAGTATTGTGAATATGCTCGTGCATTTATTATATTTTCTTCGCCAGCGTTTTATCTTTTAAAAAAAACACTAATTACACAGGGCAACAAAATCGAACTTTTTGAAAACTCCACGGATCATTTGCACTTTTCCATAACACTTGGGTTTTCCTGAGTTCAAGTCTATACAAAATTATTTTCCATCACCTATAGGTTCCGCGGTATAGCGACGAATAGAAAAGTAGCATGTTGGACGACACTTTGAATTATGTCGCCTTATCCATAGAAGTAACCGTGATATTTTTAGCTGGATTATATACTCAAAACACCACTACACTGAACAAAAATTGACCCGGCTTGGACATTTATCCATGCTTTTGAAATAAGACGTCAAAATTGAAATCTCTCGTATAAGTCAAGTTTTTATCCCATTCAAGGGCCTTTTAAAAATATACGTAAAATGGTAACATTTTTTATTTTACCTAGATTTTGTAGCCCCATGTTCGCTTCAATTTTGGTTTTTATGCCTATCGTGAATATATTTTATTGGAATTTTTATAGCAATAAAAGAACATTTTTTTTACTTTTTCTACTACTAAATTTTCTCCCATTTTTGAAAAGTCAGTTGGCATGCTTAGTTGGTTTATCAAGAAAACATTTTTTAACTCCAAAATAACATAAGCATGTGTGTTTAAGATTGCCATGTCTTTTCAAAAATTGGGAGAAAATATAGTAGTAGAAATAGTAAAAAAAAACTAACCTTAATTGCTATAAAAATTCCAGCAAAATATTATCACGAATATGCACAAAAACCAAAATTGATGCGAACATAGGGCTACAAAATCTAGGTAAAACAAAAAATGTTACCATTTTACGTATATTTTTAAAAGGCCCTTGAATGTGACAAAAACTTGACTTATACGAGAGATTTCAATTTTGACGTCTTATTTCAAAAGCATGGATAAATGTCCAAGCCGGGTCAATTTTTGTTCAGTGTAGTGGTGTTTTGAGTATATAATCCAGCTAAAAATATCACGGTTACTTCTATGGATAAGGCGACATAATTCAAAGTGTCGTCCAACATGCTACTTTTCTATTCGTCGCTATACCGCGGAACCTATAGGTGATGGAAAATAATTTTGTATGGGACTTGAACTCAGGAGAACCCAAATGCTATGAAAAAGTGCAAATGATCCGTGGCTTTTTTTTACTGTTGCCCTGTGTTATTACTAAAATTTAAATATCAGTTTGACATTTTCATATCAATTTGATATTATCATACCATTTTTATTTTATCATATCAATTTAATGTTATCATATCAATTATAAATTTGATCAATTATCAATTTGATATCTTCGAAAATGTAGAATTGATAATTTCGAACATATCAATTTGATACCAGCATATCTGGTCATACCAATTTTTCTGTGCAGACGCCGCGATAGTTAGTCCCTCCCCAGCCGAGTGGCTGCTACAGTGTTGGTCAGAGTAGTCTGCGCCCCTTTCGCAGACACGCGGCGAGTTTTCTCCAGCCCAGTGGCTGCGATAGCGCTGCCCAGAGTAGTCTGCGCCGCTTTCGCAGACACACTAGCTAGTTTTCCCCAGCCGGGTGCTGCGATAAAGTTGGCCAGAGTAGTCTGCGCCCCTTTCGCAGACACGTGGAGGGTTTCCCCAACCGTATGAGCGTAGGTTATTTCCCTAAACGCCGATATTTTCTTTAGAGTTTCGCAAGTTTGGGTTCCCTGAGTTTTCCGACCAGAAACAGGCCTTAAATCCAGGGACCGTAAATAATGGTTATTTTACATTTTTTAAACAACAAAATCATCCACTTACAACAGACCTAGATAAAATTGGTTAACACCAAAATCATCCTTTTTGTTCACTCCTTGCATTTCCGCGATGATTTTTAAATTTCAGCTTTTTAACGTTTCTCTTCAAAAATAATCATTATATTTGAGCAAAAAACAAAAATTATAAAATTTAAATTTTTTTTTTTTTAAATCAAAAAATAATGATAATTATGGCCTTTTATTTCAATCCACTCAAAATAAAAGGCCGCTGAGCATTACAGCTTGTTTTGAACTTTTTGCCGATTTTATTTTTTATCCTTGGTAAGGGGCCTCAGGACTACCCCCCCTTTTAATTTCAATTTTCTAAAAAATACTTTAAAAAAATATTACTTTTTTTTTTAAATAAAAGTTATTGAAAAAATTGAAATATAATCATTACCACTCGAGTTTTTTAATAAATCTTAAAATGGTAACGGTCCCTGCTTAATTCAACTGTCTCAGCAAATTATAAATTTATTTGTAGAGGATCCTGGGCGGACTAAGACGCCGACCCCAGCAATTCACATCCTAACAAAGTTTTCCGGAGCCCAGAGATTTACTTTTTTACTAGAAGGGATTTCTGGAGCCCTTCAATAGGTATGCTATTATTTTAGTTCCCAACTGTACGTACATACATTTCACAAATTCTTTAAAAGTCATATATGTATACTTCATTTATTAAAGAAACAAAATACATTGGAAGTAACTAATAATAGGTTTAGTAGACGTCTTCAGAAGTTGTGAATCAAAGGAATTACTTTTACTTATTTAAAAGGATTTTTATTATTCTCGACGTGCTTTCTGGTCAGACCCACAGCTAATTCTTTTGCAATCACAGCAATAACATCTGAAGAATCAGAAACAACATCTTCTGCGTTTTTTTCAGGCACAAAGCCAGTTTTTGCATTGCAAACAAAACATTCCAATTCCTCTCGACGTTTTGTTGAATGGTAATTAAAACACTCTTTATGAAAGGAATGTTGACAAAGAAAATATACCGACTGCACATTTAAGGTTTGACGGCAAATATCACATGTATCATTACGAAATTCTATCGGATTATTTGTGTAGAGAGAAAGTGTGCAACTAGATCTCTCGATCGTTTCATTAAAATTTTCAATTAAATGAATTTCTGATGCTGAATCTACTATTTCGCGGATAATTTTTTCTTTAAATACAGGTTTAAGCTGCACTGCTTTTATTGCATTATTAGTACAAGAACTTTTTAGCATCATAAGAAATGAACTTTTATTTTTATTTAAATTTAGGGCTACTTCAGGATTGCTTTCAATAAGAGTATGTACATATTTACTAACCACTCTAGGGTCGAATATAACAACATTCTGTTTGTTGTTATGCATTTCTTTAATTTCACTTAAAAACGAATAAAGTTTACATATTACTAAAACCTTATCCAAACTTATGTAATCTCTTTTTAAAAAATCTAAAACAAAGCTGGTACTGACTTTGTTGACCCGCCAAAGTGCAAGATAAAGAACAAGTAAAAAAAAATATAGCTTTTCGTCACAGGCTGGAAACATATCAGTAATGTTACCTAACATTTTGGCACAATACTCATTATGTTCTGCCAAAATAGAAAAAAACAAAGAATATTTTCCGATTTTTTATCAAAATTTTCCGATTTAATATTCTTTAAATACGTAGCGGGATCTACTATTAGCTTTTCTGGGCCATATTCTAAAAATCTGTGTAAATTGTTTTCTTCAACATCGCCTTGATCTTGATTTGTAGATTGGAAATACAATTTTGACAAGTTTGAAAGTTGCTTTAGGTCCAGAGGGCTCTTAAAACTTAGCGGTTCAACTCGTCCTGATAACTGCATTTCATGTTCCATTTGAATTCGTTTAAAACAGCATTCAAAAAGTTGTATATGATAGTTTGAAGTCTTATTAATTTTTATCCATTCAGATAAGTAGTCTGCAAGATAATTATTATATCGAGAATATAAAATTTTTGAAATTACAGCATATGGTTTAATAAAACCAATTGTCTTTATATATTCTTTAACTGCTCTACTTATTTCGCCTTTTAGTAGTAAATGATTTCCGTATTGAAAACGCACCAAAGCAGCTTCTGGTGAGAAAGCATAGCCGTCTCGATGTAACAATCTCAATGCAATATCGTACATATTTTTTTCAACAAGAAGGCATGTTTTATTAATCATATTGTGCTGCTCTAACATGAACGCATTGCAAGTACTTTGGACACCAGTGTTGCTTAAAATGTAGCAATAGTCATTTTCACTGATTGTACAAAACAAATTATCGAATTGTTTGTAAAAGACTATAATTTTGTTATCGGTATCCACAACAATCAATGTCGATGGTCTTTGCTTCAAATCAGGTTTTCCGGATTTGACAACGACGATAAGATAATGACCTACCCACGCAAGACATTTCTTAGCTCCTTCAATAGCAAAACAAGGGCCCCTTCCGTCCCGTGTGTAGCAATACACTGCGTCTGCTCGTTTCACAACCAACATAGACTCTTCAAAATCTCCGTTGCCAGCCTTACGCATCGTACAGCAATGATTAACTTCACTTTTATCATTATCAAGTATAAATTTTTCCTTTAAAATAAAGCAATACACTCCGTGAAAACATATTACAAACATTATTTTAGTATCTGGTTGCTGGGCTTTATTGTCGAAATTAATTCCTTTTATTGGGTTTCCAGATATATTGTGTACTCGATTATTTGCGGAGAAAATTCGGCTAATTTTTCCATAATGCAATAGAATATCACCGTTTTCTACAGTTATACAAGATGCGGTACTTGTAACATGTAAATGAGCAGAAGCAATAATAGGAGCTCCTTGCTTTTTGGTCAACTTTCGTAAATCGTATATATCAATATGAATTTCGTAGTTTCTATCTTGAGTAACAGTTGCAAGCAAGTTATTTGATGTCAGGGCACATAGTGTGATAGTATTAAGACTTGTGTGAGGTTTAAAGGTAATGCATTCCCAATTTATAAGATATATAATAATATTTCCGTTTTTGTCGCACAGCACAATTCTTATTTTATTTTCCTCAGTTGTAGGTTTAGAAACATAAGAGCAGTAGCAAGTAATTTCTGCCGTAATCGGACATTTTACAAACGGTAAGGCAATTATATTAAAAAGATTAACTTTTTTCCATTCCAATACGCCCTTATCCATTTTATTGAACTTGTGCTTGATTAAATGTTAGTTAAAAACTCGTAATCAATTACAAGGTGCCGTCGTTAGGACTTTTGTTTATTTTGGCACATCAAGGAATGTAACACGAAATTATTAAGAACACTAAATTTCTTATAGTCAATTCACACTAGCCACCATCTACCGTCTACCGTTGACCGTCAGTTATGGTGCACAAGAGCTTGCCGTGTCAAATTTCCTCCTCAATATTCCACCGCCAATTTTTGTATGTTCCTATCTCAGACTGTTATACCCAGCCGATATGCGACATTTTTGGTTGCATCACTAAAAAAAAAAACATTCACAACGAAAAAGACAACATTGTCAACGGCGTTATTTAAATGGCAGAGTCAAAATCAAAATGCCCGGCGAAAGAGGTAATATTTGTTTTTTAGTGTTTTAACATTATTCTTAATTAATTAGCTTACTATACACTTCAGTTTCAAAGCTTACATCATCCCTGACTGAGTGGACCACGGAAATGAAGAGTGCAGTGGTCGTCGGACTTGATAGGAGCCCGAAAGAAGTCGCACTCATCTACCAGAAAATGGCAATGACGATAGAGGAACGGGAGTTTGGTATTTCGTAGAGCCACCTAGCGAGCGGAAAAAAAATAGTGCAATCCACTCTGCCCAAGGAGCGGAATGACATCCAAATGAAGCAGCAGCAGGAGACGCGAAAGTGCCAATGTGTACCAAAACAACTTAATAAAAAATAACTTATTGGTTTTAAAACATGTTTTCAAAAAGTTAAGGCCACTGAATAGCAGTATTGTTCCTTTCCAGTAGACTGTAGATGGTGGCAATGTGAACACGTATTCAATTTATTCACCGTCTTCTCATCGTTCCTCAAAATTTCGCTGTTATGTGAATAGGCTAGTACACACTTATACCCTATTCCCACCATCCACCATCCTTTTCTAGGATAGTCCATAACACAGAGCAACAACTCATACAAAATAAGTTCTATATATTACAATAATGTTTGCAAGATGGTGATTAAGTTCTGAAACGGTAGAAAACAGGCGCCTTTACTTAAATGCAGCTCATTTCTGGTCTAGGTAATTTTTTTGTAATGTGTAAAGCTTGTTCACAACAATTTTTTTTTTTGGGAATAGTGGTGAACAACACTACAAAAAACCAAAAAATTATATTTTATTTAAGATGTTATAGAAAATTAATTGCAGATCTAAAGAACGCCATTTAGGCTTACTCATACTAACTCAATGAAGTGGAGTACCCACTTGCGAAAATATATTAAATCAATTGATTAAATGTTGTGCTTTTGTTCAAAACGTAATACCGCAAATACCACGCGCTAAGAACCAAAACAAAGTTTGTAGTTGTGCTTATAACTGTCTGTTTTAACATAGGCTTAAACCTTAACCTTTTGCAAAGTCTCATTTTGTCGACCTGTGCAATACGCAATCCCACAGAGCACATTCCAGGGGAACGGTTGGGATTTTCGAAAGATGTGAAACTCCGAATCCCACTGGGAACATTCACCATTCAAATAACAGGGTCGAACAGTTTCGATGTCGAAAAAAGGTCATTCTTTTTATTTTTCTAGGAGTTTGACCTTTTTTTTTAGAAAATTCATTGGCAATTTCTTTTAGCAAATACTGCGGTCACACCGATTTCGTTGGCGGGCTGTATATGCTGTATTCGGTTTGTTGACAACCAAATTTTGAATAAGTTGTAAAAATTATAATGCAACGATGACACCTTCTCAACTTAAGCCGAGGCTGAAGCTCGAAAGGAGGAGGAGGCCAAAAATTCGAAGGAGCATGCAGTTACCCTTAACAAGGAACGAATGGTGCACATCTCTGCAAGGCGAGTGGACTACACGGAGATGGACTTCTTGTCCAACTGCCGGATAACAAACGGGACTTTTGTTCCCTGCCATCGTCGAGAAGCAGTCGATTGGCGGGCTAACCTGCGAGCTGCACCAATGACGGGCTAAGAGCCTCCTACGCCATGCTCACCCACTAGAGTCCTGCAAAAGTGAACTTATAACTTATCCACCTACGGTGGATCTCAAGCAGGGCAAGAAATTTCAGGCTAAACGGCTGTTTCCCAAGCTGGTGACCAAGCACCGGGTGCAGGATATCAAGGCTTTTTGTTTCACGGACTGAATTAAACTGCTGTTTTATGTAAATAATAAAACAAATTATAATGTGCATACATTTCGTTGTTCAGTCGAATTTCGCGCCATCTTTTGAAATTTTGATAAACCCCTTTTTATGAGAGAGAGTGAGAGGGCAATAACGTAGAACGACCTGTTTATTAAATAGTTCTATCTGCTCTGCCTTTCGTTCTCGAAATACTGAAAGAGTAAGTTGGCAACGCTATTAGCTGCCAAACTAAGTTTCTAGTACTTTTTTCTATCATCTGAGTACTGCCTGTCGAACAGCACCCTCGAAAAGTGTTTCGATGTTATTGGCCTCTCGCTCTCTCTCACTGATTTCGAACTCATTTCGTCGATCTGAGTACTAGGCTTTCGTGCAAAGTAAATCTGAAATGTTAGGCCGGAAAACCATAAAGTTTTAAAAGTTTACGTAAATTAAAATTTACCTTTTTTTAAACAAATTCTATCCAAATATATATTTTGGTTGTTTTTTTTTTTTTATTAAACCACTAAAAATTATAAATGTAAAACAAAAAACTTCCAAAATAAGCTGTAGTATAGAAGAATACAATCGGGGGTGCCACAAAAACCGTTCCCCCGTAGTTCCCTCAAGTTCCAACCCAACACAAAACCGTCGGTGCCACAGAAAACTCTACCATTTCCCCCGTGTTTTAAACGACAGTTTGATAAAATAAGCATACTTGCACCTTTTTATAAATAATCAAAACTTTTTTAAAACAACGTTAATGAATCGTATGTGCTATCTGCGTACAGCATCTTTTATGTTTTGATCTTTTATATTTTAAATTACTCACTTTCCAAAACCGTCACCTCAAAAATTGCTTCTGCCATTCCGTCCAAACAACCAAAATGCCAACTTGCTCGAAATAGAAAATACCAAATTTCGGAGTAATTTTCATATTCGAAATATTTATTGTTATTATTGTTATGTTACGCTATACTTATGTTTATAACTATCAGGTTGTCAAAAAAGTCTTGCGGTATTTTCGCTAGTTGGCTCTGAAAGCGCGTAGTTCTTGTTTTATTCGTCGCATTCGGTCATACTATACCTCTTTGGAAAGCTCATTTCACGCCCTAACACGTGTTTGATTGATTGTCTTTTCTTTTAAGTCGTTCGTGAGTTATAGCGTCGCAATCATGGAGCAAAGTAAAGAGAAAATACGGCACATTTTACAGTACTACTACGATAAAGGCAAAAATGCATCTCAAGCCGCCAATAAAATTTGTGCAGTTTAAGGACCCGATACAGTTTCCATTTCCACCGCACAACGATGGTTTCAACGTTTTCGTTCTGGTGTAGAGGTGGTCGAAGATGCGCCACGCTCCGGAGGGCCTGTCGTCGAAAATTGCGATAAAATCGCTGAATTGGTCGAAAATAATATATTATTAATAATTAATAATATAATATATTATTTTCGACCAGTTCAGCGATTTTATCGCAATTTTCGTCCAAAATTCAATAAAAATACCGCAAGACTTTTTTGACAACCTAATATAACTATAGCGTGTCAAAATTCCAAGTGAAAATAAGTTGTATTTCTTGTGAAATTAATAAAACAAATCGTGCATTGTAATTAAGTGTGACCGCGTGTGGCAAAAAATACCGGGTTGGGTTTATAACGACGCAGAAGAAGACTATTTGTTTAAAAAGTTAGTTCAACAAATTTTAAATATTATTGACTAATGTTGCTTAGCTCTAGGGGAAAGCATAGGAAAACAAAGCGAGCCCCCGTGCTCTTGATTTTTATATTAGAAAACGCCGCTTTCGTAAAAGGATTCGCTCTGGGGGACTGATTTTATGTAGCGGCCTCTCATAAGAAGCCATGTAATACAGGGATGGCTTCTGTTGTTTAGGTTGGCGGTCATTTTAAAATGTTGAACTATTTTGTTTGTTTCGTTTTATGTGCAGGGTTTTGTTTAGTTATTGGTATTGTCTTGCAAAAAAAAACTAAAACTTGGCTTGAATTTATTGAAAAATAGCAAATAAATGCCCAATAAAAATGGGAAGTCGGCCCTGTCTTTTTTCCGAGTCGTTAGTCCGAACAACAAGTTCGAGACGGTTTCTGTAGCACCAATGGTTTATTTTCCGAATTTCCGAAAAATCCGTCCCCAAAACCGTCGACAGTTTCTGTGGCATCCCGGTTTAAAATTTACAACAGTTACGGCCCCTGCTTTGAATAACTACTCTATGGTTTGTATGATGCCTCTGTAAATTGATGCGCAGGTTAGTGGTAATATAACCTTCTGTGCGGCAGTCTAAAAGGGGTATTAAGTGTATACCAAAAAAATCGATTTTATTTTTCACCCTTTTTGTTTCAGTTCTAACGTTTCCCACACGTCAATAATTTATTGATGTGTCTTGACTTACTTCTGTGTTGTTATGCAGTACTAATTCTATAATGAACAGTGGTTAAGTTAACCTTCATAAAAGATTAAAATTGCTATCCTAACCACGCGCGCTGCCTTTTACAAAGACGTGAGTATTTTTTAACCTGTTATTAAATATTTCTATAAAAAACTGATTTAAAAAAAATCTGCACACAGTGCACACCGCTATGTGTGATGGTTACTAATACCAGCGTTGTATGTGTATTTCTTATACATATATATGTATATCTGTATTTTTATGCGGCGAGGCGGTGAATTTCACATATGGAAAAATATTTGCACATTGTGTTTTCATTTAGACCCAAAGCCGGTTTGTCCAAACGTCGGCTACATTAAGAATCGACATGATTCTGATAACATTGGTATTATGCATTTTTACTGTTAAAATTAATCTGTCCTCAGTTATGTATACATACATTTAAATATACATATGCACTTATATATACACAGCTTTGTGTTCAATTTTTTTTGGGTATATGTAGACATGGATATTTAAATGAATGTATGTATTTACAGGTCAATGTAAAATAATTAAAGTAAAATCGTGTTATATAAATTAGACCAAAACTTTATGGATCATACCCGGCCTTCAACGTCGAATTTTTAACTTACGTGGACGCTGCTATATAACAAAAGCTTTTGGAAGGCACCCCGTTTTTTTACAAACCCTCTATAAAATTTGGGTAAGCCTTAAGAAAATACATATGTACATATGTTTGTACCATTTAATGTATAAAGCTTGCTGTGTACCATAATTTTCATGTTAATATATACATTTATATGTACCTATGTACGAAATTACATTACATCACTTGTAAGATCAATATACATAAATCCATTTGTAAGACGTTGCGTGGTTATAATTCAATTTGCGCCTTTTTAATATTGAAGAGCCGAGTTTAAATGTAATGTTAATAAAGATTGGGAGGAAGGGTTTCCTTACAGAGCTGGTAGAATTAACAATGTACAGTGGCTCACAGCTTATTTCAACTTTAAACTCAGATTTATAGCTTTGTGTTTAAAATTGTATATCACAAATTTTAAAATTTTTAGGGTTTTTTTTTTCATTATTTTTGCTTCTTGACAAAACCAAAGGTTCATTTTCAAAAACTAATGACGCAGTTTTATAACGTTGGTAATTTAATTAGAAAACACAAAAAAGTTTTCACTTTCAACCAAAAACAAGATTATATCCTTCATAAAAAAATACATTTTTTAATACTTTGTAGGACATATACGTCTTCAAACCACATCCTACCATTGACTCCACCGAATTTAAGGTCTCCACATGTTATATCTTTTCAAACTTTTTATATGGATTTTTGAGCACAGGTTCTCCAGCCTCCACCAAGTTTTTATTTATCAACCGACAAAGTTCAAAATTATCGCTTAATACTCTTAGATTGATATCGGTCCATGTTGCATACTAAAATCTCAATTTGTTTTGACTCCTCGGCCCGTATGAAGACTTTAGTCCGCCACTGTATATTTATTTTGATTTTAAAACTTAAATAATAACGTAAATCAATGTCACAGCTTATTTCAACCAAAAACTTTGGGTAGCATTAGTTTGTAAATTGTGATTCCCAAAAAAATTTTTCTTCTTCTATCCTGTTGTTTTAAATATTAGCTAGTTTATTTAATATTTAATGATTTTTTATCACACTAGGAAAAAAAAGTTGTATACGATTTAAAAACGTCAATTCTCTTTCATCGATTAAAGTTCAAAAATTTACACATTTCAAAAGTTACAAAGTTTGGACTTGTGCTCGAATATAATCACATTTCCTTTTTGGAAAATGTTGGTCTGCAGTAAATTTTTCCTGGTTGATAACAATCTTCTTCCGAGTTAGATGGGCTTCAAATGTTATGATCTCGCCATATTCGGCTGACGGTTTCTATGGAACGTTTGTAGCCCATTTCGTAATCAATTAAAAAAGTCAGTTTTGGAACTGTTATCTCTGAGTTAACCCTATTTTTACGGACACTTCGTCCCTCGAGCTGAAGACCCTGCTTCCAGCACTACTATTTTTATAAACAGCAATTTTTAAGGGTACTTTTAAAAATTCATGAAAAAAAAAAAAAAAAAAAGGGGTTTCGAATGTAACAAAACTTTTTCGGTTTTTAAATGCTTACACTCCGGGCTTTCCAAAAAGGCATCGCTTGTTTAACTTCGAAGCCCGAAAGTGGTTCAAAAATAGTTTTCAAAAAGGTGAGGTGCGGCACTACTATTTCATTGAACACAGCTGTATATATTTTGGAGAAATTTTATGTTTATAGACTTTACACTAAACGAAAAACGTTAACTGATATAATGTTTGCTCGAACGAATTTTAAATGTGTATTCTTAGTCAAAAAAATCAATACAGATCTATTAAAATATTTTAGAACGTAATTAATATAAATAATAAATTCGATCCTCACGGTCAAAGGGCCTTTAGTTCACCATGAACGGTTGGGGGAATCATCATCACATTAAGCAAGAAGGAAGCTTTATTGCCGGTTACAAGCTAATGAATAAAAACTATACAGATCTTTTAAAATATTTTGGAACGTCATTAAAATGAAGAATAAACTCGATCCTCACGGTCAAAGGGCCCTAATTTCACCAAGAACGGTTGGGGGAATGAAAAACTTTAATGTGGTAAAGTTGAAAGCAATGAAGTAGTGCGTCTCAGATTGCAAGGCAACGGTTTGTGGGATAAAAGTAAAATAAAAGTGCAATTGTAAAACCCAAAAAGGTTCCCAAAATTCATCACAAATTGTGGACAGACAATTTTAGTATTCTGCAAGTCAGACGATCACTTAACACCGATATCTAACAAATATATACCCATTTATTAAATACGGTGAAGGTGTCGTGATGGTTTGAGAGTGCGTTTTTCGACCTAGTGTCGGTCCACTCAATAGCTTAAAACTTGTTAAAAACCTGTTACCCAAACGACTATTTATTTTTAATATATACAAT
Source organism: Drosophila oshimai (assembly GCA_018150695.1). NCBI lineage: Eukaryota > Metazoa > Arthropoda > Insecta > Diptera > Drosophilidae > Drosophila > Drosophila oshimai. Next base: position 707,816 of record JAECWM010000277.1, read on the forward strand.
TTTTGTTTTTTAGCTAGAAATTAAAAAAAAGTGATTTTGTAACATAAAACTACCTAAATAAGCTAATTTTCATAAAAACCATTATTAATGCAAATTGTAACTTAAAAAAAAAAAAATCAGTTAAGCAGTGCTATACCCAAAAAAAGAATCATTATTGAGCCATTGAGCTTTTATTAGCTTATATCAGTGGTGCCCACAGGCTGCCAATGCGCACACATAAATGCACAAATACACAGACGCAACCGTTTTTTTTATTTCAACTTTCTGCACTGAAAAAAATCGGGGTGAATAAAAAAGTCAACCATCGTGCCTGCAAGTTTTCGTTCAACTGATTTCTTGCAATGTAGACTGCGCGAAAATCCAACAACAATTAACATTCGGCTTAGCAAGCTAACTGTAAAGCCTTTGAAAGTGTTGTTGCTCGATATAGCGAATGCGCGGAGAACAAGAGGAAAACGAAAAATTGTTATTGCATTCTGCGTTGTCGATGAATGAGCCATGCGTATGTACACGAGATGGCTCGCTCCTATGCGAAGAGCAATTACAAAAACAAAGGAGCTCGGAGAGCTATGGGCTGGGCACCACTAGCTTATACATATGTATCAAAAGTATACCACACTTTGAAGTGATTAAATATTTTTTAGAATGTTAAATCTTCTAAAAAAAAATTAACCAGGTTACCTTTTTGGTTTTGGTTAAGGCAGTCCTCTACCGTCGCGGTTTGAAAAAATCGATTTTTTTTTTTTGCATAATTTGAAAGAAGAAGATCTTAGAAATACGCGACTTCGAAGTCATGCACTTGAGGCCGTTTCCAAGCGCTACTTTGTCTTTAAACGCGTTTTCCCAAAAATTGATTTTTTTGAAATGGATGGTAAGCTTTCTACCAGTAATATTTATCGGATTCATCTCATTTTTGGCACAATTATTCAGAAAACATGTCTCTATGTTTTCCCGATCCGGATTTTGAAAATTTTAATTTTTCGAATTTTTACAGCTTCTAAACTATGAAAAAACATGGTAAAATTGAAAATGTTTGTAAAAAGTTGTATATTTTTTACAAATTTCGAGATAAAAAAAATCCCGATCGGCAAAACATAGCCAACGTAACAATAATTATAAAAAAATTTCACTTTCTTCATTTCTGACAACGACACCGCAAAAACCTTGCCACTAAGTCGGGCCTCCAAATTTGAATAGGACATTTCAAGGTCATCCGAAGGACAACAGAACCACTGGGCATACTTTTTGATTAACTGATTTTAAAGTCGACAGATGTACCAATAAAATAAAAAAAAGTTCATGAAATTATCTTCAGTAGTTCTTTCCCAATCAATTTTTGAAAATAGGCTCGAAATTGAGGCCTGACGGTAGAGGACTGCCTTAAGGCCTTCGACAACACCAACAAACAAACGAATTTAAAAACAAACCGAAAACTGTCCTAGTTTTTTTTTGTCAAAATAAGGAAAAAGAGTTTTTGAATGCAATTTTGAGCACTGTTAATTAATATATTTGGACAACCGAATAGGTAAAAAAATGTCAAATTTTTAAATATATGTATAGCGTCCGAGCCATCTTTGTAAATTAAAAATATAAGAGAGGACGATATAGTCGGGTTTCCCGACTATCAGCCGTTAGCCATCTTAAAAAAGAAGTGTAGCCTGCTTTTATTCACAATAAATTTTTAACGTAATTGCATACACAATTTCTTAAAACTGGCCAGATGGTCAATGCACACAATATTTATTAAGACCATTTTTCTCTAGCATTAAAAATGTGGACACTAAAAAGTTTCGCGGTTTGTGGGCGTAAAAATGGGGCGTGGTCAGGTTTTGAAACAAACTTGATATGCTTATAGAAGTCTGTGCAAAATTTGGTGGTTCTAGCTTTTGTAGTTCCCGATATATCGACGTTTGTGCTGACAGACGGACGGACAGGCAGACATTTTCAACCGTTACAGTATTTGCTTACTCTTCGAGTATTGCAAAAAAAAAACTTCACAGGGGGCAGGTTTTAATATTTTTTGGACTATGTTTGAAAGATTTCTGACATCCGATAATATTAACCTAAAGCCTTCATCAAAAGATGGTTTACGAAAAACTATGTCAACTATATCAACCAATAGTATCAGGCAAATTGAACAAATCTACCCTTTTTCCAAAAACAATTCTTAAAAAAAAAAAACGTTTCTTTCAAGCTTGAGACTTTTTCCCCCCAAAAATAGGGGAAAAGTGGGGGTTGTGGGCATAGTTTTGTTTTTGGCTTATAATTACCGAACTAGTGCATATTATTTGGACATATGGGTATCTGTGTAAAGCTAGAGACCTAAACTAACTAATTATAAAGAAACATACTTGATTTCGTCATGCGAAAAAATTTCATATGGACTTTTGTAAAATCGTAATTTTCAGCTAAAATTTTTTTTTGGGGGGGTTGTGGGCACCCTGGGAAAAAATGCTGCAAATGGAAAAATATGAAAAAAAAACCGCAACCAATATCACCATAACGACAATTTATTTATTTCAAAGACTACATAGGCGTTATTCATCGTCGGAAACACAATTTTGACATGTGTAATGACTGGCCCGCATGTCAACACATTTCACACGAAAAGCTCGATCGCAAAATTACAAATCTTGGTGATAATCCCTCTCAGCGGGAGAGGATCCTTTTCCAAGAGCCTAAGATGTCTACAAGAATGTTCTAGAGGGTTCCAAACAAATTTTGAAAACAAAAATTTGCCAAGAAAAAACGGGTGCCCACAACCCCCCAATTTTGGTGCCCACAACCAACTTTAGCAGACATTTTAAGAAGTAATTAAAAAATGTGTTTGCATAAATATTTTGGTTAAAATCGATATTGTTCCATTTAGTATAATACTTTGACTAAATAAAAATGCATTACACTTACCTTCTTAATCGATTCACTTTAATTAATACACTATTGAAAATCTTTGAAAAAAACTTCACCACCTTTTCCAAGCACAAAAAAAACCAATTCGTTCATTTCAAAAAGCAAACGCGTTCGTTTACTTTGATATTTGGCATAAATCATACATAAGGTAATTGCTTGCGAATGACATTACCAAAAAAAGTCAATCTTCATTTTGTGAAAAGATAAGTAGGGGTGCCCACAACCCCCCCATGCCCACAACCCCCACTTCTCCCCTTCTATTTAATATTGTATAGAAAAAGCTATAAACTATAGAGGGCCATTTTCCGGAATTGGTTTCAAAGGGAAAAATTATTCGATCGTTATCAAATTTTCTTAGCTAACTGTGATTTAATCAGCCAGCACAATATTAAAATATCCTACAACAGTATTGCAAGATTCGCATTTAATCTGCAACGATTTGATCACGTTTCTAGATTTGCTTACAAAATTTTTGAACTCCACTTGGCAGATTGATGAAAATAAGAGTGTTAGTGTGCTTGCAAAAATTATTTTTTACTAAAGAACCAAGCTATCTCTTCGTAACGCTTAGATTCTCCGCTTCTTGAAGAGCAAACAATATTGTTCAAATTTCTGAACGGCAATATTTTATAAACGCTATAAGGTTATGGAACCAACTTCCAAACCCCCTCAAAAATATTAGCAGTCCAGCGCAGTTTAAAGAAAAACTAATTGCACACTTTAAAGATTCTAATCGGGGGTGCCACAGAAACCGTCGACGGTTTTGGGTAGTAATTTTTCGGAAATTCGGAAAAAAATCGTCGGTGCTACAGAAACCGTCTCGAACTTGTTGTTGGGACTAACGATTCGGAAAAAAGACAGGGCTGACTTCTTATTTTTATTTGGCATTTATTTGCTATTTTTCAATAAATTCAAGCCAAGTTTTACTTTTTTTTTGCAAGACAATACCAATAACTAAAAAAAACTCTAACCATAATTAGTAACGAACTATTTTGTTCAACATTTTAAAATGACCGCCAACCTAAACAACAGAAGCCATCCCTGTATTACATGGCTTCTTACGAGAGACCGCTACATAAAATCAGTCCCCCAGAGCGAATCCTTTTGCGAAAGCGGCGTTTTCTAATATAAAAATAAAGAGCACGGGGGCTCGCTTCGATTTCCTATGCTTTCCCCTAAAACTAAACAACATTTAGGCAATAATATTCAAAATTTGTTGAATTCACTTGCATTTTTATACAATTTGTCTTCTTCGTCGTTTTTTAAGGTTTTTACCCAAGCCGGTATTTTTTGCCACACGCGGTCACACTTAAGTGCAATGCAACGATTGGTTTTATTAATTTCACAAGAAGTACAACTTATTTTCACTTGAAATTTTGACACGCTATAGTTATAGTTATAAACAATAGTATAGCGTACCATAACAATAATAACAATCATATTTAAAATATGAAAATTACTCCGAAATTTGGCATTTTCTATTTGGAGCAAGTTGGCATTTTGGTTTCTCGGGTGGAATTTAGCCGGAATCACACAAGCAATTTTTGAGGTGACGGTTTTTGGAGATTTATTAATTTAAAATATAAAAAGATCAAAACATAAAAAATTTTGTATGCAGATAGCACATACAATTCATTAACATTGTTTTAAAAAATTTTTCATTTTTTATAAAAAGGTGTAATTATGCTTACTTTATAAAACTGTCGTTTAAAACACGGGGGAAATGATAGAGTTTTCTGTGGCACCGACGGTTTTGCCTTGGGTTGGAACTTGGGCGGACTTCGGGAGGAACGGTTTCTGTGGCACCCCCGAATATAACATACAAACAAAGCGACCCTAGCTTAAGTTTTAATATAAGTATAATTAAAATGTGTTGTAGTACTTAATTAAAACAAGAAAGAACGCTATAGTCGGGTTTCCCGACTATTAGATTTGCGATACTCATTGCCCTCTTTAAAAACAGCAAGCCCTCTTCAAAAAAATGTAGCCTACTTTCAAGCGCATTAAATTTTTAACTCCCGCTTCTAAAAAAGTGTAGCCTACTTTCGAGCGAAATAAAAATTTTGAACGCACTTATATACACAATTTCTTAAAAATGGACCGATTTTTAAAATTTTTAGATATTTGGGTAGATATTTTCAATACAAACAACACTTATAACACTTCTCTAGCAATAATAATGTGGACACCACAGAGTTTCGCGGTTTGTGGGCGTAAAAAGGGACGTGGTCAGGTTTTGAAACAAACTTGATCTGCGCTTTGCTTATAGAAGTCCGTGTGCAAAATTTGGTGGTTCTAGCTCTTATAGTTCCCGAGATCTCGATGGTTGTACGGACGGACGGACGGACAGACAGACATTTCAACGTTTACAGTATTTGCTTACTCTTTGAGTATCGCAAATAAATATTGATCACAATTAACTTGTCCTGTGTGACTTGCGCATTAAATTATAAGTTTTACACTTGAAGCGTTAGAAAGAACTTAAAATAAAATTAAATTTAAATTTTCGGTTTATTTAAAGAGTCAAAATAATTGTTGTATTTTATAAATTATTATTTTGTTTTTAGGCTAGATTTTCATTTGTAAAGCGCACAATTGCCGAGGTTACCAATTGGCGGGCAAAATACAACTCTAAATGTTTACCTAAAATAAAGGAGAGAAAAGGTATTTTAATAACAATGATTTCCTCTTCTGCCTTAACTAACAAAAACACAAAAAAAGGGTTTATTTAAAAAAAATTTTTAAAAAGTGAGTTTTGTAATGAAAAACTCACTTAACTCACTTGAATTTGATTTTTCCACAACTTACAAAAATCTTAAAAAAATTGAAGTGGATTAAATGCGCATTACTGTTTTCGGTGCCAGTACATGCCCATTGCAAACATAGTCTTGCTTCATATGTACATATGTTCAATATTATTACTCTTTGACTTAAGGGGAAGTTCTAGTCCAGAGGCCCGAAAATCTGCGTATTTTCATGATTTTTTTTAGAGAGTACATACGTATTTTTTTTTTTTTTAACTGTTGTGGCATTTATTTGTCTACACCGACGAGCAAAACTGTAACACCATTTCAATTTTCTAAATTCAACGGTCTGTATCTTCTCTTGTATTAAACGCCTGCTATTGATCTTAGTCCCATTTTGTTGGTTCATTATTATCAATAAAAAAAAATATCGAGTGCAAAACTGTAACATTTGAATTTTTTTACATTTTGTTTTGGCATATTCCCTCCATAGTAAAATAATGAACCAACAAAATGAGACTAAGATCAATAGGAGGCCTTCAATATAAGAGAAGATACAGACCGTTGAACTTAGAAAATTGAAATGGTGTTACAGTTTTGCTCGTCAGTGTATATTTTAAAAAGATTATACAACATTTTTTCCAGTAAAAATAATACAAAATGGCAGCTCCAGCCCTCACTGACGGCATTCGTGCGCGGCGGTGGACAGTCATCTTGAAGTAGAAGAAATTTGGGGGGCCTTATGATGAAATGAATGAATTTTTACAAATTTTAGAGCACTTTAAATTTCTTAAGATGCATCTAAAAAAATCAACGGGAAACCTTAACAAGTTGTGCTTTACAAAGTAAAATGCTTCACTAAAAATAGTTTTCAGTTATGTTAACGTAAGAGTTTATTTAAAAACGGGCAAAGAGGGGTGTTCGTCGAGATCTCGGTGACTATAAGAGCTAAAACCACCGTATTTTGCAGACAGATTTCTATATACAAATTTCGTTCTAGACACAAAAGTAGCTTAGTATATACAGCTGCGGTCAAAATAATAGCACTGAAAATTTCACTTGCGTTCTTTATGACATTACTCGCTTGCTAACAATGAAAGAAATGTTTTTTAAATTTATTTTTAATGGTCAATGTATAGGCTAAAGAATTCCCAAAGATGAAGTCTTTCCGTTGATTTCTTTTTTTTTTTTGAGAATTTGTTTTACGATTAAACTGCGGTTTCGGGCGGTCAAAAAAATAGCACTGCCTGAACAAAAGTCTAAATATTTATTTTTCTAACAGCCTTTTGTTAAAAAAAAAAGTAAGCAATTGTGTTGATAATAAAAATAAGCAGATATTGGTAGCTTTTTGTTTATCTTACATCTGTCAAAACTGTCAAAGAACGGGCCAGTGTTAAGTTTGCAAAATTTGTACTTCTCTATGTTTGCATATCTGCTTGGGATCTGTCTAAAGCGTAAAGTTTTGTTTTGGTTGTCATTTAAATAATCCCTTTTTTAAATTTGATTACAAATTTTAACTCGGGGTTACATTTCAAGACTGTGCCGGTGACTGCATTACACTGACCCGATCAGTTTTTAAACTAGTCCTTTTCCGTTGTTTAGTAATTAAAGGACTTTAATTCTGTTGGAAGACGCAAAGTAACGGGATACTGTCCTCAATACGTGATAGATTAGTTTCAAAAAAGTTATTCCCAAAACCGAACTGATCCACATCAGTTTTAGGTCTTTGATTAGACAAACATTGCACCGTGTTTAACGGTGTTATGGGTATATCTCAGCTAGGTATCGGTGTTTAATGTGTTAAACATATAAAAAAATTTTAGTTTTGTCTGTCCAAAAAAAAATTTCGGCACTTCTTGACTTGTGGTTCCACAATAATTTTTGACAAGCTTCTTGGTTTCCCTAGGTGCTTAATTTTTTAAGCCGGCACTTTTTTTTTTAACTTTTATCCCCCAGTCCGTTGCCTTGCAACCTGGGACACACTATTTCATTGCACATGATGCTTTTCTATTAGCTCCTAGCCGACCAAAACGCTTCCTTCTTGCTTGATGGAATGATGTTTCCCCAACCGCTCTTGGTGAAATTAAGCCCCTTTGACCGTGAGACTTGGATTTTTTGTTTAATTTAATGACATTTCATATTATTCTATTAGAGCTGTAAATTTTTTTTTTTATTTTCGAGTAAGTAAACACTTTAAAATTCAGTTAATCTATCAAACATCTTCTCTTAGGAGTTTAATTTTTTTTACGAATCTTTACGCCATAAAAATCGAGCAAAAGTAAAATAGTAAATAGTAAAATTTAAAGAACCGTTATGTTTAAGTCCAGAATTATGTTTCTAAGTAAAAGAGGAAATACAGAGTTACAGTATTTCATTAAAAAAGGTCTTAAAAAGTGCTCTAGAAGAACATAAATAAGAAAAAATGTGGATCGATTTTCAGTGCTATTATTTGACCGCCACTATAGTTAGACAGTGCACATATCATTATATTCCTTTCAAATCCATTGCGATTGCATTGAAAATGAGAGCGCCACAGTTTTTTGCGGTTTGTGGGCGTTTAAAGGGGCGTGGTCAAGTTTTTAAACAAACTTGATCTGCGTTGGGTGTATAGAAGTCTGTGTCCAAAATTTAATGGTTGCAGATCCTATAGTTCCCAAGAACTTGACGTTTGTACGAACAGATAGACAAACAGAAATTTCCAACGTTAACAGTAATTTTTTTTTACTCTACGAGTAACGAGAATAAAAAAGGTAAAACAAAAATGTTTCATTATATCTCTAAAAGCAACTATTATATTTTTCCCAAAACTAACAGTATATAAATGACCGAACTTGCAAGGACGAAAATTTTAAGTACTGAAATTTTACATTATGTATACCTGTAAAATATTTATTGACTAAATTAAATTGAATTTCTTTACTTTCAGACTGTTTTACAATATTAATATTGTTACTAGGACCAATCGATTGAAAACGGAGTCGGCTCACAAGAACTTACTAGTACATCCCGAATCTAGTTTCGAAGCAGAAGAGAAAAAAAAGGACGAAACACTAGGAGAAATGACCCTTCCAAGTGCAGCTCGTGTGTACACAGATGTGAACGCGCACAAGCCAGATGAATATTGGGATTATGAAAACTATGTAGTTGATTGGGGCAATCAAGACGATTATCAATTAGTCCGTAAATTAGGTCGTGGAAAGTATTCCGAGGTTTTCGAGGCTATTAATATTACGACTACAGAAAAGTGCGTTGTTAAAATTCTAAAACCTGTGAAAAAGAAGAAGATTAAGCGGGAAATCAAAATTTTGGAGAATTTGCGTGGTGGAACAAATATAATAACACTGTTAGCCGTTGTAAAGGATCCAGTATCCCGGACCCCGGCATTAATTTTCGAACACGTCAATAACACGGACTTCAAGCAACTTTACCAAACATTAACTGATTATGAGATTCGCTATTATTTGTTCGAGCTTCTTAAGGCACTTGACTATTGCCACAGTATGGGGATAATGCATCGCGATGTAAAGCCACATAATGTTATGATCGATCATGAAAATCGAAAATTGCGCCTTATTGATTGGGGTCTTGCCGAATTTTATCATCCCGGTCAAGAGTATAATGTTCGTGTGGCGTCGAGATATTTTAAAGGTCCCGAATTACTGGTAGATTACCAGATGTATGATTATTCACTCGATATGTGGTCATTGGGTTGTATGTTGGCATCGATGATATTTCGAAAAGAGCCGTTCTTCCATGGTCATGACAACTACGATCAATTGGTGCGCATTGCTAAGGTGCTGGGCACAGAAGAGCTTTACGCATATTTAGATAAATACAATATTGACCTAGATCCACGATTTCACGACATTCTACAACGGCACTCACGAAAGCGATGGGAAAGGTTCGTTCACTCTGACAACCAACATCTTGTTTCTCCTGAAGCACTAGACTTTCTTGATAAACTATTGCGCTATGATCACGTTGACCGACTCACAGCTCGTGAAGCTATGGCTCATCCATATTTTTTACCCATCGTCAATGGACAAATGAATCCAAATAATCAGCAATAAAAGGTTATTTCATTTTGATGAATACTGTGTTTTCGAGATCGGGATAGCAGCCATTTAACATTAATGATAATAATTATGAAAAATATAAAATCCGAAGAAAAATAAAATAAATTAAGCTACTGTCTTTAAACAACTCGTTTTGATGAACTGTTCATAGAGCAAATAAACACAAAAATTTAACAAGTTTCACAGTAGAGCAACTTGTAAAAGGTTTTAAAAGTGGGAGTTATATTTAGTATGTTTTTTTTATTTATTAAAGTTATTTCAAAAAATATTTTGTGAGTTATATAACTAAGCTTAAGTTCAATAATTTTTTTTTTTTTTTTTTTAAGTGGTTATTACCGTCTGTTCCCGTGGAACAGACAGACAAACAGATACAATATAAACATAACAATTCAAGTCAAATAAACAATTTTTAAGAAAAGCTTTAATTTTTTTTTTAACAAATTTTGGCTCTGTATTTTTCATCTGTCAATCGGCTAGTTGCCTCAATTGACTTACAACTTAAAATTGAAGTGAAATCAATAAAAATCGATTATTTATTGAAAAGTTTAACAAATAATAAATGCAAATTTTTTGTTACTAATCCATTATAAGCTTTAAAGGAAATTTACATAAAAAAGAACGCTATAGTCGGGTTTTCCGACTATACTATTCTCGTTACTCATTTCCCTCTTTAAAAAAAAGTGTTGCCTGCTTTCAAGCGCAATAAATTTTTAACCCACAATTTATTAAAAGTGACCAGGTTTTCCAGATACAAACAACATTATAAAGGTCACCACAGAGTTTCGCGGCTTGTGGGCGTACAAAAATCTTGATCTGATCTTTGTTAAAGAAGTCTATGTGCAAAATTTGGTGGTTCTTATATTTACCGAGTTGTCGACGTTTGTATGGACGGACGGACGTACAGTATTCTCTTTTACTCTACGAGTAACGACACCTGTATAAAAATTTGTGAAGTACCTGTATCTTTTTATAGGAAAAAAATTACGATTGATTCCAAAAATGTCTTACACTTTAACCAAATTTTTGCATCATTTTAAATTGCAGATAATTTTTTGTAGTAACCTCCGTTTAGCCCGTGAAAAATAATAGGGACACTCGCATAAAAAATTGAACGGCTACGCACATACACAAAATCTTTAAACTCGTTTTTCTTGAAACATCGTTTTATAAGTTTTCGCTCCCGGTTCAGAAAGTTGTCGAAATTTGTACAACTTGTTTTTGTATATTGTTAAATAACCTTATACCCAATGCATATTTTTAAGCCAATAATTAAAAAAAAAATCTTTCGATTTTTTACTCGGTCGCAATATTTTTTTCTTTTATCTCTTGATACTATTCTACTGAGTATTAGTGTTATCTAAAAATAAATTTTGGTTTATAAATTTCTGGCTGACAAAAGTGGCTGAATTGGAGGCACCGCAAACCCTAAAAAGTTTTAGGTGTCGACTTACCGCCCCTTTAGTTCAAAAACACAATTTAAAAAAATATATATATTTAATTTTAAAGTTTTTCGATGGTATTTTGAGGTGTCAAAAAGGTTTTAAGTTTTAAAATAAGGTAGCTTAGCAAAAATAGTAAAAATTGGCTTTTTTTTTGCTTAAGAACCGGATTCTGTCCCTTAACTGAACAAAACATGAACAATTTAAATATTTTAAAGCACTAGTCTTGGACTTTTTTCTTTTACTGTAGGAGGTGTATACTTTCAGCAATATAAAAAATTAAGGCACTACCAAAGTAACTAAGATTTTTTGTTTTATATAATTTTTTTGGCACATGCTGCAGAAACCGGTTCAACCAAATCTTACCAAACAGTAGGGGAGAAGTGGGGGTTGTGGGCATGGGGGGGTTGTGGGCACCCCTACGTATCTTTTCACAAAATGAAGATTGACTTTTTTTGGTAATGTCATTCGCAAGCAATTACCTTATGTATGATTTATGCCAAATATCAAAGTAAACGAACGCGTTTGCTTTTTGAAATGAACAAATTGTTTTTTTTTGTGCTTGGAAAAGGTGGTGAAGTTTTTTTTCAAAGATTTTCAATAGTGTATTAAATAAAGAGAATCGATTAAGAAGGTTAGTGTAATGCATTTTTATTTAGTCAAAGTATTATACTAAATGGAACAATATCGATTTTAACCAAAATATTTATGCAAACACATTTTTTAATTACTTCTTAAAATGTCTGCTAAAGTTGGTTGTGGGCACCAAAATTGGGGGGGTTGTGGGCACCCGTTTTTTCTTGGCAAATTTTTGTTTTCAAAATTTGTTTGGAACCCTCTAGAACATTCTTGTAGACATCTTAGGCTCTTGGAAAAGGATCCTCTCCCGCTGAGAGGGATTATCACCAAGATTTGTAATTTTGCGATCGAGCTTTTTGTCTGAAATGTGTTGACATGCGGGCCAGTTATTACACATGTCAAAATTGTGTTTTCGACGATGAATAACGCCTATGTAGTCTTTGAAATAAATAAATTGTCATTTTGTTGATATTGGTTGCGGTTTTTTTTCCATATTTTTCCATTTGCAGCATTTTTTCCCAAAGGGCCCACAACCCCCCCAAAAAAAATTTTAACTGAAAATTACGATTTTACAATAGTCTATATGAAATTTTTTCGCATGACGAAATCAAGTATGTTTCTTCATAATTAGTTAGTTTAGGTCTCTAGCTTTACACAGATACCCATATGTCCAAATAATATGCACTAGTTCGGTAATTATAAGCCAAAAACAAAACTATGCCCACAACCCCCACTTCTCCCCTACGTGCCACAAAAAATTATTTTGGTTTAAAGAACAATAATACTAACTATGTATCTTGATTAATAAAAAATACCCATTAATTCCAAAACGGTGTATCGTTAATACTGTAAAAGTTGCAAATGTCCGTTTGTCCGTACAAACGTCGAGATCTCGGAAACTGTAGGAGCTAAAACCACAAAATTTTGCAGACAGAGCGTAGATCAAACCTGAGCCTTTTTACGCCAACAAACCGCGAAACTCTTTGGTGCCCACATTTGTAACCTTTATAATTATTGTTTTTATTGTACACTGATATTTTGAAAGTCTTGCAAGTTTCAAGAAATTGTGTATACGAGGGGTGTCTGATAAATAACCAACCTAACCATGATGCACGCGACTTTTCCAAATTTTTTTTTTTCTTTTCTACATAGTCATTTTGTAACTCCACACACTTCTCCCAGCGATGCTCCCATCTCTGCAACCCTTCCAAATAGTACTTAGCGTCTTTGTCTGCAAAATACGAGTTCACGAAAGAGATTGCCTCCTAATTTGACGAAAATCTCTGTCCGCCGAGCGCAGTTTTAAGTTGAGGAAACAAAAATAAGTCGCTTGGTGCTAGATCCGGTGAATAAGGTGGATGGTCAAGCAGTTCGAACCGCAATTCGTGGATTTTCGCCATGGCGACTGTTGAGGTGTGATATGGTGCGTTGTCTTGGTGGAACAAGACTTAATTTTTTGCAAATGTTGCCGATTTTTCGAAATTTTCTTCCTTAGGCTTGTCCAATAATGATGCGTAGTATGCTCCTGTTATAGTTTTTTCTTTTTCAAGATATTCAATAAAAATAATTCCATGGCTATCCCAAAAAACAACCGCCATCACTTTCCCAGCCGAATACCCAGCTTTAGCTTTTTTTGGGGCCGGTTCGCCCTTTTCAATCCACTGTTTAGGTTGCATTTTTGTTTCGGGCGTATAATGATGAATCCAATTTTCGTCTACAGTTATTATTCGGCGCCAAAACTCGGTCTTATTGCCTCTGAACTGAGCCAACAGAGCGCTGGAAATGTTCATGCGCGCACCCAACGTGCGGACAGCTTTCTCATGCCCAAATTTTGGTTTAATATGTGACAAAGGCGTTCTTTTGACATCTTCATAATCTTAGCTATTTCCCTTACTTTAATCCGGCGGTCGTCTAGTACCAATTGATGAACTTAATCGATGTTATCGTCAGTGGTTACAATTTTTGGACGCCCCGGACGTTCATCGTCTTCCAAGCTCCTACGACCGCGTATAAATTCAGCTGCCCAAAATTTTACGGTGGTAAACGATGGTGCAGAGTCACCATACACAGAGTCCAACTCATCTTTGACTTGTGTAGGCGTTTTGCCTTTCAAAAAAAAATTTAATTACAGATCGATATTCAATTTTTTCCGTTTTGGGGAAATCACCGAAATAGACACACAAAAACGACTGTCAAACAGATAAGTGCGCAAGATACATTTCTGACATTTTGGCGAGTAGCTATTATAATATGCACAATTTCAAGTAGAAACTTTTTTTTGAGATGTGCCGCTAGCTTCACGTTGAGGTCGGTTATTTATCAGACACCCCCCGTACTAGTGCGTTAAAAATGTGTTGCGCTTGAAAGCAGGCAACACTTATTTTTAGTAGGGAAATTTGTATAGGAAGTCTGACCGTCGGGAAACCCAAATATAGCGTTCTTGTTTAATAATTATTTAATTTAATTTAATTAAATTTTTATTAATTTAGAAATATTTATTCTGTTTTGTTGTTTTATAACTCGCAGTTTTACTTTACATCGTATGAGTATCGCAAATCTGATAGTTGGGAGACTCGACTATAGCGTCCTCTCTTGTTTAAGTTAACTTTTTTTAAATCTACTTCCGCGTCCAGCACGGCTACGTTAAGGGCAGGTCAGTTGACCAGCGCTGCACGAGGTGGTGAGAAGGCTCTAGAGACTAAAAAGATTGCGCTGGCAGCCTTCCTCGACATTGAGATGCCGACTGATGAACTCATATTTATGAGTAGCTAAAGTCAGGAAAAAGGTTACACGGGGCACGCCTCAAGGAGCAGTCATCTCTCCCCTCTTGTGGAATCTGGCCCTGAATGACCTTTTGGTAAGGTTCCGAGTTCCGACATACGGCAATCAGAGTTACGGCCTATGCGGATGGCTTAGTTCTTCTGATAACGGGAAGGTTTCCTTCCACAATTAAGGAACTGATAGTAACCTACCTAGGATGCACGCACACGGGTCAGCCCACATAAGACCGAACTCGTGCTGTTCACTCGGAAGTACAAGACAACTGAGTTCAAGCTTGAAAGGTACACAGCTTAGGCTCTCTAAGGAAGCAAAGTGTTTAGGGGTTGTCCTAGACTCAAACTAGGCGACACTCGTATGTCCTGCTAAATTTGATACCAATGGGATCATTCCTTAACCCTTTCGTCCCCAACTTTTTCCCTGTATAATTAAAATTTTTTATTCTATTCGTTTTTTATTGGCCTTAAAAGCATTTGAGCAAAAATTTTAAGGTGCCACGCCCACTAGTTTTGGCGCTAGTGGGCGTGGCTTGTTGTATGGACATTTGTTTGTAATTGAAAATAAATATAATTTAACTTAACCATAATTTAGCTAAATTATTGATTAACAATATTGTATATTTACTTTTACCCTCTTTATAGTAATTTTATAGGCTAATCACTCAATTTTAAAAAGTCTTAGCTGGCAAAAATTAGTTTTTTCCCCGACGCACGTTCAGCTTTTTGAAAATATTTCCGTCAACTGATTTCAAAACTAAAATGTTATTGTTTATACTTTGAGTTAACACATAAAAGTACCGTAAAATCGAAGAATGAGCAGACTATAATAGAAGAAACGATTACCGTTAGCCGTTAAACATTTGAAATTGCTCACAGGCAACGCTGGGGACGAAAGCAGACGGCGGCAAGAAACGCTCTGCGGCTAGACGCCTGCTGTTCACGGATCATTACTCCAAACTTTGGGGTGCCCTCGAATCTGCTGCTGCTCGAATCGTGTTCGAAGCTTTGGTGAACATTTCAGCCGCAATTTCGTGTGCGAGGGACAGGCGATATGTTGCGAGCCCATAAAGAGCAGCGAGTGCGAGCAGTGCAGCTGCGAACTTTTTCACCATGCAACTCGATTCAAGGTTCGATCGAACATTTGAAATTTAAGGGAAATTCACGTTTTTTGACTACGTGGCATCCCTGCGAAAATGTCCAAAGAGAGTAACAGAGCAAATGGCGCCTCTATACTTAATTACTCTATGCAACCGAACTCCTACTCTTTAACAATAACAGGGTTCGAACCTTTACAGGGGTAATAACAGGGCACTGCACCATAGACCATATGGCCGCCAGGTACAACGCTCCACACCACGACTACTGCAGAGCTAAGAAGATGAGGAGGAACCGGAGAAAGTGGAGATCCTCTTATGCATATGTCCAGCACTTCAAAAGAATAGACTCTGTTTTCTCGGAGCCTACTACTTTGAGGACCTTGGCTGTGTATCAAAGGTCTCTGTATGGCGTTGCAGTGAAAAGTAAAACACCCTGGACTATATTAAATCCAAAACAACCCGCTGTTGTGGCTCGGTCGGCCATCTCCATCTTCAAGCGGATTAAAAACTATTATTTAGTCTTTAAGGATTGCTTTCCTATCGATTTTATTTCATTTATTTATATTTTGCAATAATTTATTGCAACGATTTGGAAAAATACTCCACTGGGACACTCCAAATGATTGCTTGTCCCAACTACAGCGTGTCAAAATTTGAAATTAAAATAAGTTGCATTTCTTGTAAAATTAATTAAACAAAGCTACAATAAGTTGGCACCCCTTGAAGCAGACAATTTGTATGAAAATACACTGACTTGCAGAACTGTAACAAAAATTTGTTTTCGCACTTCAACGGTCCATAGCTTTTCTTCTAAGCAACGCATGCCCAAAACCTTAGTCTTATTTAAGTGTGTTTCCTGAAAATTTAAAAGAAAAGCCGGAAGAAATTTGAGAAATAAAAATGTAAACAAAGTTAAATGTTACAGATTTTTAAAAATGTTTTAAAAATATGTTTAGAGACCTTTCGATTTTTTTAGTTCCCAAAAATAATTGGGTTTACTGTGGGTGAAGCGTTGCACAAATGCAGGCAAGTTAAGCGTTCTATAAGTAATTTGAATTTTTAAAGAAAGAAATCGGTCAAGTTTTGACAAAAAAAATGCACTAGAACCAATGGCTCACTCTTATTTCGTTCAAAAGTACACCTGATATTAAAAGATATCACAAATATTTAAATGCACTTTTTAAAAAGGGCTTTTATATATATATGATACCAAACTGAAAAAGAAAAAAACTGATTGATTTTTTTTTTATCACAGTTTATTTTGATAGTTGTTTGTTTAATATTTTTATTTTTTTAATGCTATTTTTTAAAACATTTTTTAGGATACTGCTAAAGAAATTGCATTTTAATTTTTGTTATGTCTCATTTGGCTTATCGGCTACACGGCATTAAGTTTTAGCTTTACGAGGGTTAAAAATAAGCTGTGAGACACTGTATTTGGATGGTGGATGGTGGATGTGGCCAAAGGGAATCGGAGTTTTACATCTTTCGAAAATCCCAACCGTTCCCGTGGGATGTGGGATTACCGTATAAGTGTGCTAATAATTTGTTCAGGGAAATTAGTTTTACTTTTTTAGTTTTAAAAATTAGTCAAATGAGATAAAATCATCAAATAAAAATAAATAAGTTGTTAATAAAAAAAAGTAGTTAAAAAAATTTGTTTTATTCAAACATCCAAATATTAGATGGATGAAACACACTTAAAGTTCAACTCAATTGCTGTGCCAATAAATAAGTTCGGCACTGTACATTTTCATACAAATTGTCTTCTTCAATTCAACAAATTTAAATTTAGTTGACTAAATGTTGTTTATTTCAAGGGGAAAGCAAACCACCATCCAGTTAATTTTTATTCAAGAAAACGTCGAGTTCGCAAAAGAATTGCTTTGAGGGACTGAATGCTTGTGGCGGCCGTTTGTGAACAGCAATCTAATGCAAAGGTGTCTTCTATTGTTTAGTTTGGCGGTCAATTTAAAATGTTGAATTATTTTGTTTTTTATGTTTTATAAGCAGTGTTTTGGGTCAAAAATCCAATTATTGGTATATCATGAAATTATATCATTAGCATATTTGAACTTTGCGCCTTTAGACTGTAAGTTAACATAAATTGCGCTCTTCTTCTCTGTTACCGCGACATTGTCAACTCGAACAGACGAATGAGAGAGAGGAAGAAAGGAGATATAAAAGAAAAGACAGACATGAATTGTAACCTTCACATAGGGAAGTTAAGTGCAGCGAGAAAAAGCCAATTTACCATTATATATTACACTCTAAACCTAGCACCGCCTGACTTTTTATTTTATACTCAAGAAAAAGCTCTTGTTTCAACATTTTGGCGACCGTGACAGGACTGTGTTAGTTTTGGAGTTGATTTGTAGTTATTGATGTTATGTTCTCCGCCACTTAACTTTGCTCGCGCATATACGGTTTGCCCGGCCGAAAAGTATTTCGCGCCGTCGCTGCCATCCAGCCACCGCTGCTGGAAGATTCGTGGTTAGAGTCGACATTGGGTCCTCCACCCACACACCTACATACACCTGCGCCACGTCGCTGCCATCCAGCCACCGCTGCTGGAAGTTTCGTGGTTAGAGTCGACATTGGGCTCTTCATCCACACACACACATACAGCTGCGCCTCGCCGTCGCTTCCATCCAGCCACCTCTGCTAGAATTCATCGTTGGAGTCGACACTGGGTCCTCCATCTACACATTGCTATTGAAGTGGACACCGCATCCACCAACCTCGGACGTAGCCCGATCGGCAGGGCACCCGTTACTCCTCTTCAACTCTCAAACGCCTGCGCCACTGCCACGGCGAACCGAAAACTTTCCATTACATATTGTCGTCTCGCTCGCTCGTGTATACCTTGTGTGTATGCTACGCACAGTATTGGCAGATCGAATTCGAATAAAATAAACAAAGAATTTCTGAGCTCGGCAATTGCGAGTCAACATGGCTAGTATGGAACAAATTTAAACTCAGCGTTTTAGTGCTTGCAAGAATCTGGCTCGGATAAGCAAATCAGTGGATGCCGGCTTCAGCTGCCGGTTGGAGCTATCATGCCGCTTATCAATTTTGGAATCGTATTTTGAACTCGCACTTTCCATACAGGAAACCATGGAGCAGATGGATACAGAGGAGATGAACCCCAACTTTCGGGAACAAGAGGAGATGTTCATCCACGCTAAAGTCAGTACCTATTCACGAGCAGCTTGGACCTGACGCAAACAGCACTGGCATTAACGAAACTACGGTTAACGTGGCTCATACGTTTGCAATCAAATTACCACGGTTGTCATTTGACGCAAAATTCTCTGAGTCCCAAAACTTCAACCAAGTCGTTGGGAATCAAGTATCACTGTAAACTGTCTTCGAGGACCAGCTCTAGAGACAGTTCGAGCATTCCAAGTGACCTCGGACAACCATAAGAAGGCTCTGGAACGCTTGACGAAGCGCTATGACAATCCATCGTTAGTTTTCTTAAACAACATATCGTCGCTCTTCGCATTGCCAACTGCCGCCAAGTCCAATGGCCCACAGTTGCGTTGCCTCATCGATAATGACTCCGCTCCGCACTGTACAATTCGTTGAGATCTTTGGGCACAGACGTTGAGATAACCCAGGCCATGCTCACCTCTATTGTCATGGGAAAGGTCGATCGGGAGACCAAAAAGAAGTGAAACGAGTCACTGGATTACTCCGTTTTACCTTCGTGGAACAACTGCGTTCAAATCGTAGAACGCCATTGCCAATATTTGGAATCGAAACCACGTAAACCAGCTGCTGACGCCGCCATAAGCCCACCAAGTGGTCAAAGAAACCGCTCGCATAGGAACCAGGCAAGTTTGTCATTCAATTGTATCATACAAACTTGAAACATGTGCCCAGAACTAATCAATCTTGCCCTAGAAAATCGACTCAATGCAGTAAAACGCCACAGGCTTTCTATAAATTGCCTAAATAAAGGTCATCAGGTCACCAATTGCCCGTCTACGCGCAGATGCCGCATTTGTTCATTAGCACATCATTCGCTGCTACATAGACCTGCACCGGATTCAACGCCAGAGGTATCGCCAGCGACAGACGCAGTCACCCATGCCCACACTGGCAGCCGTCCGGATTGTGTCATCCTACCCATGGCACTGGTTCTGGTATTAGGTGGATTTCATATCGGAGGAATTCGCCCAGAAGCTCCGACTGCCACGCAGCAACCTTAACTTCCCAGCCAGCCACATACGGAGCGCTCCGAAGCAGGAATGAAAAGGGACTCCCAAAATAACACCTCAAAGGAGCATTTTCGGAGCGTTCCGAAGCAGGTATGGAAAGGAACTCCTAAAGTAACACCTTTAAAGAGCGTTTTCGAAGCGCTCCAAAGAAGGAGTGAAAACGTACTCTAAAAAAGAATCTTGAGGGAGCGTTTTCGGAGCGCCCCAAAGTAGGAGCAAAAAGTGACTCCCAAAGTAGCACCTCGAGGGAGCGTTTTCAGAGCGCTTCCAAGTGGGAGCAAAAAGTGCATCGGCGATACACAGACGCAGATCAAGCACCACACATCTACCAGAGTCAAATCTCGTCACAACCCAGCCAACCATCGGAGTCCGCAGGGTGCTCCATTAGGACTCCCCAATCGGTGCCCTGAGCCTCCTAGGGAGGCTCCGAAAAGGGTCCCAAAGGAGCATATCCGACTGAGAAAAGGGCATTTTCAATATATATGAAAAAAGTGTTCCTTTAGGACTCCTTAAATGAGTGATTTCAGAGTCCTAGAATGCTCTTTTAGGCATACCATAAGGCTCCGTAAGGACTCCTCTTCGGACTACTATTGAAGCACGATAACAATAAAAAAAAACTTCTTACGGAGCATTTGCAGTATATCTAAACGTGCATTCTAGGATTCTCAGGGCACCGATTGGGGAGTCCTAATGGAGCACCCTGCTGACTCCGATGGTTGGCTGTGAAGTGAAATTATTATTTAGTTTTAAATTAACAGTTTATATTTTATTTTTAATGTTAGCCTAATTTAACACTAAATATGTACACTGAAAAAACTTTTAGCTAACAATACGAAAAACACTTACCTAGACCGTGTTTTGAACCCAGGACCGTTGGCTCCAGAGGCAGACGCCTTAGCCCCTAGACCATATAAGCTTGTAACGCGCTTCCTTCCTAAAGCACATGTACATATTTTTGACCAAAATATATCTATTTTATTTTACAACTCACCCCAATGAGGGTTTGAACTCCTAAAACGCTCCTTTAAGGTGCTATTTTGGAGTCACTTTTTGCTCCCACTTTGGAGCGCTCTGAAAACGCTCCTTTGAGGTGCTGTTTTGGGAGTCACTTTTTGCTCCCACTTGTAAGCGCTCTGAAAACGCTCTCTCGAGGTGCTACTTTGGGAGTCACTTTTTGCTCCTACTTTGGGGCGCTCCGAAAACGCTCCCTCAAGTTTCTTTTTTAGAGTACGTTTTTACTCCTTCTTTGGAGCGCTCCGAAGAGCGGAGTCCCTTTCCATACCTGCTTCGGAGCGCTCCGGAAATGCTCCTTCGAGGTGTTATTTTGGGAGTCCCTTTTCATTCCTGCTTCGGAGCGCTCCGTATGTGGCTGGCTGGGAATGATTTTGAGTTGCTGCTTGATTTTTCTGTCACATCCCATATTGCCTATCACCCTGATTCGGAAATAGACATATCATCATGGAACCTGCCGCCTCACTCATCCCTAGCTAATGAGAACTTCAAAAAGTCGCGCAGAATCGATCTGCTGCTGGGCACGAAAACATTCTTCGATATTTTGTCAATAGGCCAAATTAAACTTGGCCAAAATCTGCCCGTGCTGCAGAAAACGCTACTTAGATGGATAGTATCTGGTCGATGCCAAACCAATCCCGGATCACTACATCAATTTTCGTCAATCATAGACGAGGCCATTCTCAAAAATGTGGAGCGCTTATGGCGCATCGACGAAGTCAAGTGTTCAGAGGACACACTTACGCCAAAACAACAGAACTGTGAGGAGTTATATACTTGTCAGACAACGTCTCAGAAATCACTCAACGATCTGCTTATAATTGGACCGACCATTCAGCCGGATCTCTATACGTTACTTCTTCGTTTTCGTATATATCAGTACGCGATCACTGCTGATGAAGTCAAAATGTTCCGCCAGATTAAGGTGTCTGCGGAGGACTGCAGATATCAATTCATAATCTGAAGAACTTCGCCTTCAGAGCCATTACGCACCTACGAACACAATACTTTTACTTATGGCACTGCTGCCGCACCGTATTTAGCTATACCCAGCAAGCCACATCTTGCAGATCAAAATTGGTGCCAAAGCCATCCAATCTTCGTTCTATGTTGATGACTTTCTTGGTGGAGCTGACACAATAGAGGAACTTCATCAAATTAACGCCCACGTCGTTGGTCCTGTGACAAGCTAAGAGTGGTATTTTGATGTGAATTTGTCAATAAAAAATAGATTGAATATGTGAATACAAACATTTTATTACATAACATTATTTTCATCGATATTTCTTCGAGAGTTCAAAAGTCGGTAAAAAGGCCGATAGTTTCAGAAAGTTTGTGTTTGTCGAGCTCTTACAGACAAATTACTTATCCAATCTAAACAATCAGTTTTGCAATGTTAAAGATTGATCTGTTGGTAGTGATAATTGGTATCATGCTTCTAAATCAGCCGGCTACAACTCGAGATATAAAAAAAACTAGTATAGGCCATACACTGTGTGTATACATGGCGTATAAGTGCATATTATGTAATACGCGATTCTTACAAGCGCGATATCTGGGAAATGGTGGGTCCTACAGAAAAACCAATTTGGATCATTTTTATAAAGCATTTCAAGATCTACAATTTTGCCTTTCTCTTTTTCGATAAAACTTACCATTGCACTGTGGGCCAGAATTTTCACATTTTGGCCAAAAATACCTTTACTTTTTTTTAACAATTTAATAAAACTAAAATGGGATCTTGTTTAAAATACTTTAAGCTATTTTATGCCAACGTTTCAAACAAATTGATTTGTCCGTTTTTTTATGGCATATTTTTAAAGTTAAAACTTCGTAAAATATTGGACAACTTTTTGAAAATTACAGCCAAAATGTCGTTGCCTTCAGCAATACGAAACATTAACAAAAGTTTCACACAAACCTAATGTAGCAAGTAAAAACTATAATATTGAAATTATTCCAAACACATCTTTTAAAAATTTAAAAAATCTATAAGTTTAGCTGTTTTTTTTATAAAAATGTACTTTGCTTTTAACCTCAAGTCCCCCAGTGGCGCGGGTTTTGTGCGACTCTCTTAATTTTTTTTATAAATTTTTAAAGTTAGGCGTTGAGCATGCTCAAAAGCCAAACAAAACTGTCAAAGTCCATTTTTGGAAATTGTGCACACGTTAAAAGTATCCAAAACTCTTGGAATTTTCTTGTTTGGTAACTAAAGTACATTATTTAAAATAAATTGCATACTTTTAAAGGCTTTTATAAAAGTTGATTTTAAGAGCTAAAATATTAACTTTTTGGTTTCGATTTTTTATATAAACTTTTACGTAGTGCCCACGGAAATTTAATTTAATATTTTTTTAAAGAACATATTTATTTTTTAGTTGCGATCTATTGTTGTTGAGTTTGTGTTAAATTTGGTTGAATCTCTGCAGTAGTTTTTTTTTTATAAAAAAACAACAAAAAAATAGGAAATAATTTTCAACTTTGGCTCCAATTATCTGTATCTTAAAAAAAATAGTAAAAAATTTAAGTTTTGTTTTTCCAAAAGTTTTATCTTTTAAGAACATAATGGCCAAATTTCAGCTTCCTAGCTACGCAGTGAAAGAAATGCCAGATTTTTGGCCAAAATGTGAACTTTCTGGCCCACTGTGCATTGTTGAGAAAAACCCAAAAAAGTAAAAATACCCTAAAATGTTTACCTTTGACCTTAAATAATTCAGTAAGCACACCTGGGATCGATTCAGACTTTTGACAACTTGTTCCTTGTGGTAAAGCGAAGACCTCCACCAAAATTTAGCTCTGTCGGAATTAAGGCTATTTCAATGTATAAATTAACTGGACTTATATTTTCACATTTTGAACGTGGGTCGATCCACTGAACGTTATTTTAATGTACCGCACATTATTGACCGACCGGTTTGTTTCAAACTGCAGTTGAGGGAAAATGGATATCAGTTTTATCTTGCCAGGGGACTGCAAAGTTTTAAAACATCAATCCCAAAACTCTTATACTATCATACCGTCAATATTTAAACATGAAAAGAATTATTACGATTCTGAATTATTTGTCCAAAAATAATAACAAGACATTTGTTTTGAAAAGTGAGCCAAATGTTAGCTGTTGTTGAGATGGCATAGGAATTGGTATTTTTTGGTATTGAATGACTTTGCACATATGTTTTTTACATTTTTTTTAATGCCACCTATTTTCTTATGGGAGACCCCGTGTAAAAATACAAATGTACATACATTGTCGATAATGTAGAAATATGTACCTACCAACGGAATGAGAGCAGGAATGCCATTGTTCCAATGTTTTCTCAGCGTCCCTCCAAAGTTCTCTGCATCGTGAATCCTTTTTATTTCTTAATACCCTATTCCCTCAGGCCACCTTCTACCATTCAAATCTAGCACGGTGCTTAGGGTTTTGCAGTGCCGAAACTATCCCAGCTGTTACATAACGTTAATAACGTTTCTTACCGCACGTTTCTGGATAGTTTTCGAGCTTATTTTTCTAATGCATCCTTAATATTTGAGATTTGCTATGAAAAAAGTATCATTCACAGCGAAATCGTAAACAAACTTTGAAAACAGCTCCCAAATACAGCTGCTGTTACATTAGCTTACAGTGGCTCACTGCTCACTGTGGGATAATCCCACTGGGATTACCGTATAGAAGTGCGGGATAACATTTTCTCAGTAAATGATACTAGTTTTATAGGGGCTGTCTTATATTGAGTACTGCACGAGAAAAACAACGTCAAATATTTTTTTTTTGCCGCTCGTTCGTGGGAATATCTGCGGTGTAAAGGAGAAATAGAGTTGGACCAAGGGCGCTACCTTGGGGAACTCCAGCCTCTATAATGTAATCGTCGGATGTTGTTGTGTTGCATCTCACGGCAAAGGCTCTGTTGAAAATGTACGATTCAAGTATCCTATGAGTGTTTTCCGGCAGTATCGTTCTGATTTTATGCATAAGGCCATCGAGCCAGACTCGGTCGAAAGCCTGTGCAACGTCAAGGAATTACGCACTGCAGTATTCCCGATATTCGAATGCAGTCCGTATGTCTGTTGTTAATCTGTTGACTTGCTCTATTGTTCCATGGCTTGTCGAAAGCCAATTTGATGTGCTGAAATAACGTT
Source organism: Drosophila oshimai (assembly GCA_018150695.1). Taxonomy (NCBI): domain Eukaryota; kingdom Metazoa; phylum Arthropoda; class Insecta; order Diptera; family Drosophilidae; genus Drosophila; species Drosophila oshimai. Next base: position 732,815 of record JAECWM010000277.1, read on the forward strand.
GTGCTTTTTCAAAAGGCATTTTTCGAGCAGTTTTGACAGACACGAGAGTAAACTAATCGGTCTTTACGAGGCTGGTACTGTGTGATCTATTCCTGGCTTTGGGATCATTATGATTACCGATTTTTTCAATTTTTTTGGAAAGTAGCCAAGTCGTGTTATTCCGTTAAAGAGTTTACAAATGACCTCAACTGCACAGTGTGGAAGTTCAAATAACATTTTGGGAGTTAAAAGATCACCGCCTGGGGCCTTTTTTGGTTTTAATTGCTCGCTGATGACTTTTGCAACTTTGTTTGGTTGAAACAGAATTGGCGCCGTTTCAGTTCCAATTTGAATTGACGGCGACGGTAGTGCGAATGAATTGGTTGCAGGGTTTGGCTGGAAAACATTTCGAAGGTGTAAAGCAAATGTACACGCTCTGTCTTTGTCGCTTCTGGCCCAGCTGCCTGAAAAGTCTCTAATGGGAACGTCAAATATGAACTTGTTGAATACAATGTGGGTTATTTTGGCCGTAGTTGTTCCCCGTTAATAAAAATTCATTTATCTTACGGATTTTCTCCTTCGCAGTTCGATTACTTTTTTATTACTGAAGAAGATTTTCAGGGACCTTGTTTATTCCGTTAATCTGTTCGCAGTGTCGACATTCCTATCCTAATATTGCCTTGCCTCCTTGTTTTGTCTTTTGTTTCCATTGTCAGGTGTTTTTTGTTTATTTAAATTAATATTCGCTTTTGTTTCTGCACTGTGATTGCTGCCGCGTTTATGAAATTAGTTTGATCTATGTCTTCCTTGTGGTATATTGCATATTCCCCTTTTTGTTGTATTCGTTCGCTCTCTCCTCTCAATGTCCGGAATCTTTGTATTGTCAAATTCAGCTGTGTGACCCGTTTTGCTTAAATGTTTTGCTACTGCAGTTGTTGTTTTCCTGTTCTTCGCGTCTCCTTTGAAGTTCCGACGTAGACGCCTTGACAACTCCCTTCTTCTTTTCCATTGCATTTAATTTCATATATAAAATCTTTTTATCTGGTCTTTTTTTTATTCTGTCCTTCGTATTTATAAACAAATGTATTGTACTTTTGAGAGCTTTATATGCATATCTGATATGTTCTGAATGTTTTTGGGGTATCAGGCTTTTTAGAGTAGCTTTGTTGGTTCATTTACAAATGTATGGAATGCTTTTAAATTTTTCTATTGCTTTATCTCAGTGTTTTGCATCGCAGTCGTTAGTCTTATCCTCTCTTGTATTTTTAAGTTTGTTAATTACTTCACCTATTAATATTTCAATTAAAAAACCTGGTTAATTGTTTTTCTTATACCGTAATCCCACAGAGCACATCCCAGGGGAACGGTTGGGATTTTTGAAAGATGTGAAACTTCGATTTTCACTGGTCACCATCCACCATCCAAAAAAAAAAGGTAAAATGGATAAGATTCTTACGTATTTGGCTGTGGTATAGGAGCGACGATATACGATCAGCCATTGCCAAATACTGTCAAGAAAGAGGCCAATAAAATCATAACACATAATTATTTCTCTATTATACTAGTTTTTTATTTTAATTTTTACTTTTTCGGCTCGCTAAGAAGATGCAGCAGTTCAGACTGGAACTGCTCTTGGCTGGTTGCCATTTGCTGCAGCCTGCAGGACCTCCAACTATTTCTTCTGGTGCTCCTCCAGCTTCTTTTGGTGCTCCTCCTGGGACTGCTGCTGCTCCCTCTGCATTTGCACTTTTTCACGCACGAGTTCCAAAAACTCGACTTGATGATCGAGTTTAGTGCGCTTTACAGGGAGAGCGCTGCTCCCAGAACTGAAGCTGCAGTTGGATGCATCTGGGTCGAGCTCACCACTGTCTTGAAAGTGTTGCTCCACATCTGCAAATATTGTTTTTAAATATATACGAAACCAAAGTCTTTTTCATCGAACTTACTGTTGTTGTCCACCGTGTTCTGCTCCAGGTTTTGGATGCGGAAAGTCCCAAGGAACGAGTGCAGCTTCTCGTAATGCTGCCACACAGAAGGAGTCCCGCCGCTCGTCCCCACTTTGGTCTTTTCCTATTTGCAAAGTTTAGCAAATAAAATAGGGCCTTTGCCAATCTGTTGATTTCCAAATACAATTCTTGGTGAGATTTTTCACCTTTGTGCTCTCTTTGTGGATCTCTATCCACGAAACGTACAAGCCAGCCTCCATCACGGACTGGGCCATCTCCATGTAAACATGGGAGTTCTTCCGGGCTCCTCTAAGATCTGCCAAGTTCTCCTGCCACAGGTCAATAAGCAGATTCTCCATGTCCGCTGTTCACTTCAGCCTCGAATATGTTCTCTTCTCCTGCGGATTCCATTTTTGTCGGCTATTTAATATATTTGATCAAAACTCAAACAACCGGAACGCTCCTCTAAATTTTTGTTTACGTTTTCGCAGCGAACAGTACTTTTTCCACAGTGAATGTCAAATATTTAGGGTTGATTGTGGGAACAGGGCATAAAACATTGTTTTGAGCTTAATGTAATTAAGTGGTCTATATTGCTCGTCACTTAAGGGGTTAGGTGGGTCTCGCAAAAAAAAAAATCGATTTTTTTTTTATTGTCTCATAAATTAATATAGAATCTCAAAATTATTGTCCCAAAGTTTTAAGTCGATCCGAATAATAGTTTCGGAGATACAGTCCTTAGAATGTGCGCGCGCGAGGCCAAATGCACTGCTTATCAAAACTTTAAATGCGTTTTCTCAAAACTGTGTTTTCAAAGTCGGTTGTCAAGATTTCTCGGAAACTACTCAACCGATCTTGATGAAATTTTGCACAGGCCTTCGAGATATGATTATCTCGTAAATGAACAAAGGATTTTTCTTTACGTTGACAACTATTTCAAAAAAAAAAATGTTAAAAAATTTCACCAAAATTTGAATTTTTTTTGCAAAAAAGTCTCCCAAAAATCCAATTTTCACTTTTTTTGGTTTTCCTTCGTTCATTTACGAGATTTAGGTTTGTACTAAAAGAAAAAATTTGGTATTTTAATTTCCGATGATCCTGTCAGGAATTGTGCTGACAACGCGAAGGCACCTTTTTTCTGAGGGGTCACCAGAAATGACGTCACAATGGCTGACCGCTGAGTATTTTTTTTTAATTTAATTCAAAAATTATTATTTAAATATTTATGTGTAAGAAACTTAAAAGTTGTTATTAAATATTTCATTCTTTATATAAAAAAAAAATTGTAGAAAATGTGCCTTTTTTTTGCCCGGGAGACCCACCTAACCCCTTATACGGTAATCCCACAGAGCACATCCCACGGGAACGGTTGGGATTTTCGAAAGATGTGAAACTCCGATTCCCACTGGCCACATCCACCATCCACCATCCAAGTACAGTGTCTCACAGCTTATGTTGTACCCTCGTACAGCTGAAACTTAATGCCGTATAGCCGATAAGCCAAATGAGATAAACAAAAATTTAAATGCAATTTCTTTAGCAGTATCCTAAAATATATTTTGTAAAATAGCATTAAAAAAAAACAAAAAATTTAGCCAAAATTTAACAAAATAAACTGTGCTAAACAAAAAATCAATCAGTTTTGTTCCTTTTTCAGTTTGGTCTAAATATATATAGAAGCCCTTTTTAAAAAGTGCATTTAAATATTTGTGATGTCTTTTAATATCAAGTGTACTTTTGAACGAAATAAGCGTGAGTCACTGTAAACTGATAAGACAGCAGGCAAATTTGGGCGGCATTTTCAAATTTTGATTACATTTTCGCAGTGAATGTTCCTTTTTTTCACAGCGAATGTCAAATATTTAGGGTATTCAGGGAAATCTAGCTACAAAACTAGCTAGGAACGTGCGGTTAGGAACGGTTAGTTTTGGATGGTGGAATAACCGGGAAATTTTCGGAACGGCAAAACCTTACGGACCATCCTAGATTTGGATGGTGGAAGGTGGATGGTGGCCTGTGGGAATAGGGCATTAAGGGGGTTTCTACTTTGTTGGGTCACAAAAATATCAATTCTTGAAGAATTTTTTTTCTTTGGTTTTATGAAAGACACGCTGTTGAAATTTTGCAACATTATTCGGTAAAGTTTATTGAAGACGTACACATTTTTTTAAAGTCGAATATAAAAAAGGGGGGAGGGGAGGCATCCATTAATGGCGGCCCGTCGGCGGCGACATGTCCTGATGGTGGGATTCCCAATGTTCACAAAAGTGATCTGAAACATAAAATGGACGTATTTTATTAATTTGTACACTTTTTCCCGTGGCTGGTACCAGAATTGCGAAAAAACAATGAAAATTTAGAAATTTATCAGCGATGAAAGTCGATGATCGATTTTTGACCATGTAGTTTTGTCTAATTGTTCGGATTAAAATAAAATTTTTTTAATTTTTTGGACAATTGAGGTACTAGCTTTTAGTACTTCTTCAATAAACACGTGTACAAAATTTCATGACGATTGCTCAACTAGTCCTTTTTGTAGGAGTCCCACCAGTTTGAAAAATGCAGTTTCAAGAAAAACGTGTTTAAAGTTTGTTTTGTATATTGCAGCGCGCGCGACATCGCTCGACAAAGTAGTCTATAACTTTTGAAATTTTGCTGATCCACGCATGAAATTTCAGGAGTAGATTCTTTAAACATGTAGCTATAAGAAATGCAAAAAAAAATCGATTTTTTTCATCCAACAAGTTAGAAATTCCTCTTAATGTGTAAGCTTTGAATATTATATTTTTTGTCGTGTTGGATTTTTGACTAAAAGGCTGGTTTGAGTTGTAATTCATTAATTGTCATGAATAAATTTATTTTGTATGCCAATTAAATTTGAAGGCTCCCTGTTTCCTTTCAATTTTCTATGTGTCTAGGTAGGCAATATTATTATATTTTTCTTTTTTGCTTGTAAATTGAATCCATTTGTTAAAAATGTTTAGAATTTCCTCCATTTCGTTTGTTTTTAATATTAATAAAATACCATCCACATATTTGGAGATATGTTTGATGTTTATATGGTTTTCTTCCAGTTCAGTTTTGTCTAAAACTATATTGACTATTGTCGGGGATAGGGTGTTTCCCATTGGCATGCCAATGTATTTTAAATAGTTACTTATTGTATTTTAAATAGAATCTAGAATCTCTTTGAATTGTTGTTTTGAGATGTTTGTGTGTGTCTTTCCATTTTGCTAATTTTACTGCAATGTTTGTGAATAACTACACAACATCAAAGGAAACCATGGTTTCATCTTCTTCTAGAGTATGTTTTTAAATTTTTGTTTTTAAGTAGATCGCGTTGTTGATGTTGTATTTTTCGGACACTTAAATATGGACTGTATGGAATGTAACAAAATTTTGTTTGGATTTATTTCGAAAGTATCACTTGTGCTTAAAAATAATTTTTTTATAGGTTTGTGTAGATTTTAGCTTGATTTAATTGTTTATCAGAAGTTTTTGTTTTGAGCTACAAAGTTATCCTTAATTGGTCTGCTTAAATAAAACAGTCTTTAACTATTAGTTTAAATATTGACGGTATGATAGAATTAGAGTTTTGGGCTTGCTATTTTGAAACTTTGCAGTTGCCTGGCAAAATATAAATAATACCGCCCAGCAGCTTGCAACTCACATGTCGGTCAATAATGAACAATAAAATAATGTTCAGTGGAACGACCCACATTCAAATGGCAAAATGTGGCAGTGGAATTGGGTTATTAGTCTGAATGTGTATGTATTTACAAATGCAGGACAAACGTTTTCATTTTAAAATTGTGGTCCAAATCTTGCTTATAGTATTAAGAGCCAGAATCCAACAATCCAAAAAAAACTTTAATGCAGAGCTCCACCAGCTCCAATATTACAAAAAATTCTCTTTCACACTTTCCCCTCACTTCTCCTGAACCGGTTGATTTGCCAAGAGTCTTGGTATCTTGTAAGATCGATAACTTTCGATTGTGAAACAACGAGAAATTAAATAGTGGTCAAACTTTTCCGATTTTAATCGAAGTATAAACATTGATTGATCGATTTTATGCTCATAGCAGAATGCCAAATGGAAATCGAGCACAACGTATCCGTGTTCCATTCCAATAATATCAAAATTAGGATAATCAAATAGTTGTCAATTTGACAGTTGCATATGGCTTCCGACGTGACCTTTTCTGCTTCCGGTTTTAGAATTTCTTCCTTTTCGTGTGCTTCGTAGGCAGAGGTATGTGTGCTTGTCAAATGATCTTGAGTGATCTGTTAATAGTTAACCTCTTACAGTTGTTAAATTGTGATAGGTTGCCAAGTTTGTGTTCCTTTTGTGAAAAGTTAAAGTATTTATTGTTTTTTTGTTTTAGGGGTGAAAATGGGCCGTCGACCTGCAAGATGGTATGTAATAAAATATTATTTATATAATTAGAACATTCGTTATTTAATGTGTACTTTTAACAGTTATCGCTATTGTAAAAATAAGCCTTATCCTAAATCACGGTTTTGCCGTGGTGTTCCGGATCCCAAAATTCGTATATTTGATTTGGGAAGAAAGAAGGCTACCGTTGAAGATTTCCCTCTTTGCGTTCATTTGGTTTCTGATGAATATGAACAGCTCAGCAGCGAGGCCTTGGAAGCTGGACGCATTTGTTGCAACAAGTATTTGGTGAAATACTGCGGTAAGGACCAGTTCCACATCCGAATGCGCCTGCACCCATTCCATGTCATTCGCATTAACAAAATGTTGTCGTGCGCTGGAGCTGATAGGTAATTATTATTTAGAACTTAAAAGAAAAACTGATTAGCTTTTACGTTGCGTGGTTTTTGTACCGCATTGTTACCTCTACAAAATAATGTAATTTTAAGACTTGAATGAGGCTCTAGTGAGTTTATAAAACATTGAACTAATATAACAAAAATGTTTCTTTTAGGCTCCAGACAGGAATGAGGGGTGCGTTTGGCAAGCCGCAAGGCACTGTTGCTCGGGTTCGTATTGGACAACCGATTATGTCGGTCCGCTCAAGCGATCGTTACAAGGCTCAAGTTATTGAAGCTTTGCGTCGTGCGAAGTTTAAGTTTCCTGGACGTCAGAAGGTCAGTGTATATGGTTATAGCATATAAAAAGTTTTTAAATGCAGACGTTAATATATTTTAAGTAGTAATCCAAAAGGAAATAAATGTATAAATAACATTTTCTAAACAACATTTTTTTGTGGCTTCCATTTGGAGGGCCACACACATAATTTCTAACGGGCTACCGCTGGAATTTTACAGCCTGCACAGAGCCTTCTACATGGGCCGCCCCTTTTAAGGCCCACAAACCGCAAAAACCTGGTACCCACATTTTTAAAGCTAGAAAAAAGTGACCTAAATAAATGTGGTTTGTTTTGAAAATATCTACACAAATATCTACAGATTTTGAAAATCTGTCCAGTTTCAAGAAATTGGTTGTACAGGAGCGTTAAAAATTTATTGCGCTAACGAAAATCTGATAGACACAAAACCCGACTTTCTTGTCCATTCTTGTTTTCTCTTTTTTTTTTATTGTACAAATCGGTAAAAAGGTAAATAATAATAACAATATTTATTCTGTGATGTAGGGGGAAGTTTTAATTTATTTAATTTATTCTGTAAGAGTGCTTAAAAGATTTTTGATATGCATGCAGAAGAAGACCAAAATGTAATTCCAGATATTGCTTTGTGGCTCATAAATTATGTTTTTCTATAAGTTAGATGAACGCCTTGTTAAGCTCCGCAAACAAAAGTACATTGATTTACATCTTGTTCCTCTTCTCCCTGAGTCTTTGTAAGATTTAAGTGATTGAAACCTTATTTTGTTGGAAATGTAACGTAAACAAAATTTTATGAATACAAAATAGTTTAGGTACTGTACAAAAAAAAAAAAATAACCATAACTTCAAAAACCAACTTAAGTGGTTGAGAAATAAAGCTGTCTTTTCTTTTACTTGTAAGATGTTGACTGTTTTTTTTTCTTCTTAAATGATAATGTCGAGTAAGAACGTAACTCTTTTTTTAAAGTCTTTTAAAGATTACAACCAGATACAGCCATAAGTTCTGCATGTAACTTACCTTAAATCATGTATTGATTTTTTCTGCAGTTAAAATGACTTTAGACATGTCATCAGCATAGCAATAAAATAAAATGTATCCTCATTTTGGGTAAAAAATAGGGAAGTAATTATTTTCAAAATAAAACTTAAGTGTTTCTATTTAGGTAGCCATGTTATTTTACGAACTTTCGTATAAAGAGTTCTTTTTCCCGATCACTGAAATTTATTAACAGTAAAGGTTTTAATGACGTGTTAATGATAATTCTACTCCTGACGTTATTCAAAGCATATTAACTTGTAATTGTAATTGTAATATATTTTAAAATTTGGTTGTATAGGAATTTTTCATACCAATTTTATGGCGGAATTCGACGAAATTTGTGAGTAATTGCAAATTGCAGAGCTCGCAAATAACTGTCGACCGTTTTTCATCTTGCGGTCTTGTTGCGAGCACAACCGAAAAAGATCATAACCTCTCGCTCTCGCTCTGAGCAAGAGACTCTTGCTGTCTTCTTTTATGTTTTCTGTTGAGCGCTTTTCGTTGAGCTCTTTGTGTGTCGGTCTTTCAATGAGCAGTGCGTAAAGAGCGAAACGAGAACCGCTCGCACCATGAGAGTCAGCAAAAGACCGATTGACCGAAAAACTCAATGCAAACGGTCTTTACATTTATTTTCGTTGTTGTGGGAAAGAAATAATATAATTTTTTTAATGGAACAAATTAAATTTATTTTCAAATTGTGTGTTATTTATATATTATGTGTTAAGCTTTATAACTAGTAAGGCGTTCAGATTTTCTGCACTAATGGAACTTCTTCGTTCACACACTGAATTCGCGATCGCAATTAATACATTTCGGCTGCAAAACAGACACTAAACGATTTGCTTGCCTATGCGAGTGAATGTATACCAATACACCAATACATACGCAAAAGACCGTTTTATTCATGGCACGCGACAAAAGGGTCTTGGAACAACCGAAACAAAACAGAATAGAAAAAAACGGTTTCGCTCTGAGCGCGAGCGAGCTCTTCCAAGAACCCTTAAATCGGTTGCTCTCTGAGTCTTTTCGTAAAGAGTCAGGTAAAGACAATTTTTTCAAGACAACGAGAAACGGTCGACAGTTTTTTGCGAGCTCTGGCAAATTGACTTCTAAAGGACTTAACGTTCATAAGCTAACCAAATTAACAGATAATTTAACCCTTGTGTGAGCGGAAGGGACATTTTTGTTTCATTTCGATTTTGCGTGTAAATATCTCGGGTTGTGTAAAAGCTAGCTGTCAAGCTGAAATTTTCTGACAGTTAACGATTCTAAACAAGTTTGCTGATTTTTGATAAATCTGTTGGTAATCTTAGATTTTATTAGGAAAAACTTTTTTTAACTACGTTGTTGAGCGGAAGACACAATTTTGTGCATCGTGTTTTTAAGTTTTTCTTGGGAAAAAAAATTTTGCATGTGAGATTAATTACGTAAAACTCGCAAACTGATCAAACAATTGAAAAACGTGATATACTTCTTTATAGGGCTTCAATAAGCTTTCCAAAATGGTCAAATTGTATGAGACATTAGACTTTGGACTAGACTATAAGAAAAACTACCAATATTGTTGAAAAATTACATTTATTTTACATAAAATTGATAAATAATACCACAAATATACTACAAAACTGGTATTATTTTTACTTTAAAATTATTATTCTTATAAAAATAAATTGTTTTATTCCCATAATTATTACTATAAATGTCCAAAAAGGGGTAATTGTGGTTTTAGGTACTCTTGTAATAAAAGTAACGGTCAAAAATCACCCGAATCATTTATGACCGACAGGGGCAGGTGCCTAAAACTCCCTTTGGAATGACCCAAAAAAGGGTTGATGGTAAAAAAACAACTACCTGCACACATTTTTTGCACTTTTTAGACCTTTGAACTACTTTTATAGTTACTTCTTCTAAAGAAGAATATGACACATTTTACTTTTTTGGAATGCTTATTGAAAGCCCTATAAGTTTGTATCCCACGTTTTTCAATTGTTTGACTAGTTTGCGAGTTTAACGTAATTAATCTCACATGCAATTTGTATTTTCCGGGTAAAACTTAATTTCTTTAGTGTAGGCTTAATTAAACAATTTTAATTTTAAATTTAATAATTGTGAGTTAATTCAGTTAAAATTTCAAATTTTTCTGAATAAAGGTTTTTTAGATATACGCGGTTCAAACACGATGCACAAAATTGTGTCTAACGCTCAACAACGTATAAAAAATCTTTCCCTCACAGAAGGGTTAAAGGAAAATTAATTTTTGTGCCCTTTTTTTGTATTTGTAGTCGAAAATAATGGTTTTTTTCTACTAGGTGGAGGAAAATAGACTAAAAGTTTAACATGCTTACTGAGCCAATTATAAAGTTGGGTATTTATGTTTTTAAAGTCATTATGGTCGGAGTTGTCTCCTGCGTTGCTTTACATTTGACTTAAATTATAATGCGCTCTATTAAAAATGTTTTAATGACTGTTGATTGTTTAAGTTTTCATACCATAAATTTCTCTTCTTTTATTGTATTTATAGATATACGTCTCTAAAAAGTGGGGATTCACTAAGTACGAACGAGAGCGCTATGAGGAACTCCGCGATGACAACCGTCTGGAGCAAGACGGCTGCAATGTGAAATACCGCCCGGAGCATGGCCCAATGGCTGCTTGGGAAAAAACTCAGCGTGAAGTTTATGCTTAAAATACTTTCGGCTGAAAAGTCACACAAAATATGTAATTTGCAGCAATATACATGAAGACAGACCATTGCAGATCATATATGTATTTTGTTTGTTTTTTATTCTCTAAGTTACATCCCCAGCCCTGTTAAAAAAAACCTAGCAACCTGACCACCTGGTCGGTCTTACATAAAGAAAAGAGTAATTTCTTGCGGCCGGCTTTGTTTTGAATTGTGACTATATTAATCTTTTTAGGATGGTAGGAGAGCTGATTCCATGATTGAAAAGCATTAATAATCAATTTTCTTTTGAAAGTCAGTGAGATAAAAGTTAGGTTGTTTTATTTTCTGGAGGTGGTTAATTGCAGATTTTGAAACAATTACAAAGGTTCTTTTCCATAATACACTCGAAGAGTAAGCAAATACTGTAAACGAGCAAATGTTTACGGATTTACGTATTTACATTCGGCTTAGCGAGCTAACTGTAAAGCCTTTGAAATTGTTGTTCAGTTCAACGAATGCGCGAACGAAGAACGAAGAAAATGAAAAATTGTTATTGTATTCTGCCTTATCGATGAATGAGCCATGTGCATGTACACGCGTCGGCTCGCCCCAATGCGGAGAGCAATTACAAAAACAAAGGAGCTCGCAGAGTGGGCATCACTGGTCTACGCAGTCTACGACTTCTACAAACTAATATTCAACTCTACCTTCAATCGGATTTGATTTAATAAGCTTGGAAGTGTATTTGCTGCTTACAAAAATCGCTACGCCACCTGCGTGATTTAATCTATGCAACCATCACATTCAAAAGGGACGTCACAGAAGCCACTTACAAACCATGTTTCTGAAACACACACTACATCAACATTAGATCCTATTAGTTCCCTAAACTCATCCATTTTTCTGACCAAGCTTTGAGCATTTATGTTTACAATCTTCAAACCCACTTTCTGTTTACAAAGAATTCTCAGCAGACTGCTCGCTGTTGCATTATTTGTATTGACCTGCAGTAATAGTAGGGTATAAGGTAAATTGGGAAACGCACATATGAATTGAGAAGGCACAAGCTAGATTTGTACGAAAAGAGATTACCAATAGAAAACCTAAATTACTCTTAAAAACTATAAAAATAAAGAGGTCAGCTGCATAAGAGATGTTGTTGACGAAAACTATTTTGGGCAGCACCAGCAACCAGTGCGCTGGATCCAGAGAGGGAGAGAGCAGACTCAGCAGCGGTGATCGCTGAGAGCTCATCAAGCTGCTCGATAAGGTAACTGTCCTCTCTCCCACTGCACTTTACGTGAACAATCCCACGGCGCGTAAAAAAAGCAGCAAGAGATTTCTGCTTCTTCAAACGCACTGCTTTTTTAAAGATGAGGAAGTTATCTCTTAACGTAGAGCGCGGCCGGCGAGTCAAAGCCCAACATGTGTATGCTCAGTTGCTGTTTTGTTGTTCGTCGGAAATCAGCCAGTGCGCGAAGAAGTGAAACTTTTTCCCTCGTAGTTTCCAATTTTATCAGAATTGGAATTTTGCGATTTTCGGACCCTAAAAATGTCGCGGACTCTCGGCCCTGGAACAAAGTTTGTCGCAAAGCAGAGCTAGTTAAACAGCGGCCTTAGTTTTTCTCCTCCCACAAAGGGAACGCCATGCATACGCACTGCGCACGCCTCGCTTTTGGCAAGCTGTGCTTCAAGTTTAATGTTTTTTATTTTTGTGTTTAAATTCTTAAAGTTAATACATCATGCTTCTAAAAACTTAAATAATAAAGCTTTAAAATCTTCACTAAAACTTTTTATGAGCTTTCAACAAACGCAATCGATCAGCTGCTTAGGGTTAAGAAATTGGCGCCAAATTACTTTGTTTACGTTTGTGCGTGAAAATAAAAATTATCTGTCCAAACAAACTGCAGTTAATAATGGAAATTATAGATCAAGGTGTGTAGTATTCACTGTATATTGTACATTTATGTGTTGTTTTAGTCTTTGAGTTGTGTTTAATGTCCAATTTATGTGTATTTTTGTAGAAAATTAACATGTGTCCTTTGTGTTTCGTGGAATAAAAAAACGACCCAACGTCTGCCCACAAAAACTAACGTCAGTTTTTTTTTTTTTTTTATATACATCGCGCGTAGTCCCACGGCCCACATACCCGCCCAACCGACCGGGGGGCGCAGCAGTGTATCGTACGGCACGATTAGCGAGAAGATAGACGCGATTTATGAAAGTATAGGCAAAGTCCGAGGAAAAAAGGAGGATCTAATTTTGTGCTAACGAAGTTAGTATAAGTCGTTTTAAGAGCGGCAGAGAGTCAGAATTTGAGATTATAGGATAAAGTCTATTATAGTCAGAACATAATACTCTGAAAGGCTCATGCAAGCCATAGTTAGATCTACAATGGTTTAATATTAAGGGTATATAATTTCTAGTTAATCTACTTGGCACAGAAAAGTTAAGCCGACCAACCAAGTCGGCACTGTCAATATCACCACGAATAAGATTATAAATAAAAATAGTACCAAGCATCGTTCTACGGTTAGCTAGGGAGGGTAAATTATTTAAAAGTAATCTGCTAGAATAAGAAGGTAAGTTAAGGTTTGCATCCCAGTTGAGGCGCCGTAAAGCAAAAATTTAAAAGTTTTTCTGAACAAATTCAATGCGATCTATATGTACTCCGTTTTGGGGACTCCAGACGGGAGGCCCATACTCTAGAGTCGGACGGACTAGCGAAGTAAATAAGTGTAGGGTCCTCCTTTAGTAAGTAAGAACACCGACGGTTTAATTGATAATATAATAAGAAATAGGCTTTTATTCATTCGATGTTTTAAGATTAGGTTTAACAAATAGTGCTCTTCCGAATATCTGACTTTTCTCCGCGAGTTTCTGGCATAGACTGACCAGCTTGATGTTGTCACTTTAATCTCACGTTGCAATGGATCACCACTTGTATCGATAGGTTAGAGTAGAGACAGAGGATTAATAGGAGAGACCGCTTCTGGTCACTCTGCTGCAACTACCGGATCCTACATTCGGCCCTCCTGACGCAGGATTCGACTCGAATGCCTTCATGAACTCTGCTACTGGCGATGTCTTGTATGGTCCCTCTCCTTCTCCGACTCTTTGAACTTCATATCGCCCATGGTTACGAATCTTGACTACTTTATATGGCCCTAGGTACCATACTGGGTTCGCTTGATGGCTACCAAGTCGTTTACCTTAAACTTCTTCTCCACTTTTCGTTTGGCGTCAAAGGCTTTCTTGTTCTCGGCTTGAATGTTCTGAATGTTTTCTCTTGCTTCCTTTCTTAACTTTTCACGTTCATCATCTAATTCTGACATCAGACATTCCTGAATTAATTCCCTAAGCTGTATATCACCTGAAAGACGCATATCTAAACCAGTTAGAAGCTTGAATGGCGAAACCTTAGTACTTCTCGGCTCAGTATTGTTTATGATCTGCTGTACCTTACCTACATGCTTATACCAACACCCTGGACTTTCGTGACTGAGCTTAGATATCATTGGGACAACAATTTTGTGCATACGTTCAACTTGTCCATTTCCCCTGGGTACGCCTGTTGCAATAAGCAAGTGTTGAATCTTTTCCCTATCGCAGTACTCCCTAAACAAATGCGAAGTGAACGCGGCCCCGCGATCCGAAACGATCCTGAATGGGTTTCCAAAACAAACAGCTTGACGCTCCAAACAACTGATGACTTCCTCAACTCCGGTGCTTCTAGTAGGACATAGCCACACGTACTTAGAAAATGCATCTACAATCACAAAGATGTGATTATAACGCTTTTTGGTCACTTCCATCGGGTCCACATGATCTACATGATATGTAACAAGCGGCTTATCACCTTTATCGATCGGTGTAAGGAACCCTTCTTGCCTACCAGCCTTTGCGTTAACAAGGATACATTCTACGCAGCTATCCACAACTCGTGATACTTTTTCCTTTAGCTTGAGAATATAGTAAGACTTCTCAATGAAGTCTTGAGTCTTCTTGGAAGAAAAGTGACCCTGCCTATGATTCATCTGAATGATTTCGTTTTCCATGAGTGAAGGAACAACCAGTAACTCCTTATTGGGATCCTTGAACAAAACTTCATCCACTATGTAAAAGTCTTCATACCCTTTGGTCTCGACAACGCTTTTGTTCACCTTCGTCCAATCATCTAACAGCTGAGCCTCCCTTAAACGATGAAGTAAGCTATCCGTCAACACAAAACAAGACACCCTGCTTAAAGCATCAACGTGTCTCATCTTAGACCCAGATCTGTGTTCTATTACGTAATCGAAATCCTGGAGATACATTGCCCATCTCGAAACTCTGAGCGGAATCTCCTTTTTCTTCACGGTCATGGTAAAAGCGTTACAGTCCGTAACTATCTTACCAAAGCTCCAATGACTGCAACCACTTCGAGTTCATAAGAATGATACTTCTCCTCACAAGGTTTGGTCTTACGACTCATATAAAAGACTGGATGCCACAAATTATCTTCCAAATCTCTCTGAAGCAGAACAGCTCCGAATCCAAACTTTGAAGCATCAGTATGAAACTTCGTTTCTAACGAATGATCGTAAAGCTTCAATACTGGTCCACTGATCAACGCTTCCTTCAACTTCTTGAATGCTTCTAAATGTTTCTCCTGGAATTCAAACTTCACTTCCTTACACAATAAGTCTGACAACGGTTTGGCAATTAAGGCATATCCTTCCACAAACCTTCGAAAGTATGACGTCAACCCTAGGAATCTTTGTACTCCCTTCTTATCGCGGGGAATCGGGAAATCAGCAACCGCTTTAGTTTTCTCATCACCTGGTTTGATAATTACATTTTCCACGATATACCCTAAGAAATTGACCTTCCGCTTCAATACCTGACACTTGCTCCAATTTATACGCAATCCGTTTCTCTCTGCAACTTCCTGCACTCTTTTCAATTTCAACACACCCTCATCGACACTCTTACTTGCAATGATCACGTCATCCATGTACACAAAAGCATCCTCCTGATAAACCTGGTAAAAACTGCTGGAGAGTTCGTGATACCAAAAGGTACAAACAGAAACTCATACTGTCCACTCTGAGTTACAAACGATGTATACTTCTGTGATTCTTGTGAAACAGGCACGTGGAAGAAGCCATTAGTCAAATCAAGTGTTGTGAAAACCTCACAACCTTTCAACTTCTCAATAACGCAATCCATATGAGCTGTTGGGAAGTTGTCTCGAACAATCTTTTCGTTTAGCTTGCGGTAGTCGCAACACAATCGCTTTTTCCCGTTCTTCTTATCCACAAGAACCACTGGCGAAGCATACTCGGATGTACAAGCCTTGATTATTCCTTTCTGTAGCCATTCCTGAACCTGATCATCGACAACTTTCTGATCACAATACGCTAAACGCCTTGGATGTTGAAATACTGGCAACTCATCTGTCAGCAAAATCTTCATCTCTACTGGCAAACTTCACTTCAGAACCGACATTCTGACTCAAATGATCCAAATCCGACACAGAATCTTCTTTAAACTCTTCCATACTTAACATGCACAGATTCTCAAACTCATTCACCAACTGCACACAAGAACTTTGCTCTATTTGTCCAACACCTATGTCCTTTTCAGCTTCTTTCTCTATACAACGAACCCTGGGCGAAAATGTAGTACCGTACTTAGTCACCTTCATGTCAACGTTGTCTAAGATTGTTGTGCCCAGAATGGCATCAAACTTTATGTCCTCATCAGGAATCACATGAAACTCGACTGACATATCCCATCGATGTTGACCCTTGCTTTGAAACTTCCAAAAGTAAGCACTTGACTTTCACCAATCCCTGTCAAAACTCTCTGACGACCCATCAGACTGCCAACGCCTACTCCAAGTCTCAAGAAAACACGCCTACGCATCAAGCACAGCTCAGCTCCAGTGTCTACAAGTCCATTAAACTCGGTATTCATGCACGTAACTGCTTATAGTTCAAGACTTGAATATTGTTCACAAGATGGTTTTTAAACGACTTTGTCACCCTGAACGACGTTTGTTGCCCTGTCTGTTTTGACTTGCACTTCTGCCTTACACTGCGCAGCTCGGTGCCCTGGTTGATCACATTTAAAGCATTTCTCTCTCACAGGACAATCTCTCTTCATGTGCGACGAATCTCCCCACCTGTAACACCTCCTAATAGATAGAACTTCCTTCCCTTCCTTTTCCATATCCTTAACAACCCTATTGCCCTGCACTCCAAACTTGCCTGGTGGCTTAGCAGAACCTCGAGATTTTTGATATGCCTCAATCTGTAGTTTCAGATCTTTCAAGTTTCTGGCCTGGTAAAGCATTGATTTGTTTGACCTTGCATCTGGGATACCCTCCACAAAATACTCTATCAGACTCTCTTCCTCTAAATCAATGGGTTTGGCTATTTCCATAAGAGCATACAAGAATTCTTGCAAAGTTTCACCCTTATGCTGCTGACGTTTTCCTAACCTGCAATGAACTTCTGCTGAGGACAACTTAATTCCGAATTCCTCCAACAAAGCTACCTTCAAACTTTTCCAATCCTTTATGTTCTTCTGGCTTCGCACAAACATCTTCGCTGCTCCACAAAGCATCTGCTTTGCATACACAAATAGCTGTAACTGGTTCCACTCAACTGTAGCTGCACAATCTTCTAGCTCTCCTATCCATTGGTTGATATCCGGAGACTTCGATCCTGAAAACTGCGATACGCTGCCCTCGACATCTTTCAATGTAAACCATGATCTACCCTGACCTACTCCTAGTCCTTGATGCCAGCCTGCTCCGTTTTGATGATTGGTAGCAGTTACCATGGATGACTCAGATGAGTTGTCATCCCCATTGTCCTCCGTCTCTGACTCACCCTGTTCATTTACTTCATAGTGTGACAATAATCTCTGTTGCAATTCCGCTTTGTATCCAGTCGTACTCAATTGCAACTCCGACAACTTTTCGCGCCGCTCATCAACTCGCAATGTCAAAATCTTGCGTCTCTCCATTTTACAAATTTTACCTGCAGGAAGTAGAGTTCAAATACAAATAAGTACAATGATTATTTAAATTTAAAGTTTTCCCCAAAATGTAAATAGAGTAACAGCCCTGTCCTCTGTATCGATGTTGTCAAACCCTGGTTTTAAATATGTTACCCCTCGTTGAACTCATACAACTATCGAGTCAAACTTTCTGGCCACGCTATGTTATGACTGGCCTCAAATGACGTCACCGCTCTCACTGCTGCCTCTGCTGTCACTTCCCTCGCCGCTGTCGTCTCGCTAGTCTCGGTGTATGCCGCTCTTTGCAGCGTCACACACACTCAACTGGAACCTTCTGGTCGTATTTCTGCCGCCAAAATCCACGACCGCTCTCGCTGCTGTCACCGCTGTCACCGCTCTCGCTACTGCCACCGAATCCACGACCGCTCTCGATGCTGTCACCGCTCTCTCTGCTGTCACCGCTCTCGCTGCTTTCGTCTCGCTCGTCTCGGTGTATGCCGCTCTTTGTAGCGTCACAGACACTTTGAAGACTTCCAAACTCAACTGGAACCTTCTGGTAGCCTTTGTCTGCTGCCAAAATCCATGCACCAGCCCTTCGCTTGCACGATCTTGCACGCACGCTCCAAAAACGCACCCAGATCCAATGTCTTGTCTTCTGCTTGCCACCGCCTGCAACCCGTGTGTACGAGATGCTGCTGCTGCTTAATGTTTTCCAGCCAATGATCTTTCTTGAGCACTGCTCTGCTCCTAGAATCCGTCCACGATCCGCTGCTCTCCAACTTTGGCGCTTTTACCAGCCACCACTCTCGATCCGCTGCTTTACTGTTGGCGCTCTTTACCAGCCACCACTTTCTCAGCCTGTGTATGTGTGAGTTGCCTCTACTCGCCGTCTGTCTGTGTGCGCTCAACTTTGCCTCGTGGCTTGCGTCCTTCTGATGAAATTCTTTTCTCCTCGCTTTCCCGCTGCTATTATCTTTGTCGCACTCCAGCCAACCTGCTTGTCACGACTTTCGATCTTCCAGCCTTTTCTTCGCGAACTGTCTTAGGACTTCACCAGCTTTCACATGTACTGCACAGCACGTTTTATTTGCCAACATGTTCTTTAAAACTTTATCGAATGGTAGGCCAAATCTCGGTTGAGCCCCCAAAATTGTAGGGTCCTCCTTTAGTAAGTAAGAACACCGACGGTTTAATTGATAATATAATAAGAAATAGGCCTTTATTCAATCGATGTTTTAAGATTAGGTTTAACAAATAGTGCTCTTCCGTATATCTGACTTTTCTCCGCGAGTTTCTGGCATAGACTGACCAGCTTGATGTTGTCACTTTAATCTCACGTTGCAATGGATCACGACTTGTATCGATAGGTTAAGGTAGAGACAGAGGATTAATAGGAGAGACCGTTTCTGGTCACTCTGCTGCAACTACCGGATCCTACATAAGGTCTTAGTGACGTAGGGATCTTCAATTTCCTTTGACCATCTTTTAATAAAACCATGGACGAAATGTGATCAGTAAACTTAAGTTTTGGGTCCAAAAGGACGCCAAGATCGTCAACCATAGTTATTCTATCCAAAGATTTCCCACTTAGTGAGTAAGTTGCAAGTTTTGGATTGACTCGGCAAAAAGTCATCAACTTGCACTTAGACCCGTTTAAATTTAGTAAATTATCACGGCACCAGTTTTGAAAATTGTTTAGATCGGATTGTAAGTCAGAATGGCTGGAAATATCCTTGTACTGCAGGCATAACTTAACATCATCTGCGTACATAAGTACGCGAGAATGATTTATAATTAATGGAAGGTCGTTAATAAATAAAGTAATAAGAAGCGGACCAAGGTGACTACCTTGTGGGACGCCGGAAGTAACTCGGAGAAGACCAGAAAGAGAATTTTTAAAAAGGACTCTTTGTGTCCTGCCATTCAGATAACTTAAAATCCATCTAAGAAGAACAATTGGAAACCCTAACAAGTCAAGTTTCCGAACTAAAAGTGAGTGATTTACAGAGTCAAATGCCTTACCAAAGTCAGTGTAAATGACATCTGTTTGAAAGCTACTTTTAAAGCCCTTTATCACGAATGAGGTGAGCTCCAAAAGGTTAGTAGTTGTTGATCTTCTTTTCATAAATCCGTGTTGACACGGAGATATAACTGACCTACAAAGGTGCTGCAAATGAGGAGTAATGATATTTTCGAAAAGTTTGGGAATAGCCGACAACTTAGAGATACCTCTATAATTGCTGGCATCCAATTTGTTACCTTTTTTGTGGAGAGGAATGACAAATGACTCCTTCCAAATAAGGGGAAATTGGGAGGTTTCTAAAGATAAGGTGAACAATTTGAGAAGGGGTTTGCATAGGGCTTCCGCGCAATTCCTAAGCACGCAGCTAGGAATTCCGTCGGGACCTGGAGAGTAAACAGGCTTAACACGTTGAAGATCCAAAAATAAAGAGCTTTCGTTTATAGTAGGACTGAATATAAGGTTCGACGTGGACATGGTGTAAGAAAAAGGCTCTATTGGATGTGCTGAAGTAGTATAAGTCGTTTGAAAAAACTGGGCATAAAGATCGGCTATTGCCTGATCTGTGGTTGCCGTCATGTTTTCAAAATATAGCGAGGAAGGATAAGAAGTAGACTTACGCTTGGTGTTAACAAAGTTATAAAACTGTTTCGGGTCCTGCGAGAACTGGACCTTACAACGATTTAAATAATTTTTATAGCACTGCGAGTTAAGCACGGTAAATTTTGACCGAGCACTTAGATATTTTGAAAAAACAGATTGAGAACCGGAGTCTTTATATTTCCTGTAAAGTCTGGACTTAACATTTCTTAGGTGTGACAACTCATTACTAAACCAAGGTGGTTTACTGGAGATTGACGGATAGTACATCGGAACACAAGATTTAAAAAATAATTTAATTGCAGTATTTATGGCATCAGCCATGTTATTGCATGAGTAGAGATCGGACCAATTGAAGCCAGATATAAAGTTATTAAGCCTAGAAAAGTCTGCCTTACGAAAACAATGTATTCGTTTAGTTGACTTTTCTGATTTTTCTTCTATCACGATACCCGTGTCGACTGTCACATCGAAAGTAGGATGATATGGATCTTCAGGTTGTGTAAGTGGTGGTACCCTGGATAGAAACACGGCTTCAGGATTCGAGATAAAGCACAAATCCAGTAAGCGGCCTAGTGAGTTTCGAACATGGTTTACTTGACTCAAAGATATGTCAAGCAAGCCGTCAATAAAGTCATGTTGTGCAATAGGTAGTAAGACATTAGATTTTTCATCTGTGGACCACGTAGGTATGTTGAAATCCAGGTATGATGAAATCACCTAGAACTAATAACTGATCCCTATCGGACAGCCTATTTGAAACGGACTGTATCGCAGAAAGATGATTTAAGTACTCTTGATTTTCAGAAGACGGCGGAACATAGGAGCAAGTGATACATATAAACTTTCCCGGAAGGGTCAGCTTTGTACAAATACATTCAATATTATTAAATTCCTCAACACATACCTCTTCCGACGTGAGGTTGGAGTCCACGGCAACTAAAACTCCACCTCCCCGTTTGGAAGGACGGTCAAGCCTATATATTGTATAATTACCGGGAAAAACTTCGGAGCTAAGAATCTCCGGCTTTAACCAGGTTTCTGTAAACACAATAACATGGGATGCAAATGAAAAGCTTTCAGAATACAATTTAGTTAGCTTGCTACGCAAGCCTCTTGCATTTTGATAGGAAAGAAGGAGGTTTTTAGTTAGTTTTTTGAAGAAGAAGTAGAAGAGGAAGATGGCACAATGGTCTTCGAACTCCTTTACCACCAAATTGTCCGGCCAGAATTTGGCAGAGCATATGGTAGCAAAGAGCTCGGGTGGGACAGTGATCTTGAAAGATGAAATATCCCTAGCATAAGAGAAGTTAAATTTTTCCACCTTAACGTTTTCGGCTTTTGTTTTGACTTCTATATAAGACAGCACATCAGAAGATGTTTGATCAGGGGAAAGCCGAGAAACAAATATTTGTTTCTTTGGTGGAACCACAGAAAGAGCTTTAGGTGGTGCAGGTTGTGCGTCTGCAGAGCCACCTATGCCCGGTAGTCCGGACTCAATATTCCCTTGTGGCGGTGTGTTAACTAGGTTTGGTGGATTCACCAACTGTGAAACCACTACGGACAAATCGGAATTTTCAGGATCGCCTATTTGCATACACTCCGCTGTGGATTGATCGGGCTCCGAATCTTTTTTTGCTGCCGATCTTAGCAACATTTGAGCGGTTGCTGAGTTCGGCTGCTGATCCACGGAAGTGCTCTGCTGGTCACCTGACGGTGGCTGCGGGGTGTTCCCCTTTGGCCTACCACCAGCGGCTTTTTTGCGCTTTGGAGACTCCTCTAATAGTTTTATACTATTAAATTGAGTGTCCAGAGCTTGGAGCAGATCATCTGCCTTGCGAAAACTATCTCTAGCTCCGGCAAAACAGGTGATCAGCCCCTTCAAGCCGCCTTTAGTTTGGCGCATTAACAATTTCATCTCGTTCGCAACCTCGAGACAGGCGTCACAACAAAGCTGCAAATTTTTTCCCTTACTTAGGTCATCACTTGTTCGGCCAGTAAAACCAGCGCACTTGGTGTGCACCATTTTTTCACATAGCCAACAAGTCATTTTAGGCTGGTCAGCCTTGATTGCCTTCTGGCATTTCTTATCAACACAGAAAAAAAATGTGTCCATAATTTTGACTAATCGAACCACTGTACCAAATGAAATGAAATCGAAACTTTTGAGCGAGCAGCTAAAATTACCGCAAGAGCGAGCGCAGATAACTACCCGATTAGAAGTTTCGATATAGAGAGCGAGATAAGGAGCGAGAGAGCGCAGTCAATGTAGTTGATGTGCATGCAAAAACAAGAACAACAATTGGCCCTGCGTGGGACGGATAAAGCACAAAAGAAAGACAAAATAGAACGCAACAACAAAAACACAAGAGAAACTAAAAGTTTAAATTGTTTATTTAATGTTATGCACAGAATAGAATAAATTCACTCGCGAAGCGAACGGAATATTAAAGTATATTAATTAAAAAGGCGATTTATATGTTTTTATTTATTCCCACCGTTGGGTTTACACGATAAATAGGTAAAAATCGGAGCGCAGAAAAAAACACGGCCGTTCACTTTGAAAGTACAGACATTTGATCACATAAATGTCGTTTTTCAGCGCCAATTAACACATTTTCCCTGTTCGTCGCCCTTTTCTTACAATTCCACAATATTCAGGGACGTTCGAGTTTCGCCATAGCGATCTCTTCGATATTTGGCGCAGCAACAATCGCAAAATATCATTTGTTTCTGATTGGATTTACGAAAAGTCAAAGCATGCTAAATGGATGTCGTCAAAAATATCAGTTTCATTGTGAAATTTGTCTCGTCCAGATTTGTTCGTTCTCGCGTCAATCTTGTGAAAATTTTTGATAAAAAAAATTTGCGTGTATTTCAACGTTCGAAGTTTGAGATCAAGAAAAGATGGCACGTACCAAGCAGACCGCCCGTAAGTCGACCGAAGGAAAGGCTCCTCGCAAGCAGATGGCCACCAAGGCCGCTCGTAAGTCCGCCCCCTCCACCGGCGGAGTGAAGAAGCCCCATCGCTATCGCCCAGGAACCGTGGCCCTGCGTGAGATCCGTCGCTACCAGAAGTCGACGGAGTTGCTCATCCGCAAGCTGCCCTTCCAGCGCCTGGTGCGTGAAATTGCCCAGGACTTCAAGACCGATTTGCGTTTCCAGTCGGCGGCTATCGGTGCCCTGCAGGAAGCTTCAGAAGCCTATTTGGTGGGTCTTTTCGAGGACACCAACTTGTGCGCCATCCATGCCAAGCGCGTGACCATCATGCCGAAGGACATTCAGCTGGCGCGCCGCATCCGTGGCGAGCGTGCTTAAGCAGGATCTGAAGGATCAGGCGGCTCACTGTCCATCCCCGAGCACACCATTTTGATTTACATTGTTGACGGTGCACTTGAGCAGCGGCAACACTTCTCGATCCGATCAACAAGCTATCATTCACACACTTACATGTATACATTTATCATCCTTTTGTTCAGTCGAAAAACAGAATTTCGACTAGAATCACACAAAAAAAAACACATAACTTTTGAAGCTTAACATATGTGTAACTCTTATTATTATTATTATATATTAGTTACTAACTAATATACTCCCCGGGCGGCCGTTGTCGCCTGTCCGTCTGCAAGATCTGCCACCAACTACTCCAACAATTGTCTGGGTGACGGGCCCCGATCGCCAGATGTCCGTGGTCTTTAAGGCGCCTGTTCTCCGGATTCTGATCTGGGGGGCTCACCATCTGGCTGCCGGGATCCGCGGAGCTAGCGACCGGGGCCAATTTAACGTTGTCCGGACGTGGCAAGGCGGACAGACGGCGGTGGACTGCCCGGCGGACGCCTCCGGATCCGGGAAAGCTGCGGAAAACACGTGGTGACCAGCGGGCGGTCAACGGAAAAAAACACGCGCTAAACATATATGAAAATGGTATCCAACATATAACACCGAAGACCGAATTGAGTACACTTAACTTTAAACTTACGGATATACATAAATATATATATATCTATATAGAAAACACTAAAAATTAAAAGAAAACTGTAAGATATCACAACAACCTGGACGCCCAACGTTGTCGTATACAAACGCAGAGCCAAGATTGAAAAGAAAGTTGGCATCTGAAATAGCAACTGAAAAAATCACAACACAAATTTGCTTATGCATGCTACAGCAGTTTCCGCTAAGAGACAATGTAATACGAACGTGGCCCTGGTCCTTAAAGAAACGATTACAGCACCTCAGACAGAACTTACACCAAATGAAGCTCTAGCCTACATCTTGGAAAATTCATTAGGGGTTTGAACATAAATCATCACAGCGACATTTATCCGAGTTACAATCATGTGATAGAAGCTAAAATGCAGTGTCGACCAATGGGTATAGAAGTTACAGAAACTTCGGCTCAAGTTTCACTTAAAACCTTTTAAATCATACTGCACAGCGACTAATTAAAATTCAGTCCGATGTTTTCGAGCAGTTTTCTGATAGTTCTGAACTCAAATTAATTTGCAGTAATGGCTTTGATGGGTCAACTGGACAAAGTGCATACAAGCAGAAGTTTAAAATGACGTACATCTATCAGATCACTCTTTGTTTGTTACTTCTGTTATACCCATAAAAATGATTGACTCATTTCAGTGAAACATCTGGGTTAACAGAACACCACAGTCTATTCGATTTTGCAGGCCGCTAAAAATTCAATTTGTAAAAGAAACTAGTGACCACATAATTATGGAAAAAAATCATTTAGACTTTCAAATAGATAATCTGAAAACGTTTTCTTATAAACTGGATGAGGCGATGATGTCGCAGTAACCTTTAAAATTCATATGACACTTGTTGATGGGAAAGTACAAAACGTACTAACTGGTACTAAATCAACTCAATTTTGTCCAATTTGTGGTGTCACCCCAACAAAAATACTGGAAACCAAAGATTTTAGCTCAAAAACCTTTGCCCGCAAGCTTGAAGCTTTACATTTTGGGGTGAGTCCCCTGCAGGCTTGGATCAGGTTCCTAGAATTTGTCCTGAATATATCATACAGAATGGAAATACAACAAGGAAGAACCCTATAGTCGGGTTTCCCGACTATACGATTTGCGATACTCATTGCCCTCTTTAAAAAAAGCTAGCTAGCCCTCTTTAAAAAAGTGTAGCCTACTTTCGAGCGCAATAAAAATGTTTAACGCACTTGTATACACAATTTCTTGAAAATGGCCAGATTTTCAAAATTTTTAGATATTTGGGTAGATATTTTCAATACAAACAACACTTTTCTCTAGCATTAAAAATATGGACACCACAGAGTTTCGCGGCTTGTGGGCGTAAAAAGAGGCGTGGTCAGGTTTTGAAACAATCTTGATCTGCGCTTTGCTTATAGAAGTCTCTGTGCAAAATTTGGTGGTTCTAGCTCATATAGTTCCCGAGATCTAGGGGCTCGTACGGACATACGGACGGACAGACAGACATTTCAACGTTTAAAGTATTAGCTTACTCTTCGAGTATCGCAAATTAAGGGGAGGTTCTAGTCACAAGCGACCAAACATTTTTTATTTTTTTTATTGCTTTATTTTCATCTTTATGGTCCTAAAAATGTGTAGGCAAAAGGATATTTCCCTATCTAATTGATTTTACGAGTTATAGCCTATAGACGAGAGAGCGCGTCGGCCGAAAAACAGGTCATCGTCAAACTTTAAACGCGTTTTTCTCGAAACACCTTTTTTTTGCGCGCGGGGCGTGATTCCGCTTCAACGGCTACACCGATTTCGACGTTTGGCGGCTCTAATTAAAGCTTATTCAATTTCGGGGGCCTTCTCGAAGCGTTTTTTTATTTTTTAGTTTTTTTTTTTAACGTGAAAACAAAAAAAACAAGGCAAAAAAGGTTTTTTTTCTAAAAAGGATCTCCATTTTTTTTTAAAGAGTTTTTTAAAAATCGGAAACCGAGAAGGCCCCCAAATTTCATCTACTTTAAGATTTTTTTTCGTTTTTTCGTTTTCGATCACTTGGCAGGGCTGTAGAGCGCCCCGCGCACACTGTCCACCGCCGCACACGACCGCCGTCATTGAGGGCTGGCGCCGCCATTTTGTTTTATTTTTACTATAAAAAAATTTTTATAATCTTTTAAAATATAGAAAAAAAATGCCACAAAAGTTTTTTTAAAAAAATACGTGTGTACTCTCTAAAAAAAATCATGCAATTACGCACATTTTCAGGGTACTGGACTAGAACCTCCCCTTAAAATGGCATGTAAAAGGTGATGACAAGATTAAAATGAGTGCACGCAAAAAACATACTCAGAAAAAGTTTTGGAATGATATGGGCCTTCGAATAAGCATGCCAAAGCAGAATGGTAGCGGCAACAGCAATGAGAAGAGCTTTTGCCAAATGCGAACAGCTATCATTCATAACCGGCTGTGACGAAAATATTTTTAAATAAGCTTCGCGTTATATTAGTAGCAATTTTCTGTAACCACTATATAAGCTCGGAAAAGTTTCTGATTTTTTGTGAGAAAACGTTTTACTTATATATGCATAAATACCCGTGGTACCCAATGTCACCAACAATTCACAAAGTATTAGTCCACGGTTTTCAAATAAATTCGACGTTGGTTCCACTAGGATGCTTAGGCGAAAATGCTTCAGAATCACGGAATAAAATCTACAAAAAAGACAGACTCTCACACGCAAGGAAAAATAGTCGAATCAATACTATGACTGACCTTTTCCACAGGGCGATGGATTACTCGGAACCTTTACTATCTGGTGTTTCTTTAAAGGAAAGAGAAAGGAAAAACATAAAAAAAACCTGATTCCGATTCTGATGAGGACCTAAACGAAGGATGCTCTAACTAGAAGAAGAAGAAGAAGAAGATGTTTAAAGCAAAAACCAATTTATTAATAAAAATTGATTACATATATGTTAGCAGCGTATATCGCGTGTCTTGGGTGCACCTCGTACCGCTCCGTTCAACTAGCAATTTATACAGCTAACCGCCGAATCCCGACTAAAACACAACAGTATTTCGTTAGGAAATGATCTTTATTTGGCGCTCATTGCGTCTTTTATGCCCTTTTCCACTTATGTACTAGTTACAGTGTCCTTATGTATAAGCAGGTTAGGTTAGCGCGGGGGCTGACACAAGGTCAGCCCACTTAGGCCATCACTGTCCCATTGTGTCTGAGAGATGTATAAGCAACTCTAGGGGATAATATGTCTAAGATATTTTGGGCACAAGTGTATGTAGAGGGTAATAATTGTCAAGTGTCAATGATTTGGGTTAGCTATTTGACTCTCGGGACAAGTATCGGTATCTGAAGTAGAGCTTGGACGATACATCGATGTATCGTCGATGTATCGATGTTCCAGGAAAAATAGCAAACATCGATACGATATTTTTAACAGCGATCTCAACATCGATGTATCGATGTTTCTGCCCAACATCGTTCTTTTGGTTTCCCTTCTCTAATAGCACATTAAGAAAAAGTAAACAAACTGCTTTTCTTGAACAAGAACTACGATCTCATAGATTAGAAAAACCGAAATGTACCAAAATGTATTTCCCTATGGTGAATGAACAATAAAACCATGTTATTTTGTTTTAAATTTGACTTAAAGGGCGCTAGAAAAATTTTTCTTTAAAAACTACGATGTATCGATGTTATTTTGTTCGAAACATCGGGAACATTGATGTTACCCAACATCGATGTTCGCAAAATTTAATGTTTGCCAAGCTCTAATCTGAAGTGGTGTATTGTTGTACCAACCGCCTGATAATCCATGTGCAGATCTGAACATAAATATAAATGTAAGTAACTTGTCTGAATTCAGAGTCAAACTTAATTTTGAAGAATAACACTAGGAATTATTTTGTATGGGAGGCATAAGGGGGCGTGGTCGCACAGACTCAAAATTTTTTTTTTTGCACTAGCAAATTTGTGTGTTGTGCAGCTGCGGTAACGTTAGCTACCATAGAATAGAATAATAACTATATAGATTCATTATTTCCTCTGCCGCTTTCTTTGGACATTTTTATCAACACGCCTGCGCTGCTTGCGTGCCTTTGCTATGGAAATCCCATGCGCGGCGCGACGAAACATTCGATATAAACTGTCCGAGTAAAAAATATAGATCCAAAAGGCGCAACCTGTCTCATAAAAAGGCAAACGGCGTCCCGCCTCTTAGTCTTTCATATTGTGAAGACCAAATACTGGAGCAGTACTCAAGTGTAGGACGAGCTACAGAGACGCAAAGGAGCTTAGTGGTGAAAGGGTCGTCAAAAATTCTTAGACCAGCCATTGATGAAAGCTAATAAGCACTTGGCTTTATTGGAAATGGTACTGACGTGGCGATTAAAACATTTTATGGTCGAATAGGACACCAAGATCCAGAACAGTATCAATGCGATCAAAAGCAGAGTGATCATTTGAGTATGTAAAAATATATGGATTGGATCGATAAAATGACACGGATTTACAGCAGAAGCTTGTTGACTAGGCTCCAGGATTGAAGGTTATTTAAGTCGACCTGGAGCTGCATGTAGGATCTAGGTGAGGTCAAATGCATACACAACTTGACATCATCCACATACATAAGCACTTTGGAGAGGAAGATCATTGATAAATAAGCCAAATAGTAATGGACCACGGTGACTGCCTTTACAGAAACGGCTTTTGAATAACTGCTGTTGTATTGGACCTTTTGGGTACGATTTGTTAAATAAGAACGAAGCCATGTCAGTAGAGTTGGAGGAAACCCGAGGAGGAGAAGTCTGCTTTGTGGATTTAAAGCCTTGACTAAAAAAGGTCGTAAGCTCAAGCAGGTTAGTTGTTGTAGACCGGTACTTTGTGAAAGCACGCTGCAGTTGATCGCAAATAAGTTTTTCAAAGAGCTTAGGAATTGTATTAAGTTTGGCTATGCAGCGATAGTTGCTGATATCAGATTTGCTACCCTTTTTATGTAGCGGAATAAGATAGGATTCTTTCCAAATAGCTGGAAATGAGCCGTTATTAATCAACTTTTGAAAAGTCATGGTTAATGAAACTGCAAGTGGTATGGCGCAATGTTTGAGGACACATCTTGGAACCTTATCGGGACCCGCAGAGAATGATAATTTTATCGTGGATAGGCTATGTAGAACTTCCTTCCTTCAATTAGAGGGAAGTGAGTGTGAGTTAGCTGGTAGGAGTAGCTACAATTGATCCTGGGATTATTTGTGGAATAGGTGGATTAGAAGAAATCCGCTTACAGGTTGCCAATATCTTGATCATTGGATGCAGATACATTATTTAGTTGTAGTAACGGAGGAAATATAATGGCTTTGCGCTTTGAGTTGACGGAGTAAAATACTTTAGGATGGTTGCGAAATTAGTTTTAACAGCGTAGGACGTAGCTGTCATAACATTCAGAATAATGCAGGAAGTAATTGGATTTTGCAACGCTGTATTTGGAAAAATCAGAATCAAGTCAAATGTTAGCAACGACAACCGTGGTCTACATGGTTTCCTGAATGGAAAGTGCGAGTTTAAAATACGTTTCCAAAATTGATAAGCGGCATGATAGCTCAAACGGAGTTAAGTTGAAGCCGGCATCCACTGATTTGCTAATCCGAGCCAAATTCTTGCAAGCACTGAAGTTGTTCCAAACTAGCCATTTTGACTTGCAATTGCCGAGCTCAGAAATTCTTTGTTTATTTTATTTGAATTCGATCTGCCAATGCCTTGCGTAGCATACACGAAAGGTATGCACGAGCGAGCGGGACGACAATATGAAATGGAAAGTTTTCGGTTCGCTGAGACAGTGGCGCAGGCGTTTGACCTATGAAGAGGGGTAACGGGTGCACTGCCGATCGGGCTATGTCCGAGGTTGGTGGATGCGGTGTCCACTCTAAAAGCGATGTTTAGATGGAGGACCCAGTGTCGACTCCAACGACGAATTCTAGCAGCGGTGGCTGGATGGTAGCGACGGCGAGGCGTAGCTGTATGTGTGTGTGTGGATGAAGAACCCAATAAAGACTCTAACCACGAAACTTCCAGCAGCGGTGGCTGGATGGCAGCGACGTGGCGCGGGTGTATGTAGGTGTGTGGATGGAGGCTCCAATGTCGACTCTAACCACAAAACTTCCAGCAGCGGTGGCTAGATGGCAGCGACGGCGAGGCGCCGCTGTATATAGGCCTGTGGATGAAGGACCCAATGTCGACTTTAACCACGACGAGGTAATCGCTGGGTACACCGGCAGCGGGACGTGATTTTGTGGCGATGCGCGAAGTACTTTTCGGCCGGGCGAAACCGTATATGCGCGTGCGAACTGGGAGCAAAGTTAAGTGGCGGAGAACATAACCTCAATAACCACAAATCAACTCCAAAACTAACACAGTTTTGTTACGATCACCAAAATGTTAAAACAAGAGATTTTTTTTGAGTATAAAATAAGAAGTCAAGCGGTGCTAGGTTTAGAGTACAATATTTAATGGTAAATTGGCTTTTTCTCGCTGCACTTAACTTCCTCGTGCGAAGGTTACAATTCAAGTCTGTTCTTTTATTTTATATTTCTTTCTCGCTCTCATTCGTCTGTTTCAGTTGGCAATATCGCGGGAACAGAGAAGGAGAGCGCAATTTATGTTAACTTACAGTCAAAAAGCGCAAAGTTAAAATATGCTAATAGTATAATTTCATGATATACCAATAATTTTTGACCCAGCAATATGTAAACGGGGTGCGTGAAGCGCACTGGCTTGACGGCGGCTTCTTCAGGGTGTCAGATCACTCTAGCTTATATAGCTTATATGTCGGATTCTCCTCGGCTCGTGTCGTGTGTTTTACCGTTGCTCCGACAGCCACTTCTCCAGGGTCTCCGAATAAGTTAGATAGTTAAGATAAGATATTTCCAGGATCACTTATTTTCTTCTTGTTTCCAGGATCAAAATAATGTTTTCAAGCAAGCATTCACCCGAGGTAGACGTGTTTCCGATCGCTCCGCCGAGTGAACGGGAAAACTAACTTATTTAAAAATAAAAATATACCAATAAATAGCGAAAAGACGCTGGCAGCAATGCCAAACAACAACGGCTCTCTTCCCTAACAAATCTAATAACAAATACAAAGATTTAAATAAATTAAACCAAATAACAATGCCTGCGGGTACGTTATTGAAAAGTGCCAACAGCAAGCCAGTGAGTCAAAGTCGTGTACAACAACAACAACAACAGCAAGACGCGCGTCGACTGTCTTCGTCTTCGAAAAATAATGCATACCTATCAATTGTCTCTTCGGAGACAGTAAATAACGCAACAACAAGTGCAATGTCGCCGCCCGCTACTGAGAGAGCTCGGTCTCTTTCGCCAGCAGTATTTGCTAACTTAAGCTGCGCTGCTCCAACGCAGTCATGGAGCTCGCAATGCCCTTCCCCCTTCCACCTATAGACGCACCGACTACATCAGCTTGTGCACTCACTAATACGGTGCCCTCAATAACAACTGTCGTATCGACTACAACAACAACAACTTCAACATCGACCAACGTGTGGCCGATTTTGGCATCGCGAGCAACACTCGCTTCTGCTGCAGAGCTCTCACAATCTACGCTCGTACAGACTGGGATCGATTGGTATGTACAAATTAAAAGAAAACTTAGTCCGCAAAAAGCTAAAGAAGCAAATTTGCCTAAACTTACGAAAACTTCAAACTACACCACAAAGGCAACTTCTGAAAACAAATTTGCCATACTTGGCGAGCTCGAAAAAGATGAGGGTCAACCACCCCAAGCCTTCCCACCCAAGGGGAGCCTTCCCCCACAATAACCCTTGAAACAAGCACAATCATAAAAGCCATCGCAGAACAGATGAATCCAAAAAAAGCCCCTGGCCATGATTTAATTTCGCCTAAAATGATAATTGAATTGCCTCTATGCGCAGTCAAAAGCATAACCACCATATTCAACTCAATTCTTAAATGGGGCTATTTTCCCACACAATGGAAAAAGTCTGTTATTACAATGATACCAAAACCAGGCAAAGACAAATCCCAACCTTCGTCGTACAGGCCCATTAGCCTCCTTCCGTGCCTATCAAAGGTATTTGAAAAGCTGGTTTTGTGCCACCTCAGAACACACCTCCAAAACGACAGAGCGATCCCCCTGCATCAGTTCGGCTTCAGGGAAAAGCACGGAACTACCGAACAGGTAAATCGCATAACAGCTGAAATACGCACAGCGTTTGAATGCAGGGAATACTGCAGTGCTCTATTCCTAGACGTTTCTCAAGCCTTCGATCGCGTTTGGATTGACGGTCTGGTTCATAAAATCAAGACTGTCCTACCACAAAACACCCACAAATTACTTGAATCTTACCTTAAAGACAGAGTATTTACTGTCAGATGCAAAAATTTCTTCTCCGCCAACCACAAAATCGAAGCTGGAGTACCCCAAGGAAGTGTGATCGGACCGATCTTGTATGTCCTATACACGGCCGACATTCCCACAAGCAGCCAGACAACTCTATCCACCTTTGCTGATGACACAGCTATAACCAGTCGTTCAAAATGTCCAAAAACCGCAACAGCGTATTTAAAAAACCACCTGGGGGCCGTAGAAAAATGGCTAGCAGATTGGCGCATACAAGTCAACGAACAAAAATGCAAACATATTACGTTTACACTTAATCGGGCAACCTGCCCACCACTGGCCCCTAAACAACAAAGAATCCCCCGAGTCGACGAAGTCACATACCTGGGCATCCACTTAGACAGGCGGCTTACCTGGAGAAAGCACATTGAAGCGAAGAAGATCTCCCTAAAACTCAAGGCCAACAGTTTCCACTGGCTCATCAATTCCCGCTCACCCCTGCCACTGGAACACAAGGTACTTATTTACAACTCCTGTTTAAAGCCAACCTGGATGTACGGGTCCGAACTCTGGGGAAACGCAAGCAGTAGCAACATAGAAATCATCCAACGAGTACAATCGAAGATACTGCGAACAATAACTGGGGCCCCCTGGTATATTCCCAACGCAAATATCCATAGGGACCTGGATATTAAACCCGTTAAAGAAGAAATTGATAGTAAAGTTTCAAAGTACGAAGCTAGACTGTCACTACACCCAAACCAACTAGCCAGGCAGCTCAGGCGGCTCAGTAACCACTCCCGGTTACAGCGCAACGACCGTCCACTCCTGCCCAACTTAGGGCCATTAACCAATTAATAATTATAATATAGTATAGGTTAAGATTTGAACACTTATTGTAAGTCTCTTCTAGAGAAGATTCAATAAATAAATAAAACGTACAAAAAAAAAAAAAAAAAAAAAAAACCACCCCAAGCCATTAAAATTGTAAAGCCACCACCTATGTACATTAGAGATCAAAATTGCTCAGATCTAATTAATAAACATAATCAAAAAATTGGGCAAAACAACTTTTATGTAACTATTTTAAAAAGAGGTAATATATCTGAAACCAAGCTCCAGATTACCAATGAAGCCAACTACCGCTCTGTAACAAACTTCCTGGACAGTGAGCGTGTTAATTATTACACCTACCAACTTAAAAGTAGCAAAGGACTTCAAGTTGTAATAAAGGGTATCGAGTCAACCGTACCGACAGCTGAAGGACTTAAAGAAAATGGTTTTGACGTTAAAAACGTAATGAACATAACCAACAGGGCGAAAATTCCTCAGCCACTCTTCAAGATTGAACTCAAACCAGACGCGACTACTCTGAAGAAAAACGCAGTGCACCCCATATACAAACTGCAATACCTACTTCATCGAAGAATAACGGTAGAGGAGCCGCACAAACGAAACGGCCCGGTACAGTGTACAAACTGCCAAGAGTTTGGGCACACAAAAAGTTATTGCACTTTGCGACCAGTCTGTGTTGCCTGTGGCGACCTGCACTGTATAGAAGCTTGCACGGGTAACAAAGAAGACCCAGCACTGAGAATATGTAGCAACTGTGGTGGAAGCCACACTGCTAATTACAGGGGCTGCCCCGTCTATAAAGAGATCAAGAGTCGGCTCAACCAGAGGCGCCAACAACCAACCTCCGCCCAACAGGTTGCTCAGCCAAATTTGTTTCATTCCTTCGCAAACCACTCCTGGAGTTACTTTTGCGGCTGCAAAACCCAAATTACCCTGGAATGTCGCCTACAAGAACCGCTCAGCCCGAAGCATTACAGCCCCTCCCGCCCATACCAAAACCAAAATATACTCCGCTTCCAGAGCAAAACGCTCAAAGACCAACTCAACCTAATAACCAACAAAACCAGACTTACACTCCACAAATACAAAACAGCTTCGAAGCTTCTTTAGCTACACTCACGAACATCATGCTTTCAATGCAAGGTACCCTCCAGGAACTAGTGCGAAACCAGAACATCCTTATGAAACTTCTAATCAAACAAAAGTCAATTTGAATGGATCCCTTAAGAATATGCTTTTGGAACGCTAACGGTGCTTCGCAGCACAGACTTGAACTTCTACAGTTCTTAAACACAAAGGACATCGATATCATGCTCCTCTCAGAAACGCACCTAACCAATAAAAACAATTTCCATCTCACTGGCTACATCTTCTATGCAACCAACCACCCAGACGGCAAAGCTCACGGAGGCACCGGAATCCTTATCAAACAGCGCATTAGGCATCATCCTCTGGAGGCGTTTGCTTACAACCACATACAGGCCACATCCCTACGAATCAACATTACCAGCGGTCCAGTCACCCTATCGGCTGTGTATTGTCCCCCACGATTTAATATTTCAGAGAATGAATTTCTAGGCTTTTATAACTCACTGGGCAACTGTTTTATAGCTGCCGGTGACTATAATGCGAAACACCACTACTGGGGCTCTCGTCTTATTAACCCCAAAGGACGCCAATTATACAACGCTATTATCAAACCCGGTAATAAGCTAGATTTTGTTTCACCAGGTACTCCCACATACTGGCCAGCAGATCCAAACAAAAAACCAGAAATTATCGATTTTGCTGTAACTAGGAGAGTGCCGTCCAGGCTGATACATGCTGAAACCCTG
Source organism: Drosophila oshimai (assembly GCA_018150695.1). NCBI lineage: Eukaryota > Metazoa > Arthropoda > Insecta > Diptera > Drosophilidae > Drosophila > Drosophila oshimai. The sequence continues at coordinate 768,189 of JAECWM010000277.1, forward strand.
GCGGAACTGTCATCTGACCACTCGCCTGTTTTACTCTGTCTATCTGAACATCCACAGTTTGTAGAACGACCACAATTTCTGACATCCAATAAAACAAACTGGCTAAAGTATAAAAAATACATAAGCTCACACTTTGAAATCGAACCTAAAATCTCCTGTGAAGCTGATATTGAAGACTCACTTAAGCATATAACGGATGTTATGTCCTCTGCTGCCAAACACTCTACACCCGAAATTTCAGCCACATCCCCCCAAAAACTACACGTACAAATACACAGATTCAGTTACTCCTTCAAGAAAAGCGGCGACTTCGCCGAGACTGGCAGGCACACCGCTCCCCAGCCACTAAACAAAGGCTTAAAGAAGCTTGTCGGAAGTTGTCTAAAGCTTTACTAACTGAAAAGAATCAGACTCAACGTGCCCAAACATTCAACCACCAATAGAACCCGATTTTCCGATTCGATCACCAACAGGTGGGTGGGCCCCGTAGTGACGAGGAAAAAGCCAACATATTCGCCTCTTACTTAAAAAATGTCTTCCAACCTCATCCGCCGATAAACCAATTCACTTTACCAAGCATCTTACCAGCGGAGCCTTCCTCCACAATAACCCTTGAAACAAACACAATCATAAAAGCCATCGCAGAACAGATGAATCCAAAAAAAGCCCCTGGCCATGATTTAATTTCGCCTAAAATGATAATTGAATTGCCTCTATGCGCAGTCAAAAGCATAACCACCATATTCAACTCAATTCTTAAATGGGGCTATTTTCCCACACAATGGAAAAAGTCTGTTATTACAATGATACCAAAACCAGGCAAAGACAAATCCCAACCTTCGTCGTACAGGCCCATTAGCCTCCTTCCGTGCCTATCAAAGCTATTTGAAAAGCTGCTTTTGTGCCACCTCAGAACACTCCTCCAAAACGACAGAGCGATCCCCCTGCACCAGTTTGGCTTCAGGGAAAAGCACGGAACTACCGAACAGGTAAATCGCATAACAGCTGAAATACGCACAGCGTTTGAATGTAGGGAATACTGCAGTGCTCTATTCCTAGACGTTTCTCAAGCCTTCGATCGCGTTTGGATTGACGGTCTGGTTCATAAAATCAAGACTGTCCTACCACAAAACACCCACAAATTACTTGAATCTTACCTTAAAGACAGAGTATTTACTGTCAGATGCAAAAATTTCTTCTCCGCCAACCACAAAATTGAAGCTGGAGTACCCCAAGGAAGTGTGCTCGGACCGATCTTGTATGTCCTATACACGGCCGACATTCCCACAAGCAGCCAGACAACTCTATCCACCTTTGCTGATGACACAGCTATAACCAGTCGTTCAAAATGTCCAAAAACCGCAACAGCGTATTTAAAAAACCACCTGGGGGCCGTAGAAAAATGGCTAGCAGATTGGCGCATACAAGTCAACGAACAAAAATGCAAACATATTACGTTTACACTTAATCGGGCAACCTGCCCACCACTGGCCCTAAACAACAAAGAAATCCCCCGAGTCGACGAAGTCACATACCTGGGCATCCACTTAGACAGGCGGCTTACCTGGAGAAAGCACATTGAAGCGAAGAAGATTTCCCTAAAACTCAAGGCCAACAGTTTCCACTGGCTCATCAATTCCCGCTCACCCCTGCCACTGGAACTCAAAGTACTTATTTACAACTCTTGTTTAAAGCCAACCTGGATGTATGGGTCCGAACTCTGGGGAAACGCAAGCAGTAGCAACATAGAAATCATCCAACGAATACAGTCGAAGATACTGCGAACAATAACAGGCCACATCCCTACGAATCAACATTACCAGCGGTCCAGTCACCCTATCGGCTGTGTATTGTCCCCCACGATTTAATATTTCAGAGAATGAATTTCTAGGCTTTTATAACTCACTGGGCAACTGTTTTATAGCTGCCGGTGACTATAATGCGAAACACCACTACTGGGGCTCTCGTCTTATTAACCCCAAAGGACGCCAATTATACAACGCTATTATCAAACCCGGTAATAAGCTAGATTTTGTTTCACCAGGTACTCCCACATACTGGCCAGCAGATCCAAACAAAAAACCAGACATTATCGATTTTGCTGTAACTAGGAGAGTGCCGTCCAGGCTGATACATGCTGAAACCCTGGCGGAACTGTCATCTGACCACTCGCCTGTTTTACTCTGTCTATCTGAACATCCACAGTTTGTAGAACGACCACAATTTCTGACATCCAATAAAACAAACTGGCTAAAGTATAAAAAATACATAAGCTCACACTTTGAAATCGAACCTAAAATCTCCTGTGAAGCTGATATTGAAGACTCACTTAAGCATATAACGGATGTTATGTCCTCTGCTGCCAAACACTCTACACCCGAAATTTCAGCCACATCCCCCCCAAAAACTACACGTACAAATACACAGATTCAGTTACTCCTTCAAGAAAAGCGGCGACTTCGCCGAGACTGGCAGGCACACCGCTCCCCAGCCACTAAACAAAGGCTTAAAGAAGCTTGTCGGAAGTTGTCTAAAGCTTTACTAACTGAAAAGAATCAGACTCAACGTGCCCAAACATTCAACCACCAATAGAACCCGATTTTCCAATTCGATCACCAACAGGTGGGTGGGCCCGTAGTGACGAGGAAAAAGCCAACATATTCGCCTCTTACTTAAAAAATGTCTTCCAACCTCATCCGCCGATAAACCAATTCACTTTACCAAGCATCTTACCAGCGGAGCCTTCCTCCACAATAACCCTTGAAACAAACACAATCATAAAAGCCATCGCAGAACAGATGAATCCAAAAAAAAGCCCCTGGCCATGATTTAATTTCGCCTAAAATGATAATTGAATTGCCTCTATGCGCAGTCAAAAGCATAACCACCATATTCAACTCAATTCTTAAATGGGGCTATTTTCCCACACAATGGAAAAAGTCTGTTATTACAATGATACCAAAACCAGGCAAAGACAAATCCCAACCTTCGTCGTACAGGCCCATTAGCCTCCTTCCGTGCCTATCAAAGCTATTTGAAAAGCTGCTTTTGTGCCACCTCAGAACACTCCTCCAAAACGACAGAGCGATCCCCCTGCACCAGTTTGGCTTCAGGGAAAAGCACGGAACTACCGAACAGGTAAATCGCATAACAGCTGAAATACGCACAGCGTTTGAATGTAGGGAATACTGCAGTGCTCTATTCCTAGACGTTTCTCAAGCCTTCGATCGCGTTTGGATTGACGGTCTGGTTCATAAAATCAAGACTGTCCTACCACAAAACACCCACAAATTACTTGAATCTTACCTTAAAGACAGAGTATTTACTGTCAGATGCAAAAATTTCTTCTCCGCCAACCACAAAATTGAAGCTGGAGTACCCCAAGGAAGTGTGCTCGGACCGATCTTGTATGTCCTATACACGGCCGACATTCCCACAAGCAGCCAGACAACTCTATCCACCTTTGCTGATGACACAGCTATAACCAGTCGTTCAAAATGTCCAAAAACCGCAACAGCGTATTTAAAAAACCACCTGGGGGCCGTAGAAAAATGGCTAGCAGATTGGCGCATACAAGTCAACGAACAAAAATGCAAACATATTACGTTTACACTTAATCGGGCAACCTGCCCACCACTGGCCCTAAACAACAAAGAAATCCCCCGAGTCGACGAAGTCACATACCTGGGCATCCACTTAGACAGGCGGCTTACCTGGAGAAAGCACATTGAAGCGAAGAAGATTTCCCTAAAACTCAAGGCCAACAGTTTCCACTGGCTCATCAATTCCCGCTCACCCCTGCCACTGGAACTCAAAGTACTTATTTACAACTCTTGTTTAAAGCCAACCTGGATGTATGGGTCCGAACTCTGGGGAAACGCAAGCAGTAGCAACATAGAAATCATCCAACGAATACAGTCGAAGATACTGCGAACAATAACTGGGGCCCCCTGGTATATTCGCAACGAAAATATCCATAGGGACCTGGATATTAAACCCGTTCAAGAAGAAATTGATAGTAAAGTTTCGAAGTACGAAGCTAGACTATCATTACACCCAAACCAACTAGCCAGGCAGCTCAGGCGGCTCAGTAACCACTCTCGGTTACACCGCAACGACCGTCCACTCCTGCCCAACTTAGGGCCATTAGCCAATTAACAATTGTAATACAGTATAGGTTAAGATTTGAATACTTATTGTAAGTCTCTTCTAGAAAAGATTCAATAAACAAATAAAACGTATAAATAAAAAAAAAAAAAAAAAAAAAAAGGATAAAAATAAGGGTTCAAAGTTATTTTAGAATAAAGTATTTGAAGATCCTTGTTAAATGATTTAAAGGTCCTTTGTTTAAAACGTTTAAACGTTGATGTATTATTACTTTTACTGGCACTACACTTTCTCTACTTTAGGTGGCTGGCACTGCGCGATACGATCAGAGCTCGCAGCCAAGGCCCGGATCAAATGACTGCCAAAATCTTTATATATTTTTTTCCCTCCTTCTTGATGAACATGCAGCCCTTTATATAGAGGTCTTGAAGCCAAGATTTACTGATCAATGGTGTATTAACGGATGGAATTGGGTCGTGGCGAAGTTTAACATCAAGGCCACTTAAGTGCAACCTGCTTTTCAACGGTCATTGCCCATGTACCGGGAGTCTGTCTAGAGCCCCATCATGGTATCGGATTTCAGTGGAGTGGCCATTACATAATCGGTATGCAGGGGGGCTCGGGGTGATATTTGTAAGAACTGTAAAACATTAATGTGGTTCGCGAATTGTAAGCGTTGCATAATAAGTTGTTTATTGTGAAATTTTTATGGCTCGTGAAATACCAGTGACTTTTTAAATTCTTAGCTCCGTTGATCGATTTTGTCTGCGCTGTATTTTTCTGCCCTACAGGCATACGTAACACGCCTGTTTAACGCTAGGCCTAACACCTCTCTTCCTTACACAGATCTGTTTTTTCATCTGTAATTGCCTGTTTTATTTCAAAATCTGGTGTCTTGGGTGTTATAGGTCAATCAGTTTTCGGCAGCCAAAGCCAAAAGTCGTGATCGCGCAGAGGCTGAAGTCCGCCCCGGAAGTTTTCCAGTGAACAATCCACGTTGTGCTACCAGGGCCCACGATCGCCAGTGAACATGAAAGCCTATTGGCCGCCCGCTCGTCACCACTCCCGGCATATTGTTATAGCCTGTTGGCCGCCTGCTCGTCGCCAATACCCGAGATATTGGAATAGCAGAAATCTGTCTGTGCGGTATGGGCTGGAAACCAGCATTAAATGCTTGTTTTAATCAAATAATGCTGTACAAGAAACTTGAAGCCCCGCGTGTCAGTTTAAGTTTCCCCTCTATCCACTTGATTTCATCTCAATCGGGAAACCCAGCGCAATAACCCGACATAGCTTCGACTCGACTCATTTAAATATCGTTGCCCAAGAGCCCGCGTCTGCTCGCTTTGCCCCTTCCTCCTCCAATCCCAGCGTGCACTTTCAGTGACGGCCGCCCGGCGTAAAGCCTCTGCTCCTGGATTTGTACCGCTACCCTTTCCCTGTGTGCATTTTCGGTGACGGCCGACAGGTGCAAAGCGTCCGCCCCTGCATTTGTACTGCCGTGCAACCTCTACCGGCGACCAGCCGCAGTTGTTTCCCCGTACCCCTCGTGGAGATCGGTCATTGCAATAACTTAAGCATGAGCCCGACAACTTTCACTTTTAGTCGGCTCACTCTCTGCAAATTTCCGAAAGTCCTCAGAATATACGTTTTGTGTAAACGACCCTGGCCGGACTGAGACATACCCCAGCAAGGATAACTACGTTTAAAACTTTAAACGCCATATTGACAGCCAAGTTGGGTTGGTTCTCGACCTAACCTTTTCCAACTTTAGAAACAACATTGTGTGGAGCTTCAAGGCAATTTTTACTGGAGGCAGTCATCATCCTATCTCTTTTAAAATATCACAAGCACCCATGGAGCCCAAAGTTTTTTTTATCTATGAATTGGCTCATAAGGAAACTTAAAATGTTGTTGTAGAAGGCAATATTGAACGTGTTACAGATAGTATCAGTCAATCTATTAAATCTACCACTTATATCATTCCCAATAACAGAAAGCTATAAGCTTGGTGATATTCCGATCTTCACGTCTTCCTTTTATCCACAATAATCGCCAATTCATAGGAAATCAGGTTCCCAATCCTGCTAGTCCTTTTGTTAGTTCGCCAAGCATTTCTGGTTTACTTTCTGTATATCAGTTTGAGTTGTCTGATTAAATTGATGTTCTGTGCAAGGGTAGAAACACTGCGGGGGAGAAGACAAGATCACTTACGATATGCTTAGTTCTCTAAGTACAGAATCCCAGAGTAATCTTATAAAATGATTCAATAAACCGTTTTTAAGTTGTTCAATTCCTGATAGTTGGCGTCATATCAAAGTTATTCCTATTCTAAAAAAAACAAAGGCTCCTGCCCTTCTCCATTAATTTTCAATATTTACACCAAGAAACTACATCAAATTAATAATAACGATAACAAAGCCTCAGTCATCCAGTTTGCGGATGATTTCGCTTTAATCTTAACAGGTATTGGTGGGGCTGTAGAAAGTCTTCAAACAAAGATAAACACTTTTCACTTGCTTTTTCTAGATCTAGGCCCTTCAATCCCAGTAAATCTGCCCTTATGGTTATGGGCCCTAGAACAAGAAACATCGTCTTTTCTGTTAAAAGTTCCATTACTTTTCTAGGTTCTCAGTGCATATGTGCATATCACAAGGTCAGCCCACTTAGGCCATCACTGGCCCATTGTGATACCGCAATGGATCATAAGTACCCTTTAACCACGATGTTAGAAAGTGTCCCAGCCCGTTTCTCTAATGAAACCTGCTATTTTATTCGGGGGAACAACTGCTAATTCAGCTAGATTGTGAAGGAAATATTCTCCTATATACTTTTTCCTGCGCCTGATTAGGGCCACACAGGAGCAGAAGAAGTGCTCAACTGATTCTATTTCTTCCTCGTTTTTGCAGCTTCTGCAGAAGTCGTTGTTGAGGACGTTTAGTCGGGATGCGTGGGCTCCTACGAGCCAGTGACCAGTAATTGCTCTAATCACAGCTGAGCACTGTGTGCGATGTAGACTGAAAAGCCTTTTTTGTACGTTTGGCGTCAAACTTTGGCCATGTTTGGCGACCCATGTTGCAGTGAGTGGTATTGTTCCATATTTCTTGTTCAAGGGATCTGAAGACTTCCCTTGTCCTGAGCTTAAAAGTGGCTAGGGGCATACGGAAGTCCTCCTTGTCTGGAAGGAGAACTGTGGTAGTGCCGCGTCTTGCCTGTTCATCAGCTATTTCGTACCGCTCAATATTTTGGTGCCAGATTAGGGAGATAACGAACTGCTGTGCCATCTCTTGAAGAGATTTGCGGCAGTTGTTTACTATCGTCGAGTTTGAGGATAGCGAGTGGCGTAGGCAACTGAGAGCCTCGCTTATGGCGAGAATCTCTGCTTGAAAAACGCTGCAGTGGTATGGAAGACGGAAATGTATTTTGATACTAAGTTGTTTGCAGAAGACCCCTCCTCCAACTCGATTGTCGAGTTTGGAGCCGTCTGTGAAGAAATTTATACAGGCATTTTGTCCAAAGGGACTTGCCGCCCAGTCCTCCCTAGAGGGGAAGACTGTTTTGAACGTTGTAGAGATGTATTCTACGGGTGTGCAATAGTATGTTAATTGCATGTTTGCGCCTTCTGATAGAATGGATGAGTGTACGTATTGATGGACAGTCCAGCAGTTTGCGTCTCTCAGACGTTGTGCTGTGATGGTGGCGGTATTTTTTCCACTGCCTTTTTGCAAGTGAAGAGTGCAATGTTAGCTTTACGCACTCTATCCGATATAGTGAGATTCCAGTTCAGTTTCTTGTCTAGTACAGGCCCCAAGTATTTTGCACTATCGCTAAACTCTAGAACGGAATCATTTAGTTTTGGGGCGGATAACTTAGGGATCTTATACCTCCTGAAGAAGAGAATAAGATCGGTTTTACTTGGGTTTACGTTTAACCCACTTTCAGATGCCCATCTTGACAGTTTTCTTAGTTTAACTGTCATAATGTCACAGAGGCTTTGCGGAAATTTTTCCCTCAGCATAAAAACCACATCGTCTGCATAAGCAACAATCTTGCACCCCCAATCTTCTATGTCGCGAGGCAGCGTGTTTACTGCTAGGTTCCATAGAAGCGGAGAAAGTACCCCCCCTTGGGGAGTACCTTTGCTGACATGCCTGCACAGAGTAGATGCTCCCAGTGAAGAGGTCACTTTTCGGCTCAGTAGCAGCTGTGTGACTAATCTCACCAACTGAGCATCTACTCCAAGGCTCAGCATAGCATTTGTTATTGCCCTTGAGTCGATGTTATTGAAAGCTCCTTCTATGTCCAAAAAGGCGGCTAGTGTATACTCCCTGTTTTGCAGGGATTTTTCTATACTGGATATGACAGAGTGAAGTGCTGTTTCTATCGATTTGCCTTTACGGTATGCATGCTGAGATTCAGATAGCAGAGTGGGATTGATTGATGTTCTTAGGTGTAGCCCTATCAATCTTTCCAAGGTTTTCAGAAGGAATTAGGACAGGCTTATTGGCCTGAGATCCTTCGGTGTTGTGTGTGAGGCTTTGCCGGCCTTGGGTATATTTATTTGCGATACTCGAAGAGTAAGCAAATACTGTAAACGATCAAATGTCTGTCTGCCCGTCTGTCTGTCTCTGAGCTAGAGCCACCAAATTTTGCACACAGACTTCTATAAGCAAGGCGCAGATCAAGTTTGTTTCAAAACCTGACCACGCCCCTTTTACGCCCACAAACCGGAAAAAACTCTGTGGTGTCCACATTTTTAGTGCTAGAGAAAAGTGGCCCTTACAAATGTTGTTCGTATTGAAAATATCTACCCAAATATCTAAAAAATCTGACAATTTTCAAGAAATTGTGTATACAAATGCGTTGAAAATTTGTATTGCGCTCAAAAGTAGGCAAAATTTCTTTTTTAAGAGAGGGCGCCTAAAACTGATTGCGCATGAAAGTAGGCTACACATTATTGAAGAGAGCTAGCTAGCTGTTTTTAAAGAGGGCAATGAGTATCGCAAATCTTATAGTCGGGAAACCCGACTATAGCGTTCTATCTTGTTTTTTTATGCAGGCAGCTACTAACACTAGAATTTCTAATTTAAACATAGGTAATATAACCTTTTTGAACACAGCCCAAACCAGCTGTTAACGCAGATGTGTTGGTGTCCCTCCCAAGACTTCACCTCATATGATTTTTGCCAAAATTCGAACTATTAAAGAATTACTAAAAGTAAAATCTCTTGTTCACAATCTATATATTGACGTTAACATATCAAACGCGAACACTGCGTACACAGCCGTGTACCAGGAGTTCCGGACATTTTCAAAGGTTAGGTTAGGTTAGAGCGGCGGCTGACACAGGGTCAGCCCACTTAGGCCATCACTGGCCCATTGTGATACCGCATGGATCTTTTGCACCCTTTAAACCATGAATTTATAAAGAATCCCAGCCCGTTTCTCTAATGAAACCTGCTATTTTCTTCGGGGGAACAGCTGCTAATTCAGCTAGATTGTCAAGGAAATATTCTCCTATATACTTTTTCCTGCGCCTGATAAGGGCCACACAGGAGCAGAAGAAGTGCTCTACTGATTCTACTTCTTCCTCGATTTTGCAGCTTCTGCAGAAGTCGTTGTTTAGGACGTTAAGTCGGGATGCGTGGGCTCCTACGAGCCAGTGGCCTGTAATTGCTCTAATTACAGCTGTGCACTGTGTGCGATGTAGACTGAAAAGCCTTTTGGTGCGTTTGGCGTCAACCTTAGGCCATGTTTGGCGACTAATGTTGCTGTGAGTGGTATTATCCCATGTTTCTTGTACAAGGGATCTAAAACCCTCCCTTGTCCTGAGCTTGAAAGTGGCTAGTGGCATACGGAAGTCCTCCTTGTCTGGAAGGAGAACTGTGGTAGTGCCGCGTCTGGCCAGTTCATCAGCTATTTCGTTCCCCTCAATATTTTGGTGCCCTGGCACCCAGATTAGGGATATAACGAACTGCTGTGCCATCTCTTGAAGAGATTTGCGGCAGTTGTTCACTATCGTCGAGTTTGAAGATAGCGCACGAATTGACTTTATTGCTGCCTGACTGTCTGAGTAAATGTTAATTACACCGTTTGTAAGGCTAGAGTGGCGTAGGCAGCTGAGAGCCTCGCTTATGGCGAGAATCTCTGCCTGAAAAACGCTGCAGTGGTCCGGAAGACGGAAGTGTATTTTGATACTAAGTTGTTCACAGAAGACTCCTCCTCCAACTCGATTGTCGAGTTTGGAGCCGTCTGTGAAGAAATTTATACATTCATTTTGTCCAAAGGGGCTTGCCGCCCAGTCCTCCCTAGAGGGGAAGGCTGTTTTGAACGTTGTAGAGGTGTGTTCTACGGGTGTGCAATAATCTGTTAATTGTATGTTTGCGCCTTCTGGTAGGATGGATGAGTGTCCGTATTTACGGATTGTCCAGCAGTTTGCGTCTCTCAGACGTCGTGCTGTGATGGTGGCGATTTCTTTTGCCACCAGAAGAATTGGGGATATGCTAGTAATAGCGTTGAGCGTTTCACTAGAGGTTGTTCTAAGAGCTCCTGTCATGCATAGTTGCGCTACCCTTTGCACCTTGTTGAGTGCCTTGAGTTTGGAACTGTGCAGCAGCGCTGGCCACCAAATGGATACCCCATACAGGAGGATGGGTCTTACTATGGCGCTGTATAACCAGCTAACTACAGACGGGGACATACCCCATTTGAGGCCTACTGCCTTTTTGCAGGTGAAGAGTGCAATGTTGGCTTTACGCACTCTATCCGCTATAGTGAGATTCCAGTTCAGTTTCTTGTCTAGTACAAGCCCCAGGTATTTTGCACTGTCGCTAAACTCTAGAACGGAATCATTTAGTATTGGGGCAGATAACTTAGGGATCTTATACTTCCTGGAGAAGAGAATAAGATCGGTTTTGTTTGGGTTTACGTTTAACCCACTTTCAGATGCCCATTTTGACAGTTTTCTTAGTTTGACTGTCATAATGTCACAAAGGGTTTGCGGAAATTTTCCCCGCAGCATAACAACCACATCGTCTGCATAAGCAACAATCTTGCACCCCCCATCTTCTATGTCTCGAAGCAGCGTGTTTACTGCTAGGTTCCATAGAAGCGGAGAGAGTACCCCCTTGAGGAGTACCTCTGCTGACATGCCTGCACAGAGTAGATGCTCCCAGTGAAGAGGTCACTTTTCTGCTCAGTAGCAGCTGTGTGACTAATCTCACCAACTGAGCATCTACTCCAAGGCTCAGCATAGCATTGGTTATTGCCTTTGAGTCGATGTTATTGAAGGCTCCTTCTATGTCCAAGAAGGCGGCTAGGGTATATTCCTTGTCTTGCAAGGATTTTTCTATACTGGATATGACAGAGTGCAGTGCTGTTTCTGTCGATTTGCCTTTACGGTATGCATGCTGAGATTCAGATAGCAGAGAGGGATTGATTGATGTTCTTAGGTATAGCCCTATCAATCTTTCCAAGGTTTTCAGAAGGAAGGAGGACAGGCTTATTGGCCTGAGATCCTTCGGTGTTGTGTGTGAGGCTTTGCCGGCCTTGGGTATGAATACTACCTTGGACGTTAGCCAAGAAGGGGGAATGTGGCCTAACGCCATGATATTCGTGAAGATGGCTTTTAGCCAAGAGACAGCAAGATCTACCCCTTGCTGCAATTGTGCCGGAAATATCCCATCGGGACCTGGAGATTTGTAGGGAGCGAAGCTATTTATAGCCCATTTAATGTTGGATTCAGTAATGATGCCATCCAATACTTTAACCGAGTGGCATGGTTGAGGGTCGCTTGTTTGGGGACCTAAGGTGTTTCCTGGAAAATGCGTATCCAGTAATAGTGTAAGTGTTTCTTCACTAGAAGAAGTCCATGAGTCGTCCTGTCTCTTGAGATAGCCCAGATTTGAGGATGACTTTGAGAGTACCTTTCGTAATCTTGCGGCTTCTGAAGAGGATTCAATTCCCGAACAGAATTTTCTCCAATCCTCTCTTTTTGCCTGCCTAGTGAGCTTTTTGAATTGAGCTAGACTGTGTTTGTATTCTGACCAGTTCTGTTCACAACTTAGTCTTTTTGCTCTATTGAAGAGCTTCCTACATTCTACCCTCAGCTTGTCTATTTCTTGTTTCCACCAGGGTGGTCTCCATTTGCCTCTCGGCTTGCTGATTGGACAGGATGCTTTATATGCATTGTTACAGGCTTCAGTGAAGGCTGTCGTGAGGTAAGTGAGATGTTCCTCCGATGGAGGAATCTGCTCTGGAGGAGCTGGTAGGGCCTTAGCCAGTCTGTTTTTGAAGGCTGGCCAGTTGGTTCTGCGGGGGTTTGAGAACGTTACTGGGTCAGGATTGGGCGCACATAATTTCGATATATTTGTGATCTGAGAAGGAGTGTTCTTTAGAAACACTCCACCCTATAAGTTGGTCATGCATGAAGTTTGAGGTAAGGGTTAGGTCTATGACCTCCTCCCTGTCCTTGATTACAAAAGTGGGGTCGTTTCCCCTATTGCAGATAAGTAAGTTGGTGGAGAGAAGGTATTCAAAAAGTAACTCACCCCTCTCGTTTGTATTGGTACTGCCCCACATCTCATGGTGGGCATTTGCGTCGCATCCGATCACTAGGCCAGTGCCACGATCTTCACAAACCTTTACAAGTTCCCTCAGCTTGTGACCCGGTATTGGGTCCATGATGTCGTACGCCAGGTACGCTGACACCACACATAGCGACCTTTCCTGGAGCTCCAGACTTATCGCTGTGGTGTCCGCATCGCTGTAATTATAAAGCATAAATGCACTAAGGTGCCTTTTAGCTAAAATACAAGTACGGGTTTTACCTTCTCCTTGAGCTACGAGTAGCTTATATTTAGGGGTGCTGAGTCCGCATATCCTATTGGATACAATCCAGGGTTCCTGGATCAGCACCAGGTCGGCTTCGTCTCTCGCTAGACGAAGCATGAGGGCAGCGGAGGCTGCTTTACAATGGTGAAGGTTTATCTGCACGACTCTCAGAGACATCGTGCTGATTTGCCTCCACCACCGTCGCGTCAGCATCCAGGTCCTCAGCGAAAAATTCGCCCATGGAGTCAGTACTCCCATGACCCAGCTTGCTGAAGCCGCGGAGAAGGGATGTGTCGGATATCACCGACTCGCATTCCTCCTCATCCCTGCCTGGCTCTTCCACCTCGGTGGCCAGCACTTCTTCAACACCAGGCTCGTCCTTCTGCTTGGTGTCTGACTTGTACACCCTGATGCGCACCGAGCTAAAACCGAAGTTTAGCTCTCCGTGCATTGCATCGATGGGTGCAGCGGAGTCCTTATTAAGGATTATTACCACCTGACGCAAGGGGCCCTGCGTCTCCTCCACCTTCGCCACCTTCCAGTCGGAGGACGGCAGGTTGGGGTTGCATCTTTGCAACATCGCCAGGATCTTCTCCGGCTCCTTAAAGGAGGACGGGACCCATATAACGGCTCTTGGACATTTTCAAAAGTTACGTAAAAAACAAAAAACATAGTGTACCGATCTTGCTGGGGCAGCTTAGCCCCGTCCAGGGTTCGCTGCAACAAATTTATATTTGTTGGCGCTGTGCCAAAATAAGAACACCAGGGGTAGGTTTAAGTAATATAAATATACCTATATAATAAAATGCGTCTGGGACCTTAACCTCTTTTCAAACCACAACTAACTTAAGCGGGGCACAGTATTCCCTATCACTACCTATCACTAACAATGGTTGCACGCCCAACTCGCCGGCCACGCCGTCTCGCCGTGATCACTCCGCTAGATGCTCCGGTGCTCCACGCCCTCGGATACTCCCGCTAAGCTCGCTCCGCTAGATACTCCGGCGCTACACGCACTCGGATACTCACGCTTAGCTGGCGCGCAGGCAGCTCACCGACGGTGAGTTACCGTCTGCCTGGGCACTTAGACTACGAAGTGAAGGTAGGCTGTACGCCTGCTAAGACTGGACTGGGTTCTGTTCAAAGGGAATCCTCCCAACTTACTTACTGCGCTTGTGTCGCTAACAAACTGCTCTGTCCTGTTCTCCTGTTCTGCTGCAGAGATCCTTGGCTCGTTTCCCAAGGATTCACTATCATCCGCGCTAACACTGTCGCCGACACTTGTTCTTGCTACTAGCACTTGTCCCTCTTTAGCACTCCGATCACTTCGCACTCGACTCCAAACTTAACAGCCCCGACTCCAGTCCTACCCCGCTCTTTTATACCCCCTAAAAATTGCTGCTACTTCTATTCAGCAGTTCGCTCTCCGCCAAAGCTCCTTGTTCAGCGCGTCCGTGTCCAGCTACGCTATGACTGTCCGCCTACAGCGGCGCTGCTTCTATTCAGCCAGCAACGCATAACATCGAAAAAAGTTAAGTGCATATAAAATTAAAAAAAAAAACTGTGCTAAAAAATTAAAAAATTCAAATCACAAGTGCTTGTGTGAAAATATAAATGTTCAAAAGTAAATAAAAAATATACAAAAATATATTATAAAAGTGTAGCCTACTTTCGGGCGCAGTAAATTTTAGCGCCCTTTTCAAAAAAATGTTAGCCTACTTTCGAGCGCAATAAAAAATTTTTACGCACTTGTATACACAATTTCTTGAAAATGGCGAGATTTTCAAATATTTGGGTAGATATTTTCAATACAAACAACATTTATAAGGGCCACTTTCTTCTAGCATTAAAAATGTAAAAAGGGGCGTGGTCAGGTTTTGAAACAAACTTGATCTGCGCTTTGCTTATAGAAGTCTGTGTGCAAAATATGGTGGTTCTAGCTTTTATAGTTCCCGAGATCTCGATGTTTGTGCGGACAGACGGACAGACGGACAGACAGACATTTCAACGATTACAGTATTTGCTTACTCTTCGAGTAACGCAAATAAATATATATACAAACAGATATATGAGCAAAAAAATTTAATTGGACGTGTACAAAAGGCCTTTAATAAAAAAAAAAAAAGTCCAGAAAATAATAAGAAAAAAGTGCCTATAGACTTGGATGAACTTTGAAAAGGAGATCACCAGGAATCACTAAAAAAAAACGAAGGAAGTGCCAAACAAAAACAAATCATCTTTAACTTAAAAAACATGTCAAAATAAAAAACACAAAACAATCATCTTTAACCAGAAGGAAGTGCCAGCAACAACGCCAATTAAAAAAGTAAAGGAACTAGGAGGCTAAAGGAGGGACATCTGAGTAACTGGAAAAAAAAACGGATTTTCTGGAATTTTTTTGGGCAAATGAAAAAGCCAATCGAAATTTTGTAAAGTAGGTTTTATAATTCTAGATGCGAAGTACAAAAAAAAATATTTTTCGAACAAATCGAAAACAAAATGGAGGCTGTGCAGCACTTCTTCGTAGGCCCTTTTTCGTTGAAGGGGGTCCATGGCCGAGAAGGAAACGTCCAAATTTTTTGATCTAGAACAAAAAATCAAGTTTGGCTAGTTTCTATACATCAACAGCTATCGACACACGTAGGATTTTTGCGATATATTGATTTTTTGCAAAATGGTGAGTGATTGAAAAAAAAGTTAACATTTTCACGAATAAAAAATGCACAAAATTGTTGATAAAAAAAAAGTATCCTACGTGTGTCGATAGACAAAGGTATTTTGAATATACTGTAAAAATTTTAGATCGATCGGTTAAGATTTGTTCGAGTTTTGTACTCGGCCGTCTCAAAAAAAGTGGTTTCGAGAAAAACGCGTTTAAACACAAAAGGTTACATGGGAAATACCTGTGAGGCATCGCCTTATTTTTATGTTATTTTTAAGACCATAAAGAATTATTTAAGCGAAAAAAAATTTTTCGATTTTTAAAAAAATTTACTCAGATGTCCCCCTTAAAGAATAACAACATCGTAAACATCGTCAGCATCGTCAACATCATCAACATCATCGTCTTCAGCACCACAATCGTTAGCTTCGAAAGAGACTCCAGATAAGTTAGAAATATTAAATAAGTTTATATTTTACTATAAATTAAATTAAAAATAAAATATAATTATAAAAATGTCCGACAAATTTATTGAGCACCTAAAGAAGCAGTCCGAGATAGTGAAAAATGTAAGGGTATTTGAAGCCAAAGGGAAATTATCCCATGATGAGTACTTAAGATGTGAAGAGCTTCGAAAATTGTTTATTTCGAACCACAGTATTATATTAAAGATTGGTGTAGTCGATCATGAGTATTTTAAAAATAAAAACTATGATACGATGATGATGGTTTTTACTAAAATACTTTAAAATTTGAAAAAGATACTGAAGGTGCAAGTGAAGCAATACCAAAATCCAAACCAGTAGTACCTCAAGAACGAGAAAATGTAGCTAGGACAGTCCTTGCTCAAGGTCAGGCAGAGTTTTTAAGGCATGTGGGGCATTTAAGTAAATATCTTGAGGAAACTTCTCAACAAATGGAGAAGGGTAAATCTTTCCTTAAGATAAGAAAAAATAAAATTGATTTTTTGTGGAAAAAAGTTTCCAGTTCAATTGGCCAAGTTAGGGATGGTTTTGAGAATTAAGTTTTTGAGGACACAATTCTTGAATTAGAATTTTATGTTCAAAATATAAAGGCGACCATAGAGGAAAGTCTCGACAGGAATGATAACCCTGCTGGAGAATCTGTGGTGGTCAAGGCAGAGGAGTTACCAACCCTGCGAGATTCCAAAGAATGGGATCTGTTTAATGAGTTATTTACAGAACTCATTAATTTAAGAGAGCATCTTAGTCCATCTCTTAAATTTAATTACCTGAAATCAGCATTAAAAGGAGAAGCCAAAAACGTGATTACTCATTTACTGTTGGGTTCAGGAGAAAATTATCAAGCGACTTGGGATTTCTTAACCAAGCGCTATGAAAACAAAAGGAACATTTTTTCCGAGCACATTATTCGCTTGATGGATTTGCTGCTGGGATATCCTGGGGTCCATGGGGCGCTGGCCTGGCGGGTACCGCTGTTTCTGCTGCTGTGGATACTGCTGCTCCTGTTGATAGTGCTGTGGCTGCTGCGGAGGTGGCTGCTGTGGCTGATTTGGATGCGGTGGTGGCTGTGGATACTGATGCTGCTGCTGCGGGTGCTCTGGAAACTGCTGCTGCGACTGTTGCTCCTTTACCAGCATACGTAGGTCCTCCTCTACCTAGTCAGACTGCTTCGCCGCCTCTTCTGCTGCTGCTTCGGCCGCTGCTTTGACCGCTCCAATGGCTTTTGCTGCCCCTGCTTCTACCGCCATAGCTTTTACTGCCGCAGCCCTCTTGGCTGACCTCCTGGCGGCCTTCCTGTCAGCCTCGGGGTCTGGGATCTCATCCAGCCGCCACCCTAAAGCATCACCTTTTCTTTCCAGGTGATCTTGTACACAATGCAGTGCCGCCAGAACCAATATTTGTACCTTTTGTCCTGGGTTGCCTTCACCGCGTATATATCGTCCTCCTGCTCCTCCTCTGCCGTCACCAACTCCTCGTCGCTGATGAACACCACCTCCTCCTCCATCGGCACTTGTGTGGCCGCCGGTCGTGGTGGAGTCGGTGGCCTGGCCCGCCGCCTATATAGCGGCACCCCCTCGCCACTGTCCGCCGTCGGCTTTCCCTCGGGCTAAGGCCTGTCGGCACTCGGCTGGCCGGGCTCCTAGCCCTTGCTCGCCTTGGTCTTTTCCCCCCGCCGCGACCTTCTGGGCTTCTCGACTTTTTTCGGCCTTTCGCCGCTGACCCCGGGCTCCACGACACTGGCAGGCTGTTCGCTCGGGCTTCACGCCCCTTGCAGGGCCTCCGGCCGGCTCCTCGCCTGTCACTCTTGGCTGCTCTCCCCTTACATCGTGCCGTTCATCTTGAGTTGCGCTTTCTAAATGTGTTGAGATTATTACTCACTCTCTCCTTTACCCTCAGTCTTGGCTGCCCTGAACCGCTTTTTTACTTCACCACTTCCTAACTGGTCCTAGCCGAACTTTCTGAACTTTCCGAATTATTCCCTCTCTCCCTCAGTGTCACAAAATGGGCCGTTCTCTTTTATCCGCTATTAAGCGGGCTATGCTTCTTTCGTGTCAAATGTATAACTTTAACCCATTGTTTTGGTTTGACTAAATTTGTTTTGTTTTGCGCTAACTTTTGGTCGATGCGGTTTAGAATCACAAAATATAAATTTGAAATCTTGACAATCAAAAAAAACTTCGGTCGCGTGAAGACGTGTTTTCTTAACGCTCCGGAAAAACAATTAGTCACTCAGTCGAAAACGTTCGAAAAATTTATAAACGCGAGGTTTTGCGATTCGCGATGCTAATTCGCATATCGTAAACTTAAGTTTTAATTAATTAATTAATTAATCTTTACGCACTATCAATAAACAAGCTCTGCTTTGCGACAAATCTTGTTCCGGCGCCGAGAGTCCGCGACATTTTTAGAGTCCGAAAATCGCAACATTCCCTGGTTGACCCTCCAATTCTGATAAAATTGGAAACAACGAGGGAAAAAGTTTCACTTCTTCGCGCACTGGCTGATTTCCGACGAACAACCAAACAGCAACTGAGCATACACATGTTGGGCTTTGATGGCCGTTCAGCCATGGTTTAATTTAGAAATTAAAAAACAAATTCGCCTGCGGGATAACGCCTACAAACGCTTGAAAAGATATAAAACTGAGAGCCTGGACATCATTTTTAAACAATTGAGAAACTTAGTCGCAGACTCGATCTCTTCTTCCAAACGTAGATTTTATAACAATAAATTTGCCAATGCAGAGACTCCTGGGCAAGTTTGGAAGGATTTGAGAAGCCTGGGCATAGGAAAACAAAATGCGGTGGCTAAATCGGAACTTGATGTAGACGGCCTTTATAAGAAATTTTCCGAGGTTCCTTCTGTCATTCCTACACATAATATGTACCTGAACCCAACAACATCCTGTGATATTACTTTTAGCTTTATGTGTGTACGTCTATGTGATGTCCTTGAATGTATACTTAAAGTTAAATCAAATGCAGAAGGTCTGGATAGTATTAGCCCCAAATTTATAAAAATGTTACTCCCAAAACTAATTTGTTATATTACCCATATTTTTAATACAGTCTTTACCACGTCAATGTTTCCTGTTTGCTTGAAAATAGCTAAAATTTTGCCCATCCCTAAATCAAAAAATGAATTTAGACCAATTTCCATCTTGCCTTTCTTGGCAAAGGCCTTTGAGCAATTAGTTGCCCTGCAGATGCAAACTCACCTGGAGAACAATAATCTTCTTAGTTGTAAGCAATCAGGTTTCAAAAAACACAGAAGCTGTACAACTGCCATTTTAAAGATATCCGTAGACATTCGCCAAAAAATTGATGACAGCAAAGTAACCCTCCTAACACTTCTTGACTTTAGCAAAGCATTTGACTCGATAAATCACGAAATACTCTGCACAAAGATTCGCACACTGTACAATTTCTCTTCAATTGCAATAAACCTCATCCGTACATATCTTACAAACAGGGTGCAGGCCGTCGTCTCCGGGTCGGTAAAATCTTCATTTTTGCCTCTCACACAAGAAGTACCGCAAGGCTCAGTTTTAGGTCCACTGCTTTTCTCGTTATATGTAAATGATCTCCCTAAACGTATTTCTGTATGTGATGTGCACCTATATGCAGATGATGTCCAGTTATATGTTAGCCGTCCCCTGAGTCAAATTAGTGAGCGTATTAGAATTAGCAACTATGAAATTAAACAAATAAATAATTGGGCTGATGCGAACGGGTTAATGCTCAATCCATCCAAATCAAAATGCCTACTAATTTACAAAAAACCAATTAACTTTAGCTGTCTTCCAAAGATTGAGGTAAAAAATGTTGAAATAGACTTTGTCAAGGGAGCCACGAATCTGGGAATAGAATTTAATTCCATCTTAACGTGGGATGACCATGTTAATAAAGCCACAGGAAAAGCATATGGCATGCTCAGGCAGCTGTCATTATCTAGAACCCTTATTTCACAGAATATCAGGATGCTTGTAGCGAAAACCTGCATAATTCCATCTTTGTTTTACGGAATTGAAGTATTTGGATCCTGCGACGCCATAAGCATGCAAAGACTTAAAGTTGCCTTCAACTCAATTGCGCGATATGTTTTTAACTTAAACCGCAGAAAGCACATTACAAGCTACTCCAATAAGATTTTTGAACTAAGCTTTAAGTCATGGATTAAGTCAAAAACCCTGTTATTTCTGCATAAACTCCTGATTAAAAAGAGCCGCAGTACTTAGTTGAACATGTGAAACTGGCTTCGTCAGCTAGAACAAACAACATTGTCTGCAAAAGATTAAAATTGGCGATGACGGAAAAGCACTTTTTCATACAGGCCGTTCGCTATTGGAATGACCTCCCAAACAGTATAAAAAGATTAAGAAACAAAGCGCACTTTAAAAACGAACTTATAAACTATTTAAAGGGCACAAGCTTATTCTTATTTTAATTTTAATTTATTATTATTTGCGATACTCGAAGAGTAAGCAAATACTGTAAACGTTGAAATGTCTGTCTGTCCGTCCGTACAAACGTCGAGATCTCGGGAACTATAAGAGCTAGAACCACCAAATTTTGCACACAGACTTGTATTAGCAAAGCGCAGATCAAGTTTGTTTCAAAACCTGACCACGCCCCTTTTTACGCCCACAAACCGCGAAACTCTGTGGTGTCCACATTTTTAGTGCTAGAGAAAAGTGGCCCTTATAAATGTTATTTGTATTAAAAATATCTACTCAAATATCTAAAAATTTTCAAAATCTGGCCATTTTCAAGAAATTGTGTATACAAGTGCGTACAAAATTTTTATTGCGCCCGAAAGTAGGCTAACTATTTTTTTTGAAGGGGGCGCTAAAAATTGATTGCGCTTGAAAGTAGGCTACACTTTAGCTGTTTTTAAAGAGGGTAATGAGTATCGCAAATCTTATAGTCGGGAAACCCGACTATAGCGTTCTTTCTTGTTTTTAATGTTAATTTCTTTTTGTTTCAAATTCAATTTATTTCTTTATTAATCTGTAAATGTCAAAATGAGTATTGTTGTTGTAACGTAATGTAATGTAATTGTACTTCTAGTATTTATTGTAACAATCATAAAGTATTTCAGTTTTAATGTTACAATCACAGAGTGACCGATGAAACTAAAAAGACTTAGTCCTATATCGTCGGGATATAAAAACAAATAAATTAAAATAAAAAATTAAACAAATGAGTAAGAACGTGGATCAGCGCACTCAACGCCAAAAACAACAAGACGAAGCCCGTGATAAAATTCAGAGAGAGCAAGACAAACGTCGTCTCTCTTTGGCCCGTAACAATGCTTTTTTCTGTTTCACAAGTAATACTCTACAATCGAAAGTGCAAGAAAGTTTACTGACCGCCGAAAACCAGAGAGCTAGTTCTTGCTCTCCCGCCCTGCTTTACACCGCTCAAACGCCATGAAGTGAGCAATGCAAAACTCTGCCACCTAGTGCAACAACAACAGAAACTACTACGTCAGCTACAACGGTCTCTGGAGCCAGCAATGCAATAACGACTCCACTCTCTTCTTCTGCAGCGGGTAAAGCAACAACAGAATCAAGTGCAAAAATCGGGTAAAACGGCAAAAACAAAGCTACGGCTAAAGAAGAAATGACAATTCCGCAAGCGAGTTCGGCCATGCAGACAGGCATGGATCGCTACATTAATATTTCCAAGCGCAAGCTAACACCCCCAAAAAAATCTGACGGCAATATGCTTAAAATGAAGCGTACCAAAGAAACTTAAGCCCCCACCTAACTTTATTCGGGAGAAGATCTCCAACGTCCTAGTCAACAAAATAGTTGAGCTTGTCGGAAAAGATAACTTTCATGTTATTCTCCTTATGAAAGGGAATATAAGCGAAACCAAACTTCAAACCAAAACCGAAGATGATTTCTGAGCAGTGTCAAAGTACTTAAACGATGTCAAAAAAAATTACTATTACTATTACTATTACAAAGGCCTACAAGTTGTGCCCAAGGGAATAGAATCCGATGTGACCCCCTCCGAAATTACAGAGGCTTTAAAAGAAAACGGTTTCTGCGCAAAAAATATTATAAACATTATGAACAAAAACAAGAAGCCGCAACCACTTTTCAAGGTCGAGCTGGAGCCAGACAGCAACCTTTGAAAAAAAACGCAGTGCACCCGATCTACAAGTTGCAGTACCTCTTGCACCGTAGGATCACAGTAGAAGAGCCGCGCAAACGGAACCGGCCAGTGCAATGCACAAATTGCCAGGAATACGGACACACCAGGGCTTACTGCACCCTCAGGTCAGTTTGTGTAGCTTGTGGAAACTGCCACGGCTCCAAACCCTGCCCTGCCAACAGAGAAGACTCTCTCACTAAAAAGTGTGTAAACTGCCAAGGAAACCACACAGCAAACTACAAAGGCTGTCCAGTCTACAAAGAGATGAAAAGTGGGATGCAACGAGCGACAACGGCATGAACATTTACATGAAATCACAAACGACACCGGAAGTTTTCTTCGCAAAAGCAACCAGGTCATCATTTGGCCCTTCAATTACCACCAACGGCATTTCCTACGCCAGTGCTCTAAGATCAGGCACAGCTCACATAGAGCCGAAAATTGATAACATACAGCAGGCCATGGGACAGCCACAAAGTAACATGGAAACTATGATGATAACTCTGCAACAAAATATGATGGAATTTATGTCCTTCATGAAAACCACCATGCAAACTCTAATGCAAAACCAAAATGTCGTGTTACAAATGCTTGCAGCTCAGCAGTCCAAATAAAGCCAATGGTGTTTCACGGCATATACCTGAAGTAACTCAATTTCTGAACGAAAACCACATCGACGTTATGTTGCTGGCAGAAACGCATCTCACCAGCAAATATAACTTTCAAATACGGGGATACACGTTTTACAGCACCGATCATCCAGATGGTAAAGCACATGGCGGAACCGGCATCTTAATAAGAGACCGCATCAAACACCAATTTCACCAAAGGTTTGCAAAAAATTACTTGCAAGCTACATCGATAAAATTACAGTTGGCAACTGCAACCTTGCCATTGCCGCTGTCTACTGCCCACCCCGCTTTATAGTCTCCGAAGACCAATTCATGGACTTCTACAATTCACTTAGAGAGCGATTCATAGCAGCAGGTGATTACAACGCCAAGCACACACACTGGGGATCCCGCCTTGTGACCCCCAAAGGAAGGCAACTATATAATGCACTCATCGAAACATGCAACAAACTGGACTACGTTTCACCAGACAGTCCTTCATACTGGCCTACAGATTCTAGAAAACTACCTGATTTAATTGATTTTGCTGTGACAAAAAATATTTCTCGCAATCTAATATCTGCAAAATCGCTTTTGGATTTATCATCGGACCACTCACCAGTGCTAATAACTCTTCTTCAAAGCCCGGAATTAATCGAGCACCCTTGCAGGCTGACATCGCATCGAACCAACTGGCTAAAGTTCAAAAAGTACGTAAGTTCCCACATTGAACTAACTCCACAGCTCAACATCAAGGAGGACATCGACTGCTATGCCGTTGCACTGGAGTCTGTACTCGTCGCAGCAGCCAAAGTCTCTACACCGCAAGGGAGGGATGGGCACGCACACCAACACAAAACTAACCTTCAAATCGAAAAGCTTGTTTTGGAGAAAAGACGTTTGAGGCGTGCTTGGCAAACCAGCAGATCGCCAACCTCAAAACAAATTCTTAAGGAAGCTGGTCGAAGACTTACCAGGGCCCTAAGGCACGAAGAAGTTAAAGCACAACGCCAGTACCTTGAGAAACTTTCACCCACCAGCACCAAGTATCCCTTGTGGAGGGCCCACGCAAATCTAAGTGCGCCAGCCCATAAGAGACTCTTCAGGCAGCTGGGCCAGAAGCGACAAAGACAGAGCTTGTACATTTGCTTTACGCCTTCGAAATGTTTTTCAGCCAAAACCTGCAACAAATTCATTCACACTACCGTCGCCGTCAATTCGAATTGGAACTGAGACGGCGCCAATTCTGTTTCAACCAAACGAAGTTGCAAAAGTCATCAGCAAGCAATTAAAACCATAAAAGGCCCCAGGCGGTGATCTAATAACTCCCAAGATGCTAATTGAACTCCCAAACTGTGCAGTTGAGGTAATTTGTAAACTCTTTAACGGGATTACACGACTTGGCTACTTCCCAAAAAAACGGAAAAAGTCGGTAATCATAATGATCCCAAAGCCAGGAAAAGATCACACAATACCAGCTTCATAAAGACCGATAAGTTTACTCTCGTGTCTGTCAAAACTGTCCGAAAAATGCCTTTTGACGCGCATAATCCCATATCTGAAAGAGCACAACGTTACTCCGGCACATAAATTTGGCTTTCGAGAAAGCCATGGAACAATAAAGCAAGTCAACAGATTAACAACAGAAATACGGACGGCATTCGAATATCGGGAATACTACAGGGCGGTATTTCTTGACGTTGCACAGGCTTTCGACCGAGTCTGGCTCGATGGCCTTATGCATAAAATCAGAACGTTACTGCCGGAAAACACTCACAGGATACTTGAATCGTACCTTTACAACATAGCCTTCGCCGTGAGATGCAACACTACAACATCCGACGATTTCACGATAGAGGCTGGAGTTCCTCAAGGTAGCGCCCTTGGTCCAACTCTATTTCTCCTTTACACCGCAGATATTCCCACGAACGAGCAGCTAACTATGTACTTCTACATTCGCAGTTCGCAGACGACACCGCGATCATAAGTCGGTCCAAATGCCCAATTCAGGCAACAGCACTACTAGCTGATCATCTCGTGGTAGTGGAGAGGTGGTTATCAGACTGGCGTATAAAAATAAATGCGCAAAAGTGTAAACACATAACGTTTACTCTTAACAGACAAACGTGACCCCGCTAACTCTGAATAACACGCCACTTCCACAAGCTGACGATGTTACGTACCTTGGCGTTCACCTAGACAGGAGACTTACATGGCGGAGACATATCGAAGCTAAGAAAATTCATCTAAAACTAAAATCCAATAGCCTCCATTGGCTCATTAACGCTCGCTCCCCCCTCTGCCTGGACTTCAAGGTCCTGCTCTACAATTCAACGCATAAGCCAGTCTGGACTTACGGCTCCCAATTGTGGGGAAACGCGAGCAGCAGCAACATCGACATTATCCAGCGAGCACAATCAAAAATCCTAAGAACTATCACTGGGGCACCTTGGTATGTTCGGAACGACAACATCCACAGAGATCTTGGCATTCTACCCATAAAAGATGAAATATCAAAACAAAGAGCGTCCTACCACACCACACCAACTTCTGATCCAAACCAGCTCGCCAGGGGCCTAGCCAGGGTTTCCAACCGGTCCCGATTGCAACGAAATGACCTTCCAGCTCAGCAATAGTTATAGGAGCCCTTACATCTCGCGTCAGTCATCTTGACTGTCAGATATAGTTTTTAATTTAAGATTTTATATACTTATTGTTAGTCTCAATTCAGAGAAGATTCAATAAATAAAATGCATGTGTAAAAAAAAAAAAAAAACCCCATATTTTGTTTTATTTAAATTTATAATTATTTCAAAATAACTTATGTTTTTACTGCTTGTCATTTTTCTTGTTCATTTTTAAATGGTTTGATCGAAGAGATCGATGTGCTTGAGGATTACAAAATATAAATTTGTTTATTTCATTTTAATTTATACTGATTTTGAAGTTTCTTCCAAATTTTTTATTTTTTTTTATTTTTTACTGTTTGTTATTTTTGCTCTGTCTGGTCTGTCGATCCCTATCATCGGAATCATCCACATTTTTCTGTTCTTTTGCCTCTCCTTTTGGTTTCAGGGCACTTATGTGCGAAATCCCAGTTCCCGTTGTGCCTCACCATGCACGACTTTCGGGAGTCTTAGTTCTCTTCCCTGGGTGAGGAACGCGGGGGAATATTTGGTGGATTCTTGGGTACTTGAATTTACTGCCAGTGTCATCTCAGGCAGCAAATCATCCCATTTTTTCAATTCCCCTCCGCATATTCGGTAATCATTGTTTTCTTCTATTGGCCCTCTCCGTGGGACATTCTTGAGCCGTATACGGCGCAGTGAACTGGTGACGTACTACCATGTCATCCAGGAAACTTTTGAACGCTCTGCTTGTGAATTGTGTCCCGTTATCTGTAATAAGGACTTTGGGTAACCCAAATCGCGCTAGGATTCTTTCCCTGAACGCTTTCTTTAGGGTATACGTCGTGGCTCTTTTTAATGGCACCATCTCAGTTAACTTTGAAAACCAATCAAAGAACACGAGCAGCATCGTGGACCACTGTGGACCATGGCTCCTCCGGGATTTGTGTCAGGATCTTTCCTGCTACCTGTAATTGGCTTTCCTTAAAACGCTGACACTTTTCACATTTAAGTACATTCAATCGTACCTGGCGATAGTCTTCCGGCTTCCTGTGTGTCCTGCTGTCATCATGATTTTTCTTTAAGATCGTTTCTTTAAGCCCATGGGCCCTCATTTCCAGCCCTATAAGGGATGTTTTGGTACAAACCACCTTCTTCCCATAAATAATCCGGAAACTTCTGAGGATGCGCCTTCATCTCCTTCAGCTTTTCTTAGGTCTATGCACAGGTTTTATACTTTATACTCTTCTTCCCATAAATAATCCGGAAACTTCTGAGGATGCGCCTTCATCTCCTTCAGCTTTTCTTAGGTCTATGCACAGGTTTTATACTCCTCCAAGCTGAAATGTTATCCGCTCCCAATCATGAGGCAGGCTTCCGGTTCCAACGGTTGCCGTGAATGTGCATCCGCCACCGTGTTTAGCTTTCCCCGCTGATATATGATGTCGAAATCATATTGCTGCAACTCTAATGCCCATCTTGCGATCCTTACAGTCGTGCTTTTGATAGAGTTAAGCCATTTCAATGCCAAAAGGTCCGTAATTACTGGGGAAGAAGTAGGGTGGCCCAGTCCTGAAATTGGTCCTGAAATTGTCCCAAAATCCAGCGTAGATAAAACTTGTAGAAAACTCGTTCGGTAGAAAGTGTTACGGAACAACCACGTTTATTTGTATACACAATGTAAATCGAACTAATTATCCTAACTTATTCTAATGCTCTTCTGAGCGCAGTGGAGACTTCATGGTGGGAGAGTGGAAGCTGAAGTGTGAAAAGAGCTAGAAAAGAGTGAGAGCGGAGAATAAATGGGGAGAGCGGAGAGCTTTGCAAAGGTAGATGGGGAGAGCGGAAAGCCGTGAATACCGGGTGCCTCTTAGAGGCCTGAACATTCCGCCCCCCTTGGAATCGCTAGCGTTGCAAAAAAAGGAAGTCTCAGATGGCTTCTAAGGTTAGTTGCAGGCGCCGGAAATGATCCACCCGAAAACCGTTTTCTGGGCGACCGGCAATCCTTCGTCGACCATCAGGAAACCCGACTAGACCACTTTGGGGTACACGTCCGCCCCCAGAATGACGGAAATTGTGGCGGGAAGGTAGAACCGCTCATCCGCGAACTGAATGCCCTTAAACTTGGCACGGACGGCGTCGTTGAGTGTCCGAGTCGGACGTTGGCAATCGAAAGGCGGCGGCCCGAGAAGCATTAATGCAGCAAACTGGTGTGCACGGGTCGACTAAAGCTGCGGTCTCGAAGGTCTTGGTTCCGGTCTTCACAATCACCGAAGCAGTCGGAAGGACGTTGACGCTGTGACGTTGCAGCAGCGATGAAAGCGATGGAGCTGCCGTGAAGCAGGCGTTGGGCGAGTTGGTGGATTTACCGGCGCGAACGCTGCTGAGAACGCTCATGCATATGCAGAAGCGTGTGGTGGTTTCGATTGCACTTCTTGCACTTTCCACTGCGACAGTCACCTTTCGAGTGGTAGTGGGCAAGACAGTTCGCGCAGTACTCGTTTACCAGGACTTCACGAAGCTGCTTCTCAGGGCTCAGCATTAGAAACCACTGACACTTTCGTAGAGGATGGACTCCCCGGCAGACTCGGCAACGGTAGGATTGAATACCTCGAGTACGTCTGCCGTCCAGGGCTTAGTTGCTGTGTGTTAGTGGAGCCATTTTTCTGATCTAGATAAGGGATGAATGAAGGCGAAAAAAAAAGGAAAGCATATTAGGAATTCTGTGGATAACGACTTAGGACTAAAAAGTGGGCCAATTTATTGTGGAAGTTTGGAAGGTTCCACAGGCAGAAGTACGACATTGGTTATCGGACGTTTGACATACCCGCGTGCCGTGCGGATGTCTACTATATGGACGTTGCCATCGGCTCCTGGGAAGACAGAGTCAATTCTGCCGAGCCGCCACTCGTTGGAAAGCAAATTCTCGTCCTTTATGACAACCATGTCGCCGACGTGAAGATTTTGCGCTGGGGGTTTCCACTTATCGTGCTTGTGGAGCTCTTTAAGGTATTCTTCCTTTTATCGCACACGAAACTGCTGATGAAGAGCCTTAAGATGCTGCAAGCGGTTGATCATGGACCTGGTGTCCCCTTTGACTAGACAGGAGAGGTCCTCCAACAAGAAAATGACCTAGTGTCAGGGCTAACAGATCGGTAAGATCTTCGGACACAAGGGAGAGTGGCCTGGAATTAAAGCGTGCTTCAATCTTTGCCAGAAGCGTCGAAAGCTCTTCGAAAGTATATTTTCGAGTGGCTGTGGACTTATAGAAAAGTGCTTTGAAGCTTTTAACACCAGCTTCCCACAGGCCTTTCATGTGAGGGGCTCCCGGAGGTATAAATTGCCAGCTGAGCTGCTGATGACTATAGGCATCAGTCACAGACTCTTTTACAGCCTGAAGGAAGTCGCGAGAAAGCAAGGTGGCCGCGCCAACGAAGGTTTTTCCGTTGTCAGACTGGACTTGTCGAGGACACCCTCTCCTGGAAACAAAGCGAGAGAAAGCGGCAAGAAACTTTTCGGTCGTGAGATCAGAGGTAGGATGGCCTTGGTGAAAAAAAAACGAATACTTACCACTTTGCTATGAGACATGCTCTTCTGGTATAATTTTTAATTTCGAATGGGCCGGCGTAGTCCATTCCCGTGGACGTAAATGATCGGGAGAATGACGCACGGTTTTTCGGCAACGTGCCCATCAACTGTGATTGCAGCTTTTTCTTGTGGATCACGCATACCTTGCAGGAGTTTTTTACTGCTTTCACTAAATTCTCTAGTTTTGGTATACAGTTTCTTGCCCGAATGAGGCGTACCATCAACTGGTTACTGCCATGAAGGTTTAGGCGATGAGTGAACTGAACAAGAAGGCGAGAAAGTGGACAGCTATGTAGAAGGATAACTGGATGCCGTTCATCACATTTAACGCTGTCGGAAGCCATCACGCGACCGCACGCTCTTATCAGACCATGTTGATCTATGAAAGGGTTCATGCTCAGGATAGAACTTGAAGAAGGCACAGAGCGCTTTTCACTTAGGTCGTGATAATCATGGGATAAGTCTCTGCGTTGAGTATTCAGAATCAGTAGTCGATCGGCGTCGAAAAATTTCCGCGGCTAGCAGGTGCCTATCAGCGGGTGTTGCTTGTTTTTTGCATCGCTGGACAATAATGGACATAAGCGAGAACCCGTAGTGCAGTGATGCCCACCCCATAGCTCTGCGATCTCCTTTGTTTTTGTAATTGGTCTTCGCATAGGGGCGAGCCGATGCGTGTACATGCACATGGCTCATTCATCGACAAGGCAGAATACAATAACAATTTTTCATTTTCTTCGTTCTCCGCGCATTCGCTGAACTGAACAACAACAATTTCAAAGGCTTTACAGTAAGCTCGCTAAGCCGAATGTAAATTGTTGTTGGATTTTTGCACAGTCTACATTGCAAGAAACCAGTTGAACGAAAACTTGCAGGCAAGATGGAGTATGGTTTTTGTTTATTTTTTGTTCACCCCAATTTTTTTCAGTGCAGAAAGTTTAAATAAAAAAAAAAGGTTGCGTATAAGTACTTGTGTATTTATGTGTGCGTATTGGTGAATTGCTCTGCCATAAGCAGCACCTGGGCATCACTGCCGTAGTGCTTTGTCGAGCCTGAAAAAGCGGTCAAGAAATCTTCAGACGAAATGGTTGCGACGTGGGACCTAAGGGGACGCTTCTCTAGCTCGGTCGCTGGAGAATTGTCGCCCTAACTTGGCCATTGGCTGCGTGGCTTTTGCAACCTTGCGGGACCATGCCACCAAAGAGGGTTGTCGACCAATTCCTGAAGTGCTACCCCTCTACTGGCCAGGTCTGCAGGATTGCACTTTTCAGCCTCGGTAGATTTGGTAGTCTTAGTTGCCCTGTTGGCAACAAAAGTAGTCCACTTGCAAGCTGGCTTGTTTAACCATGCGAGCACAATGGTGGAGTCTGTCCAGCAGAAGAGTTCGGATGTGAGTATTGGCATACGAACAGAACGGAAGAACACTTGCTGCCGTTCCAGCATGCAACAAGGCACCGCACAGCTCTAGTCGGGAAGCGATACGGTTTTTACCGGCGCAACTAGCGTCTTTGCGGTGAGAAGGTGCACCATTGTCGTATGCCCCACTTCCACTCATACATAGATCGCAGCACCGTCTGCTTTTTGAGGCACGTCACAAAAACCGTGATGCTCGACTCTGAATTCTGGTCGGAAGGAGACCCACCTTGGGATGCGGATTCGGTTTAAGGCGGAATAGCTTTGTAGAAAACTCTGCCATCTCAGACAGGTCACTTTGAAATTTGTCGTCCCACCCCAGGTCTTCCAGCCAAAGCTCCTGCATGAAGATTTTCGCACGCACGACGAAGGGCGCGAGCCACCCTGCATGGTCAAACAGTTTGGCAGTTTGGGAAATAACCTGGCGTTTTGCATGGTACGATTCTTCGGAAAACTTTGTCGGAACAAAGAAATATTGATCAGATGTGGCTTTCCAACGGACACCGAGCGTTTTTGCAGTGCTTTCGGCCTCGATCTCCAGGAAATTGGAGCGCAGGAGATGGTCACTCGGAATGTGAACCAAAATATCCTTATTATTGGACGTCCATTTTCCAATGGAAACCCAGCGGAATTGAGGGCACTTTGTAGCTCTTGAATCGAGAGCTGAGCGTCTTCTTTAGAGTCGGCGCCAGCTACGACGTCATCTACATACATAAAATGACAAATGACATCACTCGCTCTAGGATGGCTGAGTTGTACGTCAGTTGCCAGCTGTTGAAGCACGCGAGTGGGCAGGTACGGAGCGCAATTGACTCCAAGAGTGACCGTTTTCAACTCGAACTCTCGGATATCCCCATTTACGGATTACGGAACAATATGGGTCGCGAAAAGGTAGGGTTCCGACGTATCTGCCGTTCTCATCTCTCGTGGTCGGAGCCACAGATGTTGGTTTTTGCACCACTTAGGAGAACCGAAAGCAGAATGTCGGCTCCTATTAGAACATTTATATAACTGGAGATCTGATTGTAAAAGAACAGAACTTCTTGGACTGAGCGGACACTGTCTGATTTAAGCCTGAGACTTGGGCTTGGACGGGTAATTTGAAAGGATTGAACAGACGCTCTGTCACATATGTTGCTTCGGATCCTGACTCGATAAGGGCACGAGACTGGAAATTCGAACCGACTGATCATCGGAAGCGGCTGAGCCTTCTGTCGAGGTTGCTGGTCGTGACGTGGAAAAATCAGACCGACTTGTAGGGCTGGCAAAAGGGTTGCTTCGGTGCAGCAGCGTGTGATGGCGACTGCGGCAGGTGAAGCAGCTGTTGGTGCTCGTGCAGTCTCGAAGCTGGTGCCCTTCGGGCAAAGCAGTTCAAGCACAATTGCTTGTTTCGGATGTAGGCGGCCCGCTCGTCTACAGTCATTTGAAGGAACCGTGGACAAGTGCGTACAGGGTGGTTTTCCCATGAGCACAGATCGCAACGGTTCGGTTTCGGAACTATCTTGGTCTCATAAGAATTTATTCTTCACGATGACCCGTTAGCATTCGTTGCTTTAGACTGAGATTGACCTGACCCAGAAGGTCGCACGTCATCTATGGCCTCTAGGGTTCGATGGCGCTCAGTGAGAAAAGTGTTAAGGTCAACCCATTTCGGAATTGCGGCTTTGTCGTGCGAGGGCTGCTCCCATTAGGAAAGCGTAAGCTTGGGGAGCTTTGACGAACACAAGTAGGGGAGAAGTGGGGGTTGTGGGCATAGTTTTGTTTTTGGCTTATAATTACCGAACTAGTGCATATTATTTGGACATATGGGTATCTGTGTAAAGCTAGAGACCTAAACTTACTAATTTTGAAGAAACATACTTGATTTCGTCATGCGAAAAAATTTCATATGGACTTTTGTAAAACCGTAACTTTCAGCTACAATTTTTTTTTTGGGGGGTTGTGGGCACCCTGGAAAGAAATGCTGCAAATGGAAAAAAATGGAAAAAAAACCGCAACCAATATCAACAAAATGACAATTTATTTATTTCAAAGACTACATAGGCGTTATTCATCGTCGGAAACACAATTTTGACATGTGTAATAACTGGCCCGCATGTCAACACATTTCAGACGAAAAGCTCGATCGCAAAATTACAAATCTTGGTGATAATCCCTTTCAGCGGGAAAGGGTCCTTTTCCAAGAGCCTAAGATTTCTACAAGAATGTTCTAGAGGGTTCCAAACAAATTTTGAAAACAATTTTACAAGAAATTGTAGGTTATAAAAAAATATGCCAAGAAAAAACAGGTGCCCACAACCCCCCTAATTTTGGTGCCCACAACCAACTTTAGCAGACATGTTAAGAAGTAATTAAAAAATGTGTTTGCATAAATTTTTTGGTTCAAATCGATATGGTTCCATTTAGTATAATACTTTGACTAAATAAAAATGCATTACTTTTACCTTCTTAATCGATTCACTTTAATTATTACACTATTGAAAATCTTTGAAAAAAACTTCACAACCTTT
>JAECWM010000278.1:0-162500 GCA_018150695.1 Drosophila oshimai
AAAAAAAAAAATACCCCAGAGCCAATGATAACCATTTCTGGTAGAGTTGGACTTCCAGATAACGAAAATGTCACAAAATAATTTTTCTTTGGGACAGTTTTTTTTTAAAGATTTTTTAAAGTTTAAAAAAAAAAATTGTCGGCTGTCTCTTCAAGTTTATATTTATTTCTCGCGTTGTGGTTTACCGATCTAGGTGAATTTTACAAAATTCTACTGCCAATAGATACATCTTTAACATTGTCATACTAAACAATTGGATTGGATGAGTCATTTATCTGCAAGAGCTCGACAAACACAAACTTTTTGAAAATTTTGTGCTGTTAAACGACTGTAAAACGGCTGCTATACCCTTAAAAACTCGAAAAAAATCCGTTGAAAAATCATTATAGGTTTTAACCGAATTTTGGTTCCGGAAATAATCGGAAAAGCTTATCATGCAAGAAATTCATTGGAAATTAGATTTCTTGTGGATTTTTAAAGTTAGACGTTTTGTTTTTTTTCGGCCGTTAAGTACAAAATTTGAACAAACATCCCAGTAGGCTTATGACCTGTAAACTGTAAACAGTGTTGTCGGGTCAAAAAAAGCTAGTCACAATAAAAATTAAGAAAAACAAATAAATATATATTTGATATCTTCATAAAGTTTAACAACGATTTATCCACAAAACTAACTTGAAGAATTTATGTACAACGCACTAGTTTTCCTAGACTAGGGTCTTAGGAAAAATCAGTACAAACTTACATATAAGAAAGACACAAAAATTGCTACAACCACAACTCAGTGTTTAACTAAACCATTTAAAATGTAGAAGTCAAATGCACCTTTAGATATAGTGTTACTCATTTAAAAAGTTGTACGTTTTATTTATTTAAAAAAAACGCTTTGGCTTTGTGTTTGCCTGCTATTATATTTGTATAAACCTAATAAAAGGAAGCTAACTGCTTAGAACATAAAAAAGATTTCATATTTACCTCCCTAACACAAATCGTGATTGTTTAGCTTTTTCAATATAAAGTTCAGCTTCTTTTTATATCCGGTAGCTGCCAGCACTGCCTACTTTTAACAGTCCTGTAAGTGCTAGGCCTACTGGGATATTGTTCAAATTTGGTGTTTACCGGCCGAAAAAAAATAAAACGTCTAACTTTAAAAATCCACAAGAAATCTAATTTCCAATGAATTTCTTGCATGATAAGCTTTTCCGATTATTTCCGGAACCAAAATTCGGTTAAAACCTATAATGATTTTTCAACGGATTTTTTTCGAGTTTTTAAGGGTATAGCAGCCGTTTTACAGTCGTTTAACAGCACAAAATTTTCAAAAAGTTTGTGTTTGTCGAGCTCTTGCAGATAAATGACTCATCCAATCCAATTGTTTAGTATGACAATGTTAAAGATGTATCTATTGGCAGTAGAATTTTGTAAAATTCACCTAGATCGGTAAACCACAACGCGAGAAATAAATATAAACTTGAAGAGACAGCCGACAATTTTTTTTTTAAACTTTAAAAAATCTTTAAAAAAAAACTGTCCCAAAGAAAAATTATTTTGTGACATTTTCGTTATCTGGAAGTCCAACTCTACCAGAAACCGTTGTCATTGGCTCTGGGGTATTTTGGCTGTAAACTAGTGTTATTTTACATTACGTTAAGGTGTTTACTTTTATTTGTTTGTATTTGGAACATTTGTAATAACTTAATGTGATGTTTATGTTAATTTTTCTGCTAAAAAACAGTATTTTAGGTGTGAAAGGGTAGCTTAAGTTCGTGCTGTCCAAGTCAAACGTTTGTCCCTTCTATCACTTTAATTTCATTTCTTATCGCTGGGTTGTGGCTGGGCCTTTGAGG
The DNA here is from genome assembly GCA_018150695.1 of Drosophila oshimai. Lineage (NCBI taxonomy): Eukaryota > Metazoa > Arthropoda > Insecta > Diptera > Drosophilidae > Drosophila > Drosophila oshimai. Next base: position 1,845 of record JAECWM010000278.1, read on the forward strand.
TGGGTGGGTGATTTCATGGGACCTTGCCACCACTCAGCTAATCAACGCGACCTCAAAATGTAAATACGGCCGAAACCATCTTCTGTTCTGAGCAAACATTGTCGCCATTTTCTTGCCACTTTCTTTTATTTTGTTTTTGGGTTTCCCTCTTATCCAACCCTGATCCTGTATATCCTGTTCATCCACTTGGACGTCTCGCTGCCTGCGTAGCTGTCAGTCAAACCCATGCTAAAAGATACTTTTCTTTTCTTTCTCCCTCTGGCTCGCTCTCATTTCGCTTTCTCTGCCGCTTACCCCCACCTTTTTTTTGTAATTTTCTTTCTTTCTCTCACTCGTTGTTTTTTATTTTTTTTTTGACACATAAAAGGACACGCACCGCGTCACATCATGAAAGGATTGATTAATGATTCGTTGATTTTCGCCCTTATTCTCTTTAGTTACACTTGGGCACATAATCCGCCTCGTCTTCATCGCTTCCATTCTATTTTTGCGGCTGGCAGCAGGAGTTTTCGTGGGATGGCTGCTATGTTAGTCCAGTTTTGCGTAAAGTGAGTTTTCAAGAGGAAACAATGCATCACCGAGTTTTCAATGTCCGAATTCTGATGAGAAAGGATGTTGATGGGAAAGAACACGAAATGACCAAGTTTGAGAAGAGTGGCAGATTCCTAAAAAATACCTCTTGAAAATAAACTATGAAACTTTTAAATTATTAATCTTGGTTTATAGAATTTCTTATGTCTTAATTATAAAGGTGGCTGATACACAAAGTTTTAAAGTAACGATAAATCAAATTGTTCTAAAACAAAACATATCAAGTTTATACCCACATCGCAACTAAACTTCTTAATTTTTTAAATCGTTTTTAACATTACAAAATATTTAATGTCAGTACTTGAGTGTTGCAGTGTACTTACAGTGTTAACAAAATCACCTTGTGAAAATATATGAACTCTTTGTTTCAAATTTTAATTATTTGGATATTGTGATGACAATTGAAAGATTTAGGCAGTTGTCACCAATTTTATTCTTTAAAGCGATTATAAACAAATGTTTATTTATTTGATACCTTTTTAAATTATTTGTATTTTGTTTTCAGCTGCAACGGGAAATATGCTTTCATTTTCGAGAAGCTCACCTATAGAAAGACGGAGGGGCATAAACTACCTTATTTTATATGAACCATTTAGATATTGATCACAGGTACTTAGTGGCGATTAGCTTAAACCATTTTCCAAAGTAAATTCTTGACTCCCTAAAACATTAGTAAACCAAATATGGGTCAGCCGGCTCCTTAACTTTGCGACTTTTCAAAGGGAAAACCATTAAACGAAAACAAACGTTTGCGGGCTGAGTGCTGCTCATGAATAAAAGAAGAGAAAGAAAGTAATTATCATCGACCATTTCACACGAGCGAGCCAGAGCCACCCTCACCCTACCCACATTGAATCCTGTCGCCCAGTAGAGTGACAATTAAAAACGTGAGATAGAATTGGTCTGCTGGGAGGGTGTGGACTGATGGTCACCCCTTGTAAATAGCCACCCAGCCACACTCACCTCAATGAATAAGACTCATTGACAAAGTGTTGATATTCCAAGTAATTAAAAGGGACTTGGGGAAAAAGAACACCCGCACTGACCAATTCCTGGCCACTGACCATTCGTTATTAGCAGCTTAGGCAGCTGTTGAGAGCTTTTGAGAGGGGGACTTTAGACGGGGGAAAGTTTAGGAGGGTTTGCGACGTGACACATGTCCTTCACAGCCAAGGAATCTCACCCTAGTAAATCAGTTTGGCATTCCACACACTTCAGAAGACAGTGGACAGTGGCCATTGCTCAGAAAATAACACAAGCCACCATTCTTGCACTGACAGAAATTATGAAATGAAACTGAACTTCCTCAGTTGATAAGCAACACTCTAATATAGTTTATAAATCTAAGTTAAGAGTTAAGAGAATGAGAGTTAAAAATACTAAACTGGGTGTCACATAATCATCATTGCAGTTGTTAAAGGCTGTTTTGATCTCAATTAAATTGAATGTCAAGCCAAAGCTCTAAAAGAGTCAGTATATGAACGCATGATTTTAAGCACCACATATCAACTTAAAAATGTTAATACGTTATACATCCTGTTTTTAAGCCGTTTTGCTTAAACTTTCAACAAATTTTTAAAAATATTTTTAAGTGTAGACCCAGACTTAGTCATTTCGCTTTTTTCAGGGGCGGATCTTGGTGTTTAAAGTGTCGAGTTTAGCGTTTTAAACTAGAAAAATGACTCGGCTCGGCATTCCCTGCTTTTACCTACCAGTAATTTTAAAATTCTCTCTAAGAGCCCGTGAAGCGCAGAAGGATGGCCGAAAACTGCGGACAGCGTGGGTAGTAATATCTCCAGCAGAACGAAATGAGTCCAGAGGGGGAAGAACAGAATCGTTTAAAAGGCGAACTACGTAGAAACCTTTATCAAATTTGACTGACAGGTTTTCAAGATGTTCGCACTACCCAACGAAATGTCTCTGCCACCAACTCCATTTTAGGATAGGAAAAGTAAAAATGGATTTCAAAAAAAGCTCTCTTTTGAATTGGTAACAAGTTTTCCTATCAATACCACAAAATTAAAAAAAAAAAGGAGAAGTTATCAAAATAATTGATACAGTTGGAACAAAAGTCGTTGTCTTCTTTGCAGTTTCGTCTTACAGTAAACTGAAGCATTCACATTCGGGTCGAGCAGCCAACAGATATAACAAATTTGTGATTGTTTTAAAATTCAAACATCAATGAACGTTATTTTATAAGTGATTACAAAAAATAGGTGTAATATAAAAAGGGCGCGTAACATATTTCGCAGTTGGAAAATATAAACTTCCCAAGAAAATTTGTTTTCATTTAACAGACGAGAAAAATGATTTTATGTTCTCTGTAATAAAAATATTTCAGAATATTTATAAAATGTATACTATTTAAACATGTAAAATGTTGCAGGCTTTGTAAACAATCGCTTTTTATAGCATATGTAAATAATTTAAAATCTACATTCTACATTTATAGGATTAATTGGCTTAGCTTGTGCACAAACCCGATGTTATTGTGCCATATAAAATGACGAGGGAAATTTCGTTAAAATGCCATAAAACGTTTTGCTTTCAAGGCAGTAGAGTTTCGCCATTTAACAGAATTGCACAGCATAGAGTAATTATGTAATTACTTAATTACTCAATTACTCTATGTGCACAGACAGCAAAACATTGTTGCGATTCTTTTTAGACGGGGAATCTGCTTTAGCGGCGGATAAGTAAACACCGGGCTGTTTGTGAAGTTGGTTTATGATTTTTAATAAATTGGAGTTTTTTTTTTTTACGGTACAAACATGTTGTGCACCTCAGATTTCATAATTTTGCATTTTCGAAGGAGCAAGTGCTACCTCCGTAGAATTTCTAAAAAATTGCTACAGATACCAAAATGTACCACATCAAATCCACAATAACTCGCTGTTGTACCTCTTTCCAGTCTAAACAGAGTATTAGGGCGCGTTTACACTAGGCTTGCGTTTTGCGTTTCTTCGTTTTTTCATAGGTTTATCATAGGGGCCTAGTGGTGGCAAAAATGTGCGTTTTAGTTGCGTTTACTTGGCGTTTAGTGCTTTTTTTTTTACCGCTATCTGCTCGATGTTTGGGCTATCGCACAACTATAGCACCAAGAGCAAACTGTCATTTAAAAATTAATATAAGCGTAATATATAATAATTTTAATTTATAATTATAAACAACCAACCAACCCAGGAAAAAGGTTTGTTTGGAGCAACATAGCTCTTTGCTCGCATTTCGAGCTTTGGGAGGACAATTTGCCAGGTTTTTCACATTTATAAGGAGATAGCAGAGAAGTTGAAGGAGTTATGGCCGACTCACGCTGAGCTGAAGAACAAAATAGATAACCTGACCAAGAAGTACAGGTAAGATACAAATAACATGCTTTTTTAGTTTTTTATAAACACAACTTCAATATTTAGGAGCGAGCTGGCCAAGGTGGGGCCGTTGGGTGAAAGTCCTTCGTGCTGGGAGCACTTCGACAGGGTGTCCTACATCCTAATTTCAGGCACAAACTTGGATGTAAGCCCGATTGAAAGCACAGGTACACAGAAAAAAAAATATATCAGGCCTGTTCCAGTTTTCACTTCCGAAAGATTCACACGGATTCGAATTTCCCAGACCTGTTCTAATATTCACTTCCGAAAAATCCTCACGGAAATGAATTTCCCTCCGTTAACTCTCTGTTAACTTCCGAGCAAAACCTCACGGAAACTTTCCGCCAGTCGTTTGGCTGACGGATTCAGATCCGCAAGCACAGAAATTAATTGTTAAAAAATACCTTGCGATAATTTAAGTGCAAATGATATTTTTTCCTTATTCTTTGATGCTTTAAGAACATTATTGCATATTTAATATTGTTGATAACAACATATTTGACCATTTAAAAATTATTTTTCGGCTGCACCTCAAAATAGGTTCGATTGTAACCTTCAGCATTTTGACAAATCCGCCGCCTCTGTTTCAGTTTCCGAACGAATTTGGAGAGAAAATGCAAGGGTTGTCATGATACGAAAAAAATAAGTATTTTTTTGGGATTTATTTTAAGCAAGCATTTTTGTGCTCGTGTAACTATGGTTAGAAAGGTATTTTATCTAAGTTAAATTTAAAAGAGCTTTTGTGCTTATTACCGCTTAATTTAATGAAATAATTGTGTAAACACGTGTGGCTGGGACCTTTTTTATCGGCTTCGGCAACTCTGGTTTCACAATACTGCCACCAGAACAGCTGATCGAATAAACAAATATTTAAATCTTTGTATTTGTGGCCGCCAATTCTTGTTTCTTCTATTTTATGCGTTAAATTATTAAACCATTTATGCCCATGGCTGATGGACACCATCAGGCAAAAATTGAATCATCCCCAAGCTTATTGTGCTTATTTTACTTACTATTTGTTTAGAAATTTTTATTGGATATTAAACAGTAAACCCAATGAGGTATAATTGTTTCTAGACTGCTTTTGGAGTGTAGGATGAAATTGTAGGAATGGAGGAAGTGCAGGAGGCAACCAGCAGACAGAATGCAACTGCATGCACTTGGCCTAAAGATTTTGGAAATAGCGTTTTAGACGAAGTTTTTGCGGTTTATTACCCCTCCAGTCTGACCAAAACATCCTCCTCTGAAACCAGCGCAAGGTGCTTATTGACTTTTACATCCATATTTAACAAATAAAGCTGTTGTGGCTTCAATTTTATTAGTTTGTATAATTTTTGCGTCCGGCGTTGCCCCCTAATTTATACAATATTAAGTTGGTTGCGACTCGCCATTTCACGCAATGGGTCTGAATTCAAAGTCCATTTTCGTGTGTTGTCGACTACATGAAGTGGTTATTGCATGAAATGGGCTTCGCATGAGAAGAGTGTCGCGCTAAAATAAAGACGTACGACCCTGCCATAGACGCTCCCAGCTGGCCAGTGTTTGGATCTTGCAGGCGGAATGTTGTCCGTGACGAGCTGGTCGGCTGTGTAACGGCATCTGGTAATGGCTCTTCGACAGCCACCGTCTGGCCAGGATGAGTCCGTACACCGTTCCCGAGATCAGGCGACCGCTCGTCAAGAAAAGTCTGCTGACCAAGGTGGTTGCTCTGGACAAGCAGATAACCACGTTTCTGGCCATGGCTCAGGATCATCCGCAACCGTAGGTGCAGCCTCTGCGCAGTTGCGGCTGATGTGCGTGCTTAGGGTAACGGCAAGTCCGGCCAGCAGAGCACCAGAAGATGAGCGATGCGCTGGCCGTTCTGCAGCTCTTACGACGATCCATCCCAAAGAAACAAACCACCTGTACTCAATAATAATGTCTGTAAAAAAACAGACAGTTTTTCTGCGGCACATAAACGCACGATGAAACTCACACAGCCCTTCGCAAAATCAGACCACGAAGAACATGTCTCACACCGACTGGGACAGCGACCCGCTGGAAATCTGGTACCCCCAAAAAGGCAATTTACCGAAACTTTCGAATGTGGCACTGAGCTACCTAATTAACCCGGGTAGTTACATAAGTGTCGTCAGAGCTGCTAGCGTCGGCTAATCAGTGCGTTGTCTGCGACTCACGCAGCCGCATGAGCGACCACTTAACAACCGAAATTACGCGGCTAAAAATTTGAAATTCAACTTAAATATCATATTGATATTTTTCTTAAAGAAAATATATCAACGACACTGTTTTTTAAAAATATTTGGCATCCCCATTTCTACGAGAAGCACATCACCTGGCCCACCTGGCAGGGCTCCGGCGGTGGCAGTGAAGCCGTTACCGAGGAGCAGAAGAAGCTGATTAGAGATCTGATCAAGAGTTCTGAAAAGAAGCAGGCAATTTTTTACGGCCAGCCGAAGATGCCGAGGAGTCGCCTTTGCCAGTACAACGTGCTGAACGGCAAAAAGGCACTTAAAGTATGGCCAGTATGGACAAACTCGACAGATATGTCGTTTATTGGCAAATATCCAAGAAGAGGAATTTAGCGCTCATGGCGGACTTGCTATAATCTAAACGAAACAACGAGCGCAGCAACGCGGAATATTCAGCAGAAGACGGGTCGGAGCTCAGAGGACAACTGAATAGAATGCGACGACTTACTGCCGTAAGTATTATTACGTGTTATTATTGAATTTCAATTATTTTAAAATAAATTGCCCCTTCAGATCCGGATTCGACCCGCCCGATAGGGGTTATTATTTTTTTTTAATATGAAAACAAAAAAATTAAAATATTTTATTGTTCTTTTAATTTAATTTGGTTTGGTATATTTTCCCAACACAGTTGGCCGAAGCGAAGTTTCCGAATCTTCCATTTCGACTTGTGTATAACTTTGGAGTCTTTTCCATTCTTCCAGAGCGATATGAGCTCGCCCGTCGACATTCCCGGGCACCGCATCTTCCGTTCGACGCAGGCCAGCGACGATTTTGCCTTCTCCTTCGACAACGACACAAGCATGATACAACACATTGATCGCCACAACAAAAGCCAGATGGTGGCCGAAGGCGACGACTTCGTGCAGGTCGCACGCACGTCCTGTCTGCTGGGGAGGAAAAAAAAGGTATTTGACCACAGACTGGATCTTTTTTATGGAGATGAACCTTACAGCCGACCAGCGCTCATCACTAGAGCACACCAGCTTGTTAAGCGAGCTGATGGAGCGCGAGTCGCCGAGCTGGGTGAGACGCGCAAAACTGCCCTTGAAAAAAAACGAAGAGCACCCCTAAAATGTCCGATATTATAATTAAGTTTTAATTTTAAATAACATATTACTAAAAAAAATGTTCATTTCAGTAAAATTTTGATTGATTGGCCAATCCAATTCGGCCAACCGACTCGAAGTGACTCCGCCAGCGACCGCCGGCAGAGTAGAGCTGTAAAAACCATCGATGGTGCTGGAGCACATCCTCATGCGTCCGGACTGTTACATCGGATCCGTCGAGTATTTCTGCAATATAATGGATTCCTTCGACGAGTTACTCATAAAAAGCGTCCAGTGCAAAATTTGTCTATACGACAAAAAAAAAGTCTGCTAGTCTGCAGTTGCCAATGAGTGCTAAAAACCAATTAAGTATATCAATCTTATGCATGACTTGCACATTAATGTATAAGTTTAACTTGTAGTGCTAGGAAGTTAAATAAATAAACAACCATTATAACTGTTCAAATTATTTCAAAATTATTTATGCTAAACGATTGGCCAATCCAATTCGGCCAACCGACTCGAAGTGACTCCGCCAGCGACCGCCGGCAGAGTAGAGCTGTAAAAACCATCGATGGTGCTGGAGCACATCCTCATGCGTCCGGACTGTTACATCGGATCCGTCGAGTACACCAAGGACGGATGTTTGTCTCATCCCAGTACGTTTTAATGATGCACACATTGAGATAACAAAAAAAATGATAATATTCGGGGAGAGCATGGGGGGTATAACCCCTAAAATGTCGGATATTATTGTCAAACAATTTTAAGCGTGGACGTGGAGGAAGAGAAGAAAGGACCACGTTGGCCACCGGATCCTCGGATAAAATTGTGCTCTAAGAAAGCCGCCTGGCTACAAAAGCGGTGAAGGAGGCCGCGAAGGCCATTACCAAAACATTAATAATAAAAAAGGTGATGTAATTATAAAAATAAATGTAAACTCTACGCCTGCGGGTTTAATCTGCTCTCAGCAACAGTGGCTTGTTTTCGTCGGATAAGAAACTCCCCGGTTTTCATCTCGATGGTGCTCAGCTTGCCTGTTGCCGTGGATCCACCGGTGCTGGACCACCTCATCCTTCATCTGCGCAGATTGATTCGACATCTCCTGCGCATTGCGAACTTTGATCTTGATTAGTCCAGTTTGCTGAACTTCTTTTTAAAAATATGTTGTTGTTTTACTTTCTAACAAAAGACAGATGCTTGACTTAGATAAAATTGATTTTTTGTTGCAATAGTGATGCGTTGAATGAGATGGATAGACTGAGAAACGTGTAAAAAGTAAAAAATAAATTAATAGAAACGTTACTGAAAACATTTCTTTAGGAGTGGAAAGTATGTACGTACCCTTACAAAGGATTTGTATAAAAAAAATATGTACAGGCCTGTTCCAGTTTTCACTTCCGAAAGATTCGCACGGACTCGAATTTCCCAGACCTGTTCTAACATTCACTTCCAAAAAATCCTCACGGAAATGAATTTCCCTCCGTTAACTCTCTGTTAACTTCCGAGCGAAACCTCACGGAAACTTTCCGCCAGCCGTTTGGCTGACGGATTCAGATCCGCAAGCACAGAAATTAATTGTTAAAAAATACTTTGCGATAATTTAACGTGCAAATGATATTTTTCCTTATTCTTTGATGCTTTAAGAATATTATTGCATATTTAATATTGTTGATAACAACATATTTGACCATTTAAAAATTATTTTGCGGCTGCACCTCAAAATAGGTTTGATTGTAACCAGGGTTCGGAAAATAACACAAAATGTAAAAAACATTTGTTTTTTACTTGTCAAACGACAAAAAAAAATGTGAAATACGAATAATTGACATGTGTGTTAAAAATGGTAGTGTACATATGTTCAAAACGTTTTTGACATGAATAGCTTACATGTGTTTTTAACACAAGTTTTAAAAACGAATGTTCGTATTTTACACACACTCAGGAATCGTTTTTAACACAATTTATTTTTGACACTCATGTGTCAATAACCCCAAGTACCCCAAGGAAGTGTGCTCGGACCGATCTTGTATGTCCTATACACGGCCGACATTCCCACAAGCAGCCAGACAACCCTATCCACCTTTGCTGATGACACAGCTTTAACCAGTCGTTCAAAATGTCCAAAAACAGCAACAGCGTATTTAAAAAACCACCTGGGGGCCGTAGAAAAATGGCTAGCAGATTGGCGCATACAAGTCAACGAACAAAAATGCAAACATATTACATTTACACTTAATCGGGCAACCTGCCCACCACTGACCCTAAACAACAAAGAAATCCCCCGTGTCGACGAAGTCACATACCTGGGCATCCACTTAGACAGGCGGCTTACCTGGAGAAAGCACATTGAAGCAAAGAAGACTTCCCTAAAACTCAAGGCCAACAGTTTCCACTGGCTCATCAATTCCCGCTCACCCCTGCCACTGGAACTCAAAGTACTTATTTACAACTCTTGTTTAAAGCCAACCTGGATGTACGGGTCCGAACTCTGGGGAAACGCAAGCAGTAGCAACATAGAAATCAGCCAACGAGTACAATCGAAGATACTGTGAACAATAACTGGGGCCCCCTGGTATATTCGCAACGCAAATATCCATAGGGACCTGGATATTAAACCCGTTAAAGAAGAAATTGATAGTAAAGTTTCGAAGTACGAAGCTAGACTGTCACTACATCCAAACCAACTAGCCAGGCAGCTCAGGCGGCTCAGTAACCACTCCCGGTTACAGCGCAACGACCGTCCACTCCTGCCCAACTTAGGACCATTAACCAATTAACAATTATAATATAGTATAGGTTAAGATTTGAACACTTATTGTAAGTCTCTTCTAGAGAAGATTCAATAAATAAATAAAACGTACAAATAAAAAAAGATAAAAAAAATGTGTCAATAACAATTGTGAAAATGTGAAATATTACTAGTTCGAAGCATCACAGAGAGTCAAGTTCAAGTTCGAGTAAGTTCAAAGCAAATTAATATTAAAAAAAAATATGGGAAGGCCGATGAAACTGAACTCCGACGCTCTGGTGGTGGCAACAGATTCGAATGCAATTGTTGAGTGCGTTCTATGCCACAAGAGGCTTGCTAAGGCAAATGGAAACATAAAGCGGCACTACCTCTTGGTGCACAAGACGGATGTTAATGATGTCGACGGAGCAGCCATTAAAAAAGCAGCAAAAAAGCTTAAAACTCCATCACTGCTCAGTATGGACCAAAATGAGTATAAGCAAACAATTGCATACTTGGTGTCTGTCAAATCACTACCATTCCGGCTTTTTGACGACGTACATTTTCAAAACATTTTGCAGCCGTGGAAAGAAGCTTTCAACGTTTCCTTCAATTCCAAAAATGTGGTGAGCCACTTAGCTTTAACTGCCGAGAAGGTATGTACTGCAATAAAGCTTAAGGTAAAAAGCCATATGATTTGCCTAAAAATGGATATAGCAAGCCGTAACGGAAGAAGCATTATGGGTCTCAACATCCAGTATATGGAAGATTTCAAAATCAAAATTTACACTATTGGTATGATAGAACTATTCACAAGACACACAGCACAAAATTTGAAGATGGAAATTCTAGAGTGTTTAGGCAAGTTTAATATTCAGATGGAACAAATATACACTATGACTACGGACAACGGCGCGAATGTAGTTAAAACTGCCAAGCTTCTGCAAGAGATGCAAGATGCGGATATGTCTTCTGATGATGAAGGGGATGATTTCGAAATGAAATAATTGTGTAAACACGTGTGGCTGGGACCTTTTTTATCGGCTTCGGCAACTCTGGTTTCACAATACTGCCACCAGAACAGCTGATCGAATAAACAAATATTTAAAACTTTGTATTTGTGGCCGCCAATGCTTGTTTCTTCTATTTTATGCGTTAAATTAGTAAACCATTTATGCCCATGGCTGATGGACACCAGCAGGCAAAAATGTAATCATCCCCAAGGCAGCAAACTTAAACAAATCAAACGTCTTTGTCAAAAGCGGGCAGTTGCCAGTCAGCTGATTCTGTTTGGGAACAAAAGGGAAATTCAAAGGCAAATCCCCAAATAAAGAAGGGAAATTCGACAATGTAAAAGGGAAATCCGCAAATGTTATCAAATCCACTTCCGAGTGAAAACTGGAACAGGCCTGATTACCTAATTTGCTTCTTGTTATTTCACTCCAACTGCACTGCAATTGTTTACTTTTACTTAACGGTTTTTCTCACAACAAAATTCCAAAATTTGTTACTTTTCACTCTCGCTTACGAAGTCATGTGCGCAAAATACATACATAAGTATGCATATGTCAAGTGGAGAGAAAGAGATGGTAAGCTCAAAATATGGTCTACGTCGGTCTCTGTCGCACTCATTACGGTCTCTGTCGCACTACGTTACATTCGAAAATATCTATCTCGCTCCCCCTTCAAATAATCATTCGCGCTCTCTTACTCCAAGGTTGCATTCTCCGCTTCTTAGAGTTTTCGGAGAGCGGGAAATTTAAAAATGCGAAAATAATATCTATTTGATATTTTTATTTGCGATACTCGAAGAGTAAGCAAATACTGTAAACGATCAAATGTCTGTCTGTCCGTCCGTCCGTCCGCACAAACATCGAGATCTCGGGAACTATTAGAGCTAGAACCACCAAATTTTGCACTCAGACTTCTATGAGCAAGGCGCAGATCAAGTTTGTTTCAAAACCTGACCACGCCCCTTTTTACACCCACAAACCGGAAAAAACTCTGTGGTGTCCACATTTTTAGTGCTAGAGAAAAGTAGCCCTTACAAATGTTGTTCGTATTGAAAAATCCTACCCAAATATCTAAAATTTTAAAATCTGACCATTTTCAAGAAATTGTGTATACAACTGCGTTGAAAATTTTTATTGCGCTCAAAAGTAGGCAAAACAATTTTTTTTTTAAGAGAGGGCGCTTAAAACTGGTTGCGCTTGAAAGTAGGCTACACATTATTGAAGAGGGCTAGCTAGCTGTTTTTAAAGAGGGCAATGAGTATCGCAAATCTTATAGTCGGGAAACCCGACTATAGCGTTCTTTCTTGTTCAGTCATCAAAACGACATTTTTATTGTAAATATCTATTTGACCTGCGCATATCAAATCGAAATTTCTCTTTTTTTTTATCTATGTAATCCCGTATTATCATTAGTAACATACACCAATTCTAAATAAACTTATTTATTGCAAAATTTGCCACTGAGATTGATAGCATTTCCAGCAACTCCACTTTTGGCGCCGATCCTTCTGTGGGGGGACCGTTATGTCCACTGAACAAAAAGCGACGCAGGGACAGGCTCGATGAACTGGTTGAGGTGGAGAAGAAAAAATTGACAGTGATGGAAAAAATGGCTGACGACTCCGCCAATTTTCAAAACCGAATCATCGAGCATTTGGAGAGCCGAAACAATTAATGTAAATAATAACAAAAACAAAATATTTTTTCGAAAATAATTGTAAATAATTTTTCAAAGGGTAAATAAATAAAGTACGCAAAAGTTTTATATGTATTTATTGGGCATTTTCAACAATAAAATCTTGACCTTAAGCGTACCTTATAAGGTGCAGCCCACAACTATACGACACCCGAAAAACTTTTGTTTCAGCCCTTGCCAAAATACAGTTCGTCACGGTGAGAGAAAATTTTAAATGCAGATGGAAAGAACAAAGTGTAATGTGTAAAAATGAGTCATCATTCCCGGAGAGAGAGATCCTCTCCTGGAATATGAGCCGTTGGATTTTCCAAAAATGCTCACTTGTTTGCCTATTTGCGTTTGTATTATAACTAGACATCGGATTTAATTTTTTTTTTTGTTTGCGGTCTTAAAAAAGTGCAATTTTGGAAATAGACTAATTAAAATAGTAGGTTTCAGAATATATCGGCATGTCAGAAATATAAAAATTTTTAGATCAAAAAAGGTTAAGGAATATGCTCAGCATATTTCGACCTCTTTATTTAGGTCAAAATAGGTCAAAAAAGGTTTTTTTAGGTTTTTTAGGTTTCTTGGAGGTTTGCGATCTAAAAATCGTGAAATTTGGGAAATAGATTAATAAAACAAGAAAGAACGCTATAGTCGGGTTTCCCGACTATAAGATTTGCGATACTCATTGCTACTTTCAAGCGCAATCAATTTTTAGCGCCCTCTTCAAAAATAATGGTTAGCCTACTTTCGGGCGCAATAAAAATTTTTTACGCACTTGTATACACAATTTCTTGAAAATGGCCAGATTTTCAAAATTTTTAGATATTTGAGTAGATATTTTCAATACAAATAATATTTATAGGACCACTTTTCTCTAGCATTAAAAATGTGGACACCACAGATTTTCGCGGTTTGGGGGCGGTAAAAGGGGCGTGGTCAAGTTTTGAAACAAACTTGATCTGCGCTTTGTTTCTAGAAGTCTGTGTGCAAAATTTGGTGGTTCTAGCTTTTATAGTTCCCGAGATCTCGACGTACGGACGGACGGACGGACGGACGGACGGACGGACGGACAGACAGACATTTGATCGTTTACAGTATTTGCTTACTCTTCGAGTATCGCAAATAAATAGTAGCTTTCAGAATGTTTTGGCATATCAGCAATAAAGAGGTACTTTACATTTGGTACTTACAGCCAAACGAAAGATTTGTATTTTTTTAACATAAAGATTTCTCTGTGCAACAGCCCTAAAAGAAAAATAATGGAACAATAATGGAACAATACTGGTCTTATAGATCTCGGTTTTATACAAATTGTGTAAAATCGTTTAAAAAAGTTTTTGTGTGTTTTATAATTTAGTTATTGATTCGTTTACAAAATATAATAAAAAGTTTTTCCATGTTTGTGTCAGTTTTTGCATTTTTTCCGAATGCATAAGCTTGTATGCTAAAAGATTCCCTCTACGTCGCATGAAGTTAGTGGCGAGTAAGAGTAGGGGAGAAGTGGGGGTTGTGGGCATAGTTTTGATTTTGGCTTATAATTACCGAACTAGCACATATTATTTGGACATATGGGTATCTGTGTAAAGCTAGAGACCTAAACTAACTAATAATGAAGAAACTTACTTGATTTCGTCATGCGAAAAAATTTCATATGGACTTTTGTAAAACCGTAATTTTTAGCCAATATTTTTTTTTGGGGGGGTTGTGGGCACCCTGGGAATAAATGCTGCAAATGGAAAAATATGGGAAAAAAACCGCAACCAATATCAACAAAATGACAATTTATTTATTTCAAAGACTACATAGGCGTTATTCATCGTCGGAAACACAATTTTGACATGTGTAATAACTGGCCCGCATGTCAACACATTTCAGACGAAAAGCTCGATCGCAAAATTACAAATCTTGGTGATAGTCCCTCTCAGCGGGAGAGGATCCTTTTCCAAGAACCTAAGATTTCTACAAGAATGTTCTAGAGGGTTCCAAACAAATTTTGGAAACAATTTTACAAGAAATTGTAGGTAATAAAAAAATTTGCCAAGAAAAAACGGGTGCCCACAACCCCCCCAATTTTGGTGCCCACAACCAACTTTAGCAGACATTTTAAGAAGTAATTAAAAAATGTGTTTGCATAAATTTTTTGGTTCAAATCGATATTGTTCCATTTAGTATAATACTTTGACTAAATAAAAATTCATTACACTTACCTTCTTAACCGATTCACTTTAATTAATACACTATTGAAAATCTTTAAAAAAAACTTCACCACCTTTTCCAAGCACAAAAAAAACCAATTCGTTCATTTCAAAAAGCAAACGCGTTCGTTTACATTGATATTTTGCATAAATCATACATAAGATAATTGCTTGCGAATGACATTACCAAAAAAAGTCAATCTTCATTTTGTGAAAAGATACGTAGGGGTGCCCACAACCCCCCCATGCCCACAACCCCCACTTCTCCCCTACTTAACAACACTTTCCTTGATAATGTTGGGCACTAAGAATGTGTAATTGTTTGTTGATGTGTTGATGGCTTTAATTGTAGAAAAGTCTGGATTTCGGTATAATACAATTTTAAGTTTTTCCTGTACGTCACTTTCGATTTTTCCTGGAACGCTATTTATTAAAGTGTCGGCCTTTTCAAATGTTAGCATCGCGTCCTTTAACGCCATCCCTGATTTTTCCAAAGAAGTGATGTAGTGTTTACAACCATCTTAAGAAAAAAATTACATTAATTAATTAATAGACAAAAAAACGCATATTAGAATATTTATTTACATATTTGTTGCATGCTGCGCAGAAAATTTTTTCATCCACTTTTAAACTCCTCCAGCCACTTTATGCGATGGTTCTTTTTGTTAGCTTTCGCCATTTTAAAACTTACTTTAGAAAACACAGCGCACGACTGAGAAATGTTTTTAAACATAGACAGTTTGGATCGAACACGCCTACTAAGGAGCATGTTTTCCAGTAGAAATAGGTAAAAAAGGTAGAAAAGGATGACATATTCCGAAGTATGCTTTTTAGGTTCAATATACTTAATCGAATACGCTATATATTTTTTCATTTCCAACAATTAATACAAAATGTTAAGTGATTTAAGATAATAATATAGTGTGATAAAAATGAGCAGTAGAAAAATATATTTTAATACGAAAAATAACAATTTTATAAAATATGCATATTTAATATTCAATGGACTTTTTCTTGTTTTTAGGGTGGTCAAACCGAAAAATGTGATTTAAAAACCCGTTAAGCGCATAATGATATCGATACTTGCGGCAAGATATCGATAGATAGATAGCAAACGAAAACGTTTCGCAACACTTGAAAACCCGACGACGCCGTTTACAAAAATCTTCAAACTCGGATAACTCGGAACTTGTACCATCTCTCGCGAGGATTCCATCGCAGGAGGCAGTGTCAGTGAGTGGCTCCAGGTAAGCGACACAAAAATGTTCTGAGAGGGGAACTTGTCCACTGACAACCTGTTAATAAAACCCTATAAAAACAAATAACCAGGCGGATATATCATTATCCTGTCAGCTGCCAATAAATGCCGAAAAATTTGAAGAACTTTGCCATTAAACTGGTCACCTAATAATTGACAAATATGATTGGTTACCAATGACAGCGACACAGCAGCAAACAGCCGAATTAACAACCTTACAGACTTTTTTAACAGGGCAATGGATACTTCCGACCCCATACTGTCATCCTTAAATTTAAATAGGCGGATCCAAAAACACAAGAAACTTCCTTTGCCAGTAGAAGTCATCCAGCCTGGGAAGACAACTTTCGCATCATAGCCATACTGCCGAGTGCTGCATTAACTACACTGCGAACCATCGGCCTGCATCGCCCCAAATTAATCCGTTTAAGAGCTCGGTTTGGGTTTTGTATTGTGAAAAGTAAAGGGCAAATGGCATCGGCTGTGAACAACAACGGGCTGGAGTCGCCGCAGGCTCCGCAGGACGCGGTGGCCGTCACCCTTGCTATTGAGCTGCGCAACAACCTCAATGGCGTTGTCCGAGCCTGGAGCAGCAGCTAGAGCAGGCTGCGCAACTGGCCCGCGTGCAGAGCGCCGAGATAGAACGCCTCCATGCCACCAACTTGGAGCTACTTATCACCCAAGAGCGGCTGCAAACCCAATGCAAACCGTCGGGGTCCAATCAGGATGCCAGCACAGTAAAGGCGGCCCCAAAGGGTGTGCAGGTGCAGCAGCAGAAGGTAAAGATCCGCGTCAAGAACACGGTCTATAGTTTTTAATAAAGCGCTACAGAGGATGAAATTTAAAAAATTATTTCAACAAAAAACGGAATGGATGATTAAATTATCAAAAACGAATTCTCAAAGCGATTTGAACGTTAACAAATAAATTAATGATTGTACATTGTTGCCCCAGAAATGCAAGGCATTAAATCTTGTCGTCCGTAATGCGACCTCGTAGGCCCGGCCGAGAAAATGGACGGGGATACTGGCGGAGTTAGGGTGCGTTTACACTAGGCTGCGTTTTGCGTTTCTGCGTTTCAGGCGAAACGCAGTTTTTTTACATAGGTTTATCATAGGGGCCTAGTGGTGGCAAAAATGTGCGTTTTAGTTGCGTTTGGTGCTTTTTAACGGATATCTACTCGATGTTTAGGATATCGCACTACAATATCACCACGAGGCAACTGTCATTTAAAAATTGAGCGACAAATACGGTAAATATAAGCGTAACATATAATAATTAGTTGCTCTACTGCAGATAATATCAGCAACTCTTCGTCGGTTATTTCACTTTTCATTTTTTGACAAAACAAAAGCACAACTGTCAAAACCAACAAACGCAATAACTCGAGTTTATGTAGTGTAAACATATTTTCTGCGTTTTGCGTTTTCTTCGATAACGATAGGAAACTCGTGTTAGTGTACATGCACCTTTAGTGTGGTCGTATATCGGTCATGTAAAAAGTCGCTTTCGATGTTGCGTTAAGGAAAACATCGATATCCGATATATCGCCTGACAAAAATACTGAAATAATAACAAAAACATCGGTATTATAGTAGAATTATTATATTATTTTATTATATTATTTTTAAATATTTGTAACCTATGTTAAGTTTTTTAATTTTCGCCTTAATTTTCAAAAATCAGTTTCATGAGCAGCAGGCAGTGATCAAGAAATTCAGAAAAATGGAAAAGAATCGGCAGGACAAGTAATATTTTTTAAATTATGTCAAGAGCCAGCGCAGACCACAATCGCTTAGATCCGAAACTATATGCATATGCCGTTTGCTTGGGATTTTTATTTGCGAAACTGGAAGAGTAAGCAAATACGGTAAACGTTGAAATGTCTGTCTGTCCGTCCGTCCGTCTGTCTGTCTGTCTGTCCGTCCGCACAAACATCGAGATCTCGGGAACTATAAGAGCTAGAACCACCAAATTTTGCACACAGACTTATGTATAAAAGCAAAGCGAAGATCAAGTTTGTTTCAAAACCTGACCACGCCCCTTTTTACGCCCACAAACCGCGAAACTCTGTGGTGTCCACATTTTTAATGCTAGAGCAAAGTGGCCTTTATAAATGTTGTTTGTATTAAAAATATCTACACAAATATCTAATATTTTGAAAATCTGGCCATTTTCAAAAAATCTGGTCATTTATACAAGTGCGTTGAAAATTTTTATTGCGCTCGAAAGTAGGCTACACTTTTTTGAAGTGGGCTAGCTAGCTGTTTTTAAAGAGTGCAATGAGCATCGCAAATCTTATAGTCGGGAAACCCGACTATAGCGTTCTTTCTTGTTTTTTTTTGCTAATAAGGGCATGGTCACATTGACTTAATAAAAATAAACAAGAAGAAAAATGTCTGATTTTAAATTTTGGGACAAACAATAATTATATAAACCAAAAAAAAAAATCAACAAATATTAATTTATTCCATTTTCTGCTTTAGAACCCCTTTAGAACGTCGAGATCTCGGGAACCATAAGAGCTAGAGCCACCAAATGCTAGAGCAATAAATGTTGTTTGTTTTGAAAATATCTACAAATTTATCCAAAAATTTTAAAAAATCTGTCCAGTTTCGAGGTATTGTGTATACAAACGCGTTAAAAATTGGTTGCGGCTGGCAACACTTATTTTTAAGGAGGGCAATGACTAACGAGAATCTTGTTTTTGGGCAACCTGACTCTAGCGTCCTTTCTTGTTTTTGATTAATTTTGTTAAATTTTTTCTTGATTTAAGCAGGGCATCCACAGTCGAATTTGTTTGACGAACTGTTTGTCAAGCATGATTTTCGTTTGCCCACTAACTAGGCTGAACATTGTTTCGAACACTGGTAAGATAGAATAATTTCTATTCCATTCGAACAAAACGTCATACAAAAGTTTTGAAACGAACACTACCACTAACGGGAAACATTTCGTCGAACACAACACGTTCGTCAAACAAATTCGACTGTGGATGCCCTGCTTTAAGTAGACCTTGACTTAGTTTAACTACAATTCAAAATTATAATTCATTTTTACAAGTTTCGGAAGAAAACCGTCTCGAACTTATTATTTGAACTAACGATTTGGAAAGCAGACAGGGCTGACTTCCTTACTTAATTTGACATTTTTTGTTATTTTTCAATAAGTTCAAGCGAAGTTGTACTTCTTTTTGCAAGACAATATTATTAAGTAAACAAAACCATGCACACAAAACATAACACACAAAACAGTTCAAAATTTTGAATTGACCGCCAATCTAAGCAACAGAAGACACCGCTGCAGTAGATGACTGTCCACAAGCAGCCGCCACAAGAAATCATTCCCCCAGAACGAATCCTCTTGCGAAATCGACGTTTTCTATAATAGAAATCAAGAGCACGGTGGCTTGCTTTGTTTTCTTATGCGTTCCCCTTAAACGAAACAATATTTAGTCAATAACATTTAAAATTTGTTGAATTGACTTACAATTTCATACAAATTGTCTTCTTCTTCGTTAAAAACGAAGTCACAGTTTATTGCAATGCACGCTTTGTTTTATTAATTTCACAAGAAATACAACTTATTTTTATTCGAAATTTCGACACGAGGTAGCTTATGTTATAAACAATAATAAATCGTGCCATAACATAAATAAGAACCAATATTTCGATTACGAAAACAAGAGAGGACGCTTTAGTCGGGTTTCCCGACTATCAGATTTGCGATACTCATTGCCCACTTTAAACAAATTAAACCAGAAACAACGCTAGAGTCGCTAGCCCTCTTTAAAAAAGTGTAGCCTGCTTTAAAGCACAACCAATTTTTAAAGCACTTGTATGCACAATTTTTTGAAACTGACCAAATTTTCTAAATTTTTAGATATCTGTGTAGATATTTTTAATACAAACAACATTTATTAAGGTCACTTTTCTCTACCATTAAAAATGTGGGCACCTCAGAGTTTCGCAGTTTGTGGGCGTTAAAAGGGGCGTGGTCGTGTTTTGAAATAGAAGGGTAAATATAAGAAATGTGTGCAAAATTTGATGGCTCTAGCTCTTTTGTCCCGAGATCTCGACCTTCGTACGGAGGGACGGACGGACGGACAGACAGACAGACATTTGCAACGTTTACAGTATTTGCTTACTCTTCCAATATCGCAAATAAAATGCCAAGTTCATTAAGTCTGACCCAAATAATGAACGCGGCTAACTGAAATCGAAACAGAAACCAAATGTAAAGTCGAGCTATAAATCCTGGCATTTTGTTTATGTTAATCCAATAAATATTATTGATCCTACTCGTGCTGCTGCGGGCAATCAATTTAATTTGCAAAACAATTTGTATGTATTTGACTGGCTATCGTCCTAGATGGTCTCGGTCTCAGGTCCTGCTCCTTTTTTTCGTTCGCTGGTGGCTGGTCCACCCTGCGACAAATTTAAAAGCTCAATTTGTCCATTTATGTCAACTTGTCACGCGAAGCAAAATAAAACGAATTAATAAAATAGACAGCAATGAAGCAAAGGAAAAAATAAAGGAGAAACAACTTTGAGGAGGAAGAGGGGAGGATGCATACACTTCGAAAAATACTAAATTTAGGCATTAACACCCAAATATTGTTACATACTTTTCATTTTAGAAGGACCATATTTTTGAGTATGAATATACATACTGTTTGGGGCAAAACCCAATGTTTATTTTTCAGCTTCTTGTGGAATTTATTACTTTTTCTTTTGATATTCCTCTCGACCTATTCAATTTTTGAAAAAAGTCGTTTTCTTTTTTCTTAATCAAATAAAAAATTTTGTAGGTAACAAGCAAAAAAGAAAGTTAGATCAAACCAAACGTTTTGCAAGATTCTTTTAGCCGATAAGCTTGAAGTAAAAATGGGATGTCTGTCTTTACCCATCGTTTTTAAGCATTCAAAAAACTGAGCTTTGTGTTTCCGTTCTTTAAATTGGTAATAACGTACGTAGACAATTTGAACTATTTGAATTTTGCAGCACCTTAATAGCCTTTCAGGGGATGTGTTTCGCTTAACCTTCTTCTAAAAAGTCTTAAAATAACACTACTTCATCTTGATCAAAACTTATTAAATAAGTTTGTAAGTATGAGCTACTTTTGTGTTTCAATTAATTGAGATAAAAAAAGCACAAAGTGAGCTTAGCTAAAAATGTATGTTTAAGAAAAAAATAAATCTTCTTTGTATGTATGTATTTGAACGCGTTATGTTTTTAAATCTAGAATTTGGGTTTTCAATTGAAGTCGGTGTTTTTTCTCTGTATGGCGAAGCGGGAAGGAAACTAAACGCATAAAATATATTCAGCAATCGTCTGTCGCGCTCCGCGTCAGTTACAAAGATACTTCAGCGCCAAGATACGGATACACCATCATTCATCGCTTATGTTCGCTGCTCCGCCCCCTTCGGTCTCGCTTTTCCTCTATGTTTCCCAGCTGAATTTTCCCGGCTCTTTCTGCTGCTGTCCTTTCCCTCCTTGGCATTGCAAACAAATGGCAAAAACTGTCGCTCATTCGCATAAATCCTGACGAATGATTTCAACGCGCTTGGTAAAATGGCTGTGGGTGGCAACGCGAGGAGTGCCGCAACAAAAGCAATTATATGTGCGAATCACTTTACGAGCTGCCTCCACTTTTCCCACCCACTTTTCCGCTCCTCCCCCTTTTCATCCAACAACAACGTGCTGAGAGCTGCAACAGAAAACTCAACTCAACAAAGGCGAAAAAACAAAGGACATGGCAGAGCGGGTAAAACAACGAACGACAACGACAACAAGCGAACAACAACAGTTCAAATGACAAAGAAATTGCCAACTCAATAAAAGCAACAAGAGCTGGAAAAAACAGCAAACCATCCGCAATTTCCAAACCACCCACAACCCCCCCGAATCGTAAAAAGGAAAAACGCAGCGAAAATCAAACGATTGTCAATGCGAAAATAAATCGCATTCTTTCATTTTCGTTATTTTGCCAGCACTCAAACACTGGCATCCCTCCCCAAGGACAACAGCTGCCATAAAACCAACTTTCGTCCCTGGCATCCTTGAATCCTTGATGAAACGTGAGGCATTTTTATATCGCTTTGTCTCTGGCTTTCAGCCAAGTTAGTTTAAGTTCGAGATTTAAAGCAACTGGAATTCAAATAATCAATGATGCGATTTTCAGAATTCGTAAAGCCGCAGTGCAAATAAACGTAACCAACAACAAATTAATAAAATAAATTTATTAGGTCACAATTGGTTGACACTTGGAATTTAGATCCGTAAAAAGCGAAAGCCAATCAAAAATTATAAGAGTTTGGTTGAATTATTATGTGATTTTTATTATTAAGCACCTTCTTTATTATTGATTGTAACTTAAACGAACTTATATTGATTATACTCGGTGACACAAAAGCAAATTCAATTTAAGCAATTTATTTAAAGTTTTTTTTTTTATTTATCACAGCGCCTTCATCTGGCGTGAACAAAATGTAATGTTGTTAAGTACATATTACAAAAATATTGTATATCACTTTTGCAGGCAAATGTCGACATGCTTTTAATATCAAATAACCAGCTTTTACAGTTCCGAGATCTCAAAATTTTTATCAACGGAGTCGGCAGTTGATGCTAAACCTATGCAATACACCCATTTTCTTAAAGAGTAATGGTCATAAAAATAGTTTTTTTCTGAGTATTTCGTTCTATATTTCTTAGGCTACTCACTACTTATAGTTAAATCGCTCAACTACATAAAGTGAAGACATTTACCACATTTCCACAAGAAAAACTCATCGGCAAGCTTTGAAGTCATTTTCGCAAGCAAAGCGATGACAAATGACATCAAAGCTGTCCGCCAACAGTGGAAGTATGGAGGACAAGAAAGGCGGCGACGAAAACCAGATGAGTATGAAAAAAGGCAAATAAAAGCAATAAGCTTCTAGCCAACTTGTCGCAGGTGACTTACCCAACTACTTAGCACATAAAACATCAACTCAACTGTGACAAGGAAAACAGAAGAGTGAGGAGTGAGGAGAACACCTGCCCGAAAATACCTGTGGCCATCGAGCGGGAAACGCTGATGTCTGTGGGCTGGCCCAGCACTTGGCGTTGCCTTTTAACGTTTATTAATAATTCAGGCCCACGTAAAAGTTGCGCTTCACTTAGCCAAACTCCCCCGTGAAGTGCGAAGAAGTGCTGGAAAAGCGTGGAAAATCAGAGGAAAAATCACAACATGACACGCAGAGGAGAGAAGAGGAAACTGCACACACATACAGGCCATTGTCTGCAGATGTTGGCAGGAAAAGAGAAGGAATTCCAAGAGAGCTGAGGAGAAAGCTTTCCCAGCTCGCCACCTTTTCCTACATAAATAATGATTTCGATGGGCCCGTCGTTGTTCTTTTCTTCTTTTTTCCCATTTCCCGTGTCCCCGTTGTTTGTTGGGTTATGATGACGTTTATAGGTGGGTCGGGTCCTGGCTGTGGTCCTGCGTCTGATATTAAGTATACGCCGCATGGTGTTTGCCTTGTTTATGTCTGGTATTTGCTTTGGGTTTTGATGTGTTTTCCTTGGCCTTTCGTTCCATTCCTTTCGGATCTTTATTTCTGCGGTAACCAGAGATGCTGACAGCAAATGCTGAACAGGTTTTCTCAGAGGTAGAAAAGAATACATTAAGTGTTAATGGAAGATTTAATAGACAAGAAAGAAATACGCAACTTCTACTTTCCTGTTTAGATTTGAAAACTCGACAATGTCAATATAAAATGTTCACCCAAATTTTATTACAAAGACGTGTCACAGTCTCATCTTTAAAAACGTTATAAGGCCGATTCTAACGTCAAACACGATTATTAAAGTGAGCCTATTGGAATTCCCAAAGAAATACAAACATTTTAGGCAATTTTTCTATAATTTTTAATAAATTTGAATTACGCGAAGACCAAATACAGCACTTTCCATAAAAACCAACTAAATAAATCATATATTGTAAGTGTAATGTGAACTCATTTCAATTTTTTTGCTTAAAATATTTTTTTGAATGATAAAAAATTTGTAATGTTTACTTTTAATTTTATTTTGCATTTCAAGGAACAATTTTCCATAAAAGAAACAATGGCGTTAATGTGATTTTTGCCAAATATTTCTTCACTGTTAAGGACCACTTTCTCCTGCTCATGGTTCATTTTAAAGTGAGTACATTTTCTAAGTTTACGACGACGATGAAGCGGCTCTATACCTTTGGACGCAACAAGAACCACTCCAACACTCCAAATGAACTTAATTTACTTAAGCTCACAACTATTTAAACACTCTTCATTTTAAGTCACTTTTAATGTTGTTTCTTTCTACCCTGTGAGATACCTGTAGAGACGAGCTTCTGATAATCAAGGCAGCAGTCCGACAATGCATCGAACGCCATTTAAACAAAAGCCCGGAACTACAGGGTAGGTCACGGGAGCGTTACCATTGAAGATCCCATCCGGCGGTCGGCGGTGGAGATAGCCGGAAGCAGCCATTCCCCAGTAAACAGGGGAAAAGAAGAACTGCCATAAATATGGAAAAACGGTGGAAGGGAAAACTTTTGGCAGCGTATCTGCCTTCGGGGCGTCGAGAAATTTGCAGAAAAAAGTAAAATAACAATTTGGAAAAACACGACAAACTTTGTACGCTTTGAAGGGGAAGCCAACAAAATGGTAGACAGCCAAGTGTACTTGGGGCAAAAGTTGGTCGTTGATCGTTGGCCGTTTTAGTTACTTCTGTACTGTAGTTCTCGACGTGGACATCCAAGCAGATGTCCTTTCGCACTACAAGGACACAAAGCAAACGCACTTCCACCCTAATACTTACCTTTGTCCGGCAGTCGCTTCGCATTTAATATTTAAATTTGTTTGCATTCGTAACCGGGGCCAGGCCAGGAAATGCTGGGGTGCCGCTGTGCGTCCTGGAACGAGTTAAGGTCTACACAAACTTTATGAACAGAAATCATAATTTCGAATGCGTATCTATGGAGCTCCGGCAATTTACGATTTGGTGTGCGCAAATGTGCAACTAAATGAAAATGAACTTGTTATTTATGTCTTCAGATCCAGGGCGGTCCAAAACTTCCGCCTGTCCCACATCCTGGTCGTTTGCGGGCGGTGAGCCACGCCCAGCTCCACTTTAGCATCTATTTTAATCTGTAATTTACAGCAAAATTGCGTTTATTTATGACGCAGGGCGAAATGTCGTAATGCGCTTTGGCCGCACACACCGCACACCATAACAATAACAGAACTACATACTATATGCATTTATATATATTCTGCTATCTGATGCATATTGCTCATAAAAACATATGTATTTGTGTTAATTATGTCCTTTTGCCGCTGCCTCTGCCTCTGCCGCTGTGCGGTGTATTAAAAGCAGGCAGCAAAAAGCGGTTGGCTCACATGTGTCCTCCGCTGCACCATAAATTAATGGCTGAACAATGGAATGTCCTGGCCAAATTGTTTTCAGATTCATAATTACAACGTTACATGGCTGTGAGCTCTACACGATAGTTAGTTTCATTAATTGCAACCTCGGAGCATAAATCACATCCAGCTGAAAAGCAAAAACTTTATGATATCTCTTCTGAGATTTCATTTTTGGACTTGCGTGCGTACGTGTTTCTGCAAAACATTTTAATCGAAATTCTTTGTTGTCGGGGTTTCAGAAGTGTCTGCAGTCGAACAAAATAATCTTGGGCATCTATAACTATTTCAGATCTTTAAAATCGGGCCACTCAACTAAACGTTTTAAGCTAAGGTTCTTGGTCTTAAATCCTTATTAATTAAGGCTTCATTTATTTAGCTTTTTACATTTTATTGTTTAAAAATTTCCAATTTTAAGAATACACTTTTATAAATTTTTTCCTCTTTGTTTAAAATTTTTTTGAAATAAACATACAAATTCAAAGCCTCGTATTTAGATTAAAACATTTAAAATTTTTTTAGTTTTTGAGCTTTTACAATCAAGGAAATGTAGTTTTTTAACTTTACGAGTTTTCATTTTATTAGTCCGAAGGAAGCACCTGCATAAAATGTGTATTTTCCTTAATTGAATCCCTGTATCGGCCAATGTATCTCCAACTGCAACAGTATCTGTATCTGCAGCCAAGAAGTCAGGGACTTGGCCCAGAGTTGCCGTAAACTTTAATTAAATTAGTTCCACGATTTATCATGGCCTGGCAATCGCTTAAAATGCCCAACGAGCTCGGAATCCTTAACGGACGTACACCCAGCCCACTTTTTCTGTGCCCTCGTATTTCTTTCCTTCGTTTCTTTGGTTTTTTCGGTGGTGTTGCAGCCTTGTACAGGAATTAAAAGGTCTGCCAGTGGCCATCCTTTACACACATTCCTTCTCGGTCCTTCCTTGTCCCTTTTTCTGTCCTTTTTTCAACTGCACCAGAAGGTCATTCGGTGTGAGTTATGGGCCAAGCGGTTCGGGCCACGTACCTCTCTAATGGGCGCATTTCGACTCAACCAAAAAAGGCAAAATATGAACAAGGTCCACAATGGAATAGCCGAAAAAACAATGCACTCAAACATTCATTTTCAAACATCTATTGAAGAAAGTAGAGCCAAATGTACAACAACTATTTTAAAAGTATAAAAAAAAAGATTTTTAAAATAGTGTCTTCATTTTTTAATAGCCATAATATTTTTCTTTCCGAAATAGGTAGGTTTACTTTTCCTTAGTTTAATTACAAATTTGTCTGAATAATTTACAATTTTATATATTTAAAATCCAAAAATAAAAAGATAAATATTGCATCATAGTGAATGTTCTCACGTTAGACATCAGTAAAGCTATAATAGAATAAAAACATAGACTAAACATGATTTTTGAAGGTACCTACTAAAAACCTTTATTAAAAATCAGGAACATACTTATGTAGTAAGTTTTGGTCCAGATTTATTTTAACAACTGCAAGGTATCAACATATTTACTGACCTATTTTTTAAGCGACTGCCTCTTTTCAGAATTATTTAGTTTCTGCAGAAACTGCATGTCAAATTAAATTTTTAAGCCTGGATTTTTAATGCACTTTTAAAAGTTATTTTTAAGTCAAACTGTTTAAGTTTATTATAAACTTAAGTTTACTTCACGATATTTAATAAACTGATGCATTTCCTGAAGACCCCTGTTTCAGTTTCCCCAGCAGAGCGTGCAAACGTGCCAAAAAAAGTACTTAATGAAAGCCCCGCCAAGAAAAGCCGTTTAAATTCGTACGAGGAATGTGGAGGGGCATAAAAAGCGCTCGAAAACGAGGGAAAATAATTCTGTGCAGGGCCTGTGCCATTTGTTTTCAATTTGTGCGCTGCACTGAACACTCGCATTTGATGTTTTCCCGCCCCGCCCCCTCAAAGTCGCCCGCAGAGCTTCCGTTAGCTCACATTTTCACTTAGCCAAAAGCATCAGCTCCGTCTTCTTTTTGGCCAAAAGGAAAATGGCTTCATCGGAAGAAGACTGTAAAAATTCGCCATGAAACTCACGCCTTTGAGGTTTGCAAACGGACCTTGCGGAGCGATTCGCACCGAAAATGCACCGGATGCAAAAGTAATTTCAGCAGCAAGCAGCGTGAGCTCAAGAGTTCTCTGGGAAAATCTCCCCCGGAAAACGGGAAACCCCTCGAAAGTTCCAATCTGCAGCTTTTATGCGAGTGAAATGTTTTAGGTCGCGCTGCGTGCAGCAAAGTTGTAACGAGAATTTGCGCATAAATTTGGTTAAAATTAAACAAGCATAATTGCATGCCCAATTTGATGGTGGCACTTACAGTTGCAGTTGCACATTGTAAGTGGACATTTCGCGTGGCACTCGCGCAGATAAAGATACATGCCGCAGATAGGCAGATACAGATACAACTATAGTACATGCCGCAGAGGCCACATTTGCCAGATGCGCCGGCTACATACTCAAATATGAATTAGCATAAATTCAAAAGGTAATTAAAATCTCCAACTCGACCCTTAACCCCTGTGTGCCCCATCGGACAGCGGCAACCCCATTAGCCATTATCTTGTGCGTGGCGAGTGTGGAGTGCGCGGACTTTATGCAAACTGCCATTTTGGCCATTTTGGAAAACGAAACGCACTGCAAAAGCGCAAAATGGACGAATCCGATGGAGTGGAACATGAGCCGGAGTGCATTAAACAATTAATTAGTCGGGGGCATTTGGGAATTGTAATTGGTGCATATAAAAGTTACTTAAATTAAGCGATTCACGGATTGATAAGATTGCACCTAAATTGAAGCATACTTTCCGTGTCACTTTATTAAACTGAAAGTGTTAAAGTGTCAAACTTTAATGGTTATCATTATAAAATTTAAATTGGGAATGGTACAACTATGTATGTGTAAATTCCTGTTCTGCAACAGGTGTAAGTTTAAGGTTAAATCTAGTTTCAAAAGTCACTTTGTGATGTTATTAGGTTTTGGATTCGAATTTCGTTTAAATAATAAAGCTTCAACTTTCCATAACATATTCATAATAATTGAACAGGTACCCTTTTCTGACATTTTTCTTTTTGCAAATCCCTAACGTTTACTCGTTTAATTTAACGGTGTACACTTCAATAGCCAAGTATGCATAAACCATAAAATATACACTTCAATTGATAAAATAATACAAATATCCGAAGGAAACTGCTTTATTGAGTCCAAGATGTATAGATGTATCCACCATAACCATTTATCAGCAAATATTTACAATGTTCCTGTGGACTCGCCCCCGATCCGTTTCGCTTGGATTTCCAAAACAAGCTGAGCACATAAAATATAAATGCGCCAACAGCAACAACAAAAAAATGAAGCAACAAAAAGGATACAAAAAAGCGACTCAAATTATATGCAAATTTTATGCGACTAGCCTCGGGTTAGACCAAAGTCAGACTAAAACTGGGAAAGACAGGGGCCAAGGAAGGGGCGTGAAAGTAGCGCAGGAAGGCATCAAAAGTGGAAAGTCCAGACACACCTCCTGCTCCCCAGCACAGAATCTTGATACATAAATACGCAAATAAAAAACTAAAGAAAGTTTAGTAAAAATGCTGGAGAACTGAGGTAAAATTTGCTGCAAAACAGACACAAACGAAAAAAGGTAAGTATTTTAAAACCGCGCCACCATTTTCACTTTCTTTTGTGTTTCAGGTTTAAACGGAGGGAAAATAGTTCTACATAGTCAAAAACGAACCGCTAAAAAGCAAACTACATTTTTTAAATTGCTGACGCACGCAAAATATAACTAAGAAATATACGTCATTAAAGGGAAACCTTACGTATTTTGACTGTTATTTAGATTTAGCAGCTCAGAAAAAGTATTTTAATAAATCAAATTAACAAAAACCAATAACGATGCATAAATACATCAAACTAATATTTTTAATTAAACCAAAAATGTCATTGAAATAGTTGCGATGTACAAACCACTGAGTTACTTAAGATCCCAAAATAAACTTAGGTAAACGATTTATTTTAACAGCAAAAATATATATATTTACATTCAATAAAAAAATAAATTTGTAATTTCTTTGAGCAAGCTCAATAAATAGTTGTATAGCAAACATTGCAAAAGACCGACCGAGACATACAAGCCAATTAATATTTATAAGACTATCAATACAAACCAAGAGATTAGATGCATAAATCTAATGGAATACGAACATTTAGAAAGAATAAAGAAAACAAAATATTTAACTGCAAATAGTTTCCAGTCTCGACTAATTTCCGGTGCACAGAGATACATAGCAAAGAATATGCGGACCTGAGGCAGATGCCAATTCGTGTTCAGAAAGAGTGCCTGGTGGCTGGGAGCGGAATTAAGGACCCAGGTCCTGGCAGGGAATCCTGTAGAGTAAAAGTTATAGGCGGCATCAACTGCAGAGCTAGAAGGAGCGCCTGTTTCCAGTTCAGACAGTAAATTCCGACCGCTCCGCCCCTGCTCACAGGCTCACAAATACGCAATTGCAGATGCGACGATGATGCTGGCGATTGCGGCAGTTTATTTATACCCCCAGCCAAAGGCAGGGACATGGGCGTAGAGGGGGGCTTATGCTGGGTAAGGGGCTGATGGGGGGGGAGATGCTGATGTTTGCCAGGATGGCAACATTTTAATGTAGCCCAAGCCCATGATGTTCGCCTTCGCCCGGCCAAACCATGAATCTCATCTCCGGGTGGGCGTGGCTGCTTGCGGTGGGCGGTGGGCTGTGGGTGGTGTGTCCTTGCTCCTTGCCGCAGTGTGTGTTTTTTCCTGATAGATACAGATACAGATACACGGGTTCCAGCAGCTCGATGCTGCCAAGCGATAGCGATAAAGCCGAGCACGGCGTGCGATGCATGTTATAATGAAAACCCCTTAAACCAAATAATGTCCACCCTCCTCCCCCAAGTGAAGTTGGTCTGGGGAAGCCCCAAGGAGGGAAAAGGAGTCGGTGGAGGACTAACCTATCTGGGACATTCATTACACAGCAGATTCTACCAGATTCCGCGCAGATAAATTGCTCATCATTTCACATCGGATTTTGGCTTTCTGACAACAACAGAGATTCCACCATCAAAAGCGATGCGAAATCTCCTTTAGCTTTGCGGCAGAATTTGTGAGCAAGTGGTCCGCGGCAAATATAAATGAATATGAATGGCCAATATCCATTGGAGACAAACATGAATTTATAAAGAATTTTATTGGCGAGTTATGTGCGCAAATGTTTTAAAGGCAACGATTTAGAAATTTTATTCGCGAATATTTTAAGGCATTATAATTATTTTTTTTTTTTACTAAAACTAGTTCAACATGAGATTTTTGTTAGGATAATTAAGAAGGTCAAGATAAATTATTAAAACACAAAAGTTTTTAGTTTTAAATTGAGTTTTCTAATCTAAAGGTAATACAAAAAATCAAAAACATTGCGTTAACATGGCTTCACCATAAACAGGATTAAAAACAAAAGGATCAGAAATTAATAATATTTTAGGGGGAAATCTTATTTATTTAAATACAATATATTTTAAATACATTTCTACAAAACTATTAAAATTCATGCATGGTGCACTTTCCAAAATGTTATTTTAATAAAATACAAACGAATACTAACAGTCTAAGAAGTTTTATTGGGTCTATAAAAATAAGTGTAATAATAACAAATTTAATCCAGACTTTTATTTCCTATATTTCTTGTAGGTCACTAAATTCCGTGACCTATATGAAACTAGGTTCCCCATCAAGCTCGGAAAATCAATGGCCAATCAAAAGGCCCTAACTCTCATCTGGTTCATTTTGTCAACGAGCACTTAAGTGAGCTGCAGCGAAAACATAAATTAAATGTCGCAAGCATAAATATTGTACCCAGGACACGACACAGCAGAACACACAACACACATGACTGGCTCATAGCAGGGCGAAACCGAAACCGAAACCGTCTGCACCGCTTCCCCTTCCTGGCCAGAAGCCCCATCCTGTTGGCCCAGAACTTCCGCCAGAAGCTGCCAAAAGAAAAGCAACCAAGGAACCAAAAAACCACGCGGGAGGGACGGGACGGAAAGGGAAAAGCGGTGGAAATAAAATGGCAGCAGTGCGAAAACTTTTAACATGCAAATGCGTCGCCGCTCTTCCCTCTTTACTTTTCCCTTTTTCAATGGCTGTCCCTTTTATTTTAATTTTATTTCGTTTTTAATTTTCAACAAAGGCGAGGCGACCAGAAGCGAACGTGATATCGAAGTTGGCTGAGATAAGTGCGGACAGTTATCTGCCGCACGACCACGCCCCCTGCCCCTGCCCCTGCCCCGCCCCCTGCTTCCCGCCCTCAGTCACAGTCATGCAATCCGTGGTCGTCAAGGAAAAGTTTTAATTTCAGTTTGGGCACAGAAATTTTTAACGGGCCCCGCCTGCAACGGCATCTGCAGCCGTGAGTTTGGCCGTATCTGTAGCTGCATTTTGCATTTTAATTGCAAATGGAAACAGTTATCTAAATTGGTCGAAATATTAAAACGACGCATCGAGCGGGCTTCCCCTTTTTTTTTAAATTTTTTTGCGGGCGTGGCCCCAAAAACCGAATCCGCCAGATGCGACCTCAACATGGGACGCAAAAAACATTCCGGCGAATGTGAATGCGAATACAACTGCGTTACACATTTTTGACGCAAGGCCAGCGTGCATATCAGTAAAAAAGAGGATCCATTTAAGACCCCTCTGCAGTGGTCTGCTGTCCGGGTCCCCAAATCCCAGCCTCATGCCCCCCCAACATTTGGGGGACAAAGAAAAACCACACTTTACTACTTAAGTTCGGCTTGTGATTATTGCTTTAAAGGCATTCTAAATTAAAGTATTAGTTTCCAAACTATCTTACAAAAATTGATGCAAAGTGACTTTTAACTACTTTGATTTATTACTGAAAGGAAAAACTTTATCTACCTAAAAAAAAACACATTTTGTATCGTGCGTTTCTTAAATATTGTCTTTATTGTCATTTTAAAAGCGGTTATTTAGTTCATAAAAAAGTTTAAAATATTTTTTTAAGTTACAACTCTTACAAATTACAAATTACAAATTTATTGTAGCATTTAAAGTTCTGATCCCACTTTATGCCTGCCTTATAGTTTGGTCAAGAACAAATACTACAAAATCTTAAATTATTGATAATTTCATATTCAAATGAAACCATTATTAACTTTAAAAAATTGATTATAGCATAAGATTGCATTTACTTAACCCCCTTAATCGATTCAACACAAAATTCGTTTCCCGATAAGTTATAAAGTTTAACCCTTATTTAATGTTAAATGCTCTGATATTCAAGTTAAGCAATCTTCTAATAAATATTTTAGCCTTATCAAAACTTAATCCCCTCACTCGATTAAATACAAAATTCGCATCCCGATGAATCATTGAGAGCAGACTGCATAATCCCCCAAGTTAAGCCTTTCGGGAAACTCGACCAATCCATTTCCAACTTCCGCCTGACTTTGACACTGACCACGCCCCCCCTTCGAAAGTTTTCGATCCAAGTTCTCGGGTTTTCCCAGCAATGAGATTAAAGGCTGCCAAAGACGCAAAAGAGATGCTGACTATTTGGCAATGCCATTGCCAATCGTAACTTCAGCTGGCTCCCTTTGTGTGCTTGGCTCGGTGGGTTTGGTTGGTTTGGCCAATCGCTCGGGCAATTAGTTAAATTTATTATTTGAGCACGCACCGCAACCGCAGCAGCAGGATCCTGCAGAAAGCGAAGGGAAGGGGCGGGGCAACAAAGCAGTGTGCATTTGTCTCCGCATGAAAGGATTAATGACAGGCAACAAACAAGCGACCAAAATCCCAGTAAACCCCTTCCCTTTCCTCCGGGATTGCATGCATGTGAGTGCCATGCAATCTTGTCACTCACATTCACTACACTCAGAGAAAAGAAGCGAAACAAATCCCACCCAAAAACTGAAAAATGGAAAAACTATCTAAGCTATCTGTCAGGAAACGTGCAAGTAGTGCTTCAAAAACCATTTTAAGAACAAAAATATGAGGAAAAATAAAAAGGAATTGTATTTATTTATCGAAGGGATGGTAAAACATTGACTCTATATTTTCATATTAATCTTTAAATATTAATTTTAAAATCAATGCCAGTAGTACATTAAAAAAAGTACATTCTTGGTTTAAGCATCAATATAGAACGATATTATATTGACACTATACCAAAACAGTTCTGAGCTCCAGCATTTATATTAATGTATTTTTTAACTTCTTAAAATGCTTAATTTGTTAGCATTAAGCTATTGACCGTAAGTTATTAAACTTCTGGCGTCGCACTTAAATGATTAAAGTGATTTAGTTATATAATATAATATATATAATAAATTAATTATATATAATAAATTAATAATAATATAATTAATATAAATTATCAATATAAAATAAAAGTAAGATAGGCAAAACTCGCAAGACTCAAATTTAATTCTCTGCGTGCGGCATGCCCATGCCCATAAAATATTTAAATTATTATTTATGGCAGAGTTTTTCCCATTTGCATTTGCCATTTTCCATTTTTCCACTCGTGCATCTCTCGGTCGCCCTCCGCATGTTAACGGATATTGGGGAAAATATATGCTATGCATTCGTCCATAAATTGCGCAGGACTCATAAATCAAGCGCGCGAGACTTCAATTAATGCCCCACTATTGCCAGTGGTAATTCATTTAGTAATTTATCTTTTACAAACAGAGAGCGGCCTGCCAGCATTAATTACAATGCAATTACTTATGGCGCGTATCGGCGAACATGCTCATAATTATCTGATTGTAGGCGTGACACTCACTAATTTGCATCTGCGCCCCCGCATCCCCACCCACTTTCCGCCCCCACAACAGATATTTACTTAAGACGAGATATCGAAAGACGTCAATAAGTGGAATTTACATATTTGAACAAGGCGGGCATTGCAGTCAGGCAGTGCTCCGTGCAAGCAGTTCGTGGTGAATAGTGTTTCTGGTAACTGCTTGTCTGGGGATCTTTTGATCGGTTGGCGGGAAGTTTCAAGGAGGTTTGATTAGATTTGGAAGGGATCAGAAATTCAAATCTGATTTTGGGTTAAGTTTTGTTATTTATTTGATTAGATTTACTTTTAAAAGGAAACATAAAATCCATGTTTTTATTAAGTTTTAAGAATTTTTTTTTTTACATTCAAAATCATGGGCAATTAATAAAATTAAAGAAAGCAGTAAAACTGCTACATACAAGTAATAATTATTAAAGTTTTCAGAGCAGTTTTAGGGGGAGAAACACTTAGAATATTATTAGTTTTCCATTTATTTTAATAGAAAAGTTTTGAAATAAAATGCACTGATCGAATATTTTATGTTGAGTACATTCTTAAGGCAAAGCCAGTACACAAAATATAAATATCTATTTGAAAAATTTATTAAGTCAAAAATGGTATTAAAAAAATAGAGAAACTATAAAATTACAATTTAAGGTTCCTTTATACTTTCTTTTTGTGTAACTTTAATAATGGTTTTTTCTTAATAATATTGTAAGAACAAAAAAGTTTTTAGAAGTTAAATTGATTGTAAGAAAAAGTTAATTACAAAATTTGTTCTTGGCAAATTTCCAGAGAAATTGAAAACAGTAATGATGGCCACAAGCCAAAAATTCAGTTGGCAAATGAGCAAAAACCTGAGCTTGACATAAAGTCAATATTCACTTAGAGAAAAGTTCTCTTTTACTAAATTTAGACTTATTTCATTTTTAAAATTTAATGTTACAATTAGTTTGAAGAGCACACCATTAATCACTTTCCATAAATAGCAAAAAAAAATATTTTCTTAAATATTGAAAAAACGCAGTTTCCAAAAAAATTAAGAGCTAAGCTACACAAATATTATTGAAGCATTTTTAAAACACTTCCAGTAAATTCACAGCATCAGCAAACACAAAAATTTCACAAAATTTAATTTCACATCACACAATTCGAGAGGACTTTTGTCAAATCTCCAAATATATACTCACCCAATCAAATTTCACGTGCCGCTGCCCGCGTTTTATTGTGATGACATCTCCAAGGCACTTGACACTTGGCACTGCATCTGCAGCAGTCACTGGGTATCATCACATAGCACTGGGCATCATCATCAGCCATCATCAACTCGTAAAAGCAGCGCCAATCTTTGTTTACAACCGCGCTCGTCGTTAGGGCGGTGGAAAATAGTGGGAAAGTGGATGCTGGAGCCGCGGTATCTGGGCCACTGCATCCTGGCCAGAAGATCCCAGTCGAATGAGCGTCCGTTTGTGGAGGCGGCTCGTTTTGGAAGCCAAAGTTAGTCGGCGGGCTCGGTTTCCAGATTCCAACAACAGCATCCAATAAAAGTGCAAGTCGGCAGCAGTGCTGCCCTTATTTTGGTGTCGAATTTGAGTAGCTAAAAATATTAAAGTTTATTGTGAACTTGCACTTTATACTTTTTTTAAAAACAATGTTTTACTTAAATGTTTTTTAAAAGAAAAAAAAAACATATTAATAAAACAAAATTTTGTAGGTCTGTACGCATTGCCTTTATGCTTCATTAAAGTGAGTGCGAAAGTTTTTATCTTTTATCAGTTATGAATTATTCAGATTATCTACCTATATGTTTCTTGCTTAATTAAATTCTTTAATTTGCCATTTGCCATTTTTGAAAACAGTTTCTAAATTCTTTTTACAAAAATTGTTTGGTTTTGCAACCTAGGTTACAATAAACGTTTTCAAAAACATTTATAACTACGCGCGATTGACTTATGTAAGAGCTCGAATGCCGATATGTCCGTTTATTTAAGCT
This sequence comes from Drosophila oshimai, assembly GCA_018150695.1. Classification (NCBI taxonomy): domain Eukaryota; kingdom Metazoa; phylum Arthropoda; class Insecta; order Diptera; family Drosophilidae; genus Drosophila; species Drosophila oshimai. The sequence goes on from JAECWM010000278.1 coordinate 38,286, forward strand.
ATTTTTGTTTGATTTTAATAAATGAGTGTCACGGAAACATATTTTAATTATAAACTAAAAAACCAGAAATCAAACGGAATTTAAAAATGTTTATGGTTACCGCAATGAGTCTAGGACGTCATCACTGGTCCAAAGGTAACCATTAAACCCCAATGCGCAGGCGTTTACTCTTGTGAAGTTTCATCCTCCTGGAAGTGTCAGTCGGAGGAGGAACTGAAAGTGAGCTCTTCTTCTCGGGCTGCTTAGCCAGGCCTTACTGTTGCCATTTTCTGCGGCAGGAGGGCGGAAAAACAGTGTCCGTGCAACACGATTTCCACCCCTAAACCTCACGGAGCCGCACATCTCACAGCTTGCGTTCCAATCGACTTTAGCGCACTCTCTCTCAGGGATGTTTTGGCCCGAAAATCAATAAAATTCACGTCGACATCCATGTTGGGCTGCAGCCTCAACCTCCTCAACCTCCGACTTTCGGGCAGACAATGAAATGATGTTCTAGCCAGGAAACAACAGAAGGAGGATGGGGGATGGGGGATGAGGCTGGGAGGTTCAGACGAGGACGCACGTGTTGTCCCTGGACTTCTGGCTTGAATGCGTGCGAGCAGCGGCAACAATACCAATTACAATAAAGACAGACATTTAGCCAGGATTCATTTGGTACGAGGTACGGAGTATGCAGGACATGTGCAAAAAAAGAATAGTTGGAGCCAGGATGAAAAATTTACTAAATGTATCCCAGCAACGAGTTTCTAATGGAAACAATTAAGTCATTAGCAAGTGTTGATTTTAGTGAGCGATGAGTAGTCGGCCTGGGGCTTTGGCTAAACTAATGTTCTCGGCCACAATGGAGTCCTTCGGGGACTCCCTCTCACACACACACACACACTTGGACTTGGATTTGGATAGTTGTTGTGCCAGTGGCAGACCCAGCTCGTTGGGCCGCCTTACAAATGCCTCGCATTTCTCTCAATTACAGTGAACAACTTACTTTCGGGCTCGCTTTTCGGCACAGCACAGAACACAGACCCTCGGAAACCCACATCCCACTTCTACCCACATCCACTTCCATGTGTGTGCTCACGGCAAGAGGTGAACTGACTGCCATTTTTTAACCATGATTGAAGAGTTAAATGTTGTGGCACTTTGAGCGGGCTCAGTTAACTTTTTGGCAAATGACTTTCGCCAGTATGAACTGTTGGGATACGAGCTTGGAAAGGAGGTTACGTTCAGCATTTTGGTGTCAAGGTGGCACATTAAAGCCGTTTAACAGAGCTTATATTGGAAGATCTTTTGTTAAGGCTTTAGTTCTCATAAATAACAGAATTGGATTTACCAGCAGTACATTTTAACACGTGTACATTGGTATATTTTCTTAAAAAACTGTTTGAAATACTCACTTGATTTCTTATATTAATCTTACGTGTCTGGTTAAAGAGTGCATTATATATGTATTTGTCAACTCTATTCAATTGTTGATGTTTTTCTCAGACTTAAATAACTTTGATCTAAGGGAATAAATATCTGTAAACCAACTTTAGCTCCATTTGATATAATTACTCTTATAAGGCAGTCCCTCACCCTCATCCCCACCACATAGGAAAAGACCGATTAAACTTTATCAGAGGAAGTTATTTACTTATGCATAAAAATGTGTTGTACATAAAACGACAGATGCAGAGCAGAGTTCAGAAGGCACAGGCAGTCGCTCGATCTCCAGTGTGTCCGAAAATAAGATTTAAGTCTGAATGGGAGCTAATTGAATGAATCATTAATAACGCAAGCCCAGGCCGCATCCGGACTGGTGAATTGCCGAAAAAGCGAGACGAGACGAGATGCTAAAGTGAGGGTTCCAGTCTTGATGCGTGGGAATGGAAAATCGGATACCATATCTTTAAAGCTACGAAAGCGACGGCACGGGGATGACGGTCTGGAAGAGGTGGAGGCGGGCGTCGGCGTGTCCCAGCTTGTTGGTTGCGTTGCAGTAGTAGTCCCCGAAGTCCTCCTCCGAAACGCTCTCGATCCGGAGCACCGATGTGGTAATTTCCGAGGAGGAGGCCGTGTTTGCCACCTCGTGCTGCCGGCTGGACTGCAGCTGTACTCCGTTCCGCTGCCAGACGACAGTGGGTGCCGGGTAGCCCTGCACGGAGCACTCCAGCTCCGCGGTGTGGGACACCATCTGGGCCACCTTGGGCCGCTGCACGGCGATCTGCGGCCGGAACTCCACCTCCACGCGGATCAGCCGCTTGTCCGGCTGACCCTCTCCGTTCTGGGCGATGCAGTAGTAGCCCCCACGGTCCATCCGGTGCACCGATCGGATCCGGAGAGTGGGCTCCGAAAGCAGGTGACCACCGGCGGGCATCACGGCATTGTGTTCGCGGGCCCAGGAGATCGTGGGCTTGGGGAAGCCGTTGGCATGGCAGGTCAGCTCCAGGTTCTGGCCCTCCGTCACCAAAGTGCTCCTCGGAGTGCTCTCCGCAATCACCGGCGGGGTCTTGATCTGCAGGCTCAGCTTCTTGGTCACCATCTCGGTGGCGGAGACGAGCACCTGGCACTCGTAGGGCCCCATGTCGGTCACCTCGATCCCCTGGATGCGAAACGTGTAGGTGGCACTGCCTGCCTTGGGTCCCTCGGTCACCGTGACGTTGTATCGCTGGTCCGGCAGGACGAGGATGTTCCTCATGGAGAGCACCACCGAGCTGGTGTCCGACTCGCTGGGTCGCTTGTTCCAGCTCACCGAGAGCTGGCCCAGCTGCTCCACGGTGCAGCTAAACTCCACGCTGTCGCCCACACTGGCCACCACGTCCTTGCTGATCTGGCTGATCACGGGGGCTCCGAGCACGGAGCAATCCAGGGAGATCGCCAGGCCCACAAAAAGGCAGATGTAAAGCCGCAGACTCGCCATGACTGCACTAAAATAACATAAAGTTAAAGTTGGTGGTTATTATCTAGCAAATCATGTCATCGGTTAAAGATCAGTAACTTAGGAAAAAGTGTTTAAAATGTATCTTTAACGCTTCTAGTTGGCAATTAAGCCCATAAATCTGTTCAAAACTTAAAAAACTGAAGTGAATATTGCTGAAATTCGGTTCATTCATGTTTTGTAAAAACAAAAAGACATTTAAGTTTCTGTAATATTATCGGTTTAATTATCTTTCAATCGATTCACATTTCACAGAATCATGAATTATAAACTTGTTTTGATACTGTTTAAATTTTTTAATTATGAACTACATTTTTATCAACACATTATTTTTATAAATTCCAAAGTAAAGACTTCAACGTTTTTAAAACTCGAAGTGATCGTAATCACTTATTCGGTTATTCCATTGTTTATTTAATTTTTGTTTAAGCAACTGTGTGTTTGACACTTTATAACAATTTGTTGTTTAATTACAGGATGTTGTTGGTGAATTGGTTTCTCTCCGCTTTCGCTTATCTGGATCTTAGTGGGTTCAATGCGCTTCACTTCGCGTTCGGAGCTCGACTGAGGCGACTGATGTGACTGAGCTCGGCTCAAAAGTCCGTATCTCTGCTGACGCTCTGCCTCTGTAGCTGTTGCTCCTCTCTATCTCAGAGTTTGCTTTATTATTATTTTTATTTTTATTGTTCCTGACGCGCCGACGTCGACCGCTCGTTATCTCCCCGAAACCAAACTCAAGACGAGTCCCGAAAATTGTACACCGCGGAAATGTGGCAGATAGCCATGGTAATGATCGATTGCCTTGTCTAGACTTCAGTTGCCCCTTAATAAATGCACTTGCATAAAATTGGAGTTGTAGGACAATTTTGATTTAAATTTATTTATATATTTCTCACTAGAAAAATAAAATAATATAATTTAATATCCAGTTTTTACGTTGTTTTAGTTTATTAAATATGTACATATATTTGTGAGACGTTATCCTACCTTGCTGAATTCAATCAGATGAAACTGAATAGAAGATTTGTTGATTATTACTACTTAGATTTAAGACCTAAGACTCATTTTTCCAAGTCTTAAAAACATTACAAAGTGGAACTGTAACATCCATTGTTGTAGATGTTAAAAAATTAATAGAAATCGAGGTCAATTGTATAAATTTACAAAATACTGTTAGACATTTTGGTATTCACAGTTTTAAGCTTTATTATTGTTTATTTTTTTTTTATTTTTTTTTTCATTGAATTTTACTTTTTTCTCGCCGTGCATTCTCCGAAGACGAAGTCATCGACGTTTTGGATCTTATCGCCCTTCGGTTATTTACTTTGTCGCCTTGTATCTGTATCTGTGTTTGCATTTCAGCTCGTATTTAAATTGTTTGCTTGTGCGTGAGTCTGACTTCGTACTCACTTATCAATGCACTCTCCTCCGCGTCTTTAATTGATTTGTTTTGCTGGCCGTTGTTGTTGCCCCTCAGCTTCCCCTGCCCTTGCCCACTTGACCACCCGCCCGCCCCCAAGATAAGCAGTCCGCTGCAAAAACAAACTCAAAGGCGGCGTGCGAAATTCAAATTCAAATTTGAGCCGCCATTTGGCCGCTAACGTTTAGTGGTTCGCGGAAGGCCGGCGGGGTGGAAAAGTGGAAAGGTGGAAGGCGAGCCATTTGTGATTTATAGCATGGCGAGCGGTTTCTGGAATAACCTTTTGCCGCTCTGGAAAGGCCAGCGATCCCATCGTTATGGAAAAAGGAGGAGAGGAGAGGAGAGAAGAGAGAGCGGAGCCCAAGGACGACGGCACTCGTGCTGTCTCTTTCTGCGCCAGCAGCAGGGGCGCATGCGTGAAAACGCAAACAAACAAAAGGGGGTGGAACATGAGGCGGGTGTGATTTACTGGAGGTCCTTGTTCAGCCATTCTGGGACATTCTGCGGGAAATTTAAAGAGCAGCATCCGGGGAATTTAAAGGACTCTAACTTAGCTGGGGTACAAATTCTTAAATGTTTCTTAGGGATAGTATTTCTATTACGTTTTAATGGATAGACAACTAATTGATAATAATTAAATATTTTTCACTAGCTTAAAACTAGGTTTCGCATATTTCTATTTTTTGATATTTTTAAGTGTTTGAATTAATATGGAGTTATTTAAAACAACTACATACATTTGTGCATGTTCGAGTAAAAATTAATTTTTACAAAAATTTTTTTTTATTTTTTTTTTAAATTTTTTTTTTTTTTTTTTAAAAATTTTTTTTTTTTTTTAAAACCCCTGAAACAGTGACATTTACTAATTATTTACTTGGTATTTCATAAAAACTTGTTTCACCATTTAATTTTACGATCTTATTGCGAACCATTCTATAGAAGTTTAAGAACTTTGGAAAAAGAAACAAAATTCTATAAGGTTATTTTGACATCAAATATGGTTTGAATTTTATTTAAACGAAAATGTTTTATAAACAGCCTCTGATTATTTTTAAGCTATCGTATTTAATTTCCATATTTTCCAGCCCGAATTCTGACCCCTGGCCAAGTTGCCCCCAAAACCCGTTGAGGTTAAACCAGCTTAACTATGCGAAATGATTGATGACGTGCTGTCTGTCTGACGGAGAAATTCCCCTTAAGAGCAAGGAAAACTATAGACACAGTTTTTGGGAAATTAAATCACATCTTAAATCGTTTCGGTGACTTCTGCTGAAATAAGGCCGTTCCCATGGGGTTGGGAGGAAGACAGCTGCATCTGTCTCCCGTTCCGCCATCTCCCAGAATTCCAGTCTCTGAGTGCACATTCGAATCAGATAATTGTAAATTGTGTAAAATAATAAATTTCCAGTTAACTATCTGTGGACCTCATAGGGCGCTTCTATTCAGTGTCCTTTACCACTCTCCGCTCGTCGGTTATCCTTGCCTTAGTTGCATCCCAGCAGCGTCATTATGACCATTGCGTCGATGCCCCTCTGAATCCAGGTCCAGGTCCACATTTCCAGGTCCTGGCTGCTTTATGCACTCGGACGCAACGCTCGACTTGGCTCGGACACACACCGAACGAAAGAGACGGCTAGAGGCCGTGCAAAAGAGAGGGCTGCTCGCATTCAGGCGCAAGCGGATCCAAAACAGAAAATGTCAAATTTTGTAATTTATTACCCGAATCCTGTTTCTGTCAGTGACTCTTTGGGTGTTTCGCTTCGGCAGCGGCGCACAGAGGACATCCAGCAACAGGGAAACTGCGGGACGAGGCGAGGGCAGTGGAGGGAAAAGTCCTTTGTCACACACTGCGTGTGAATTTGTGGCCCAATTCCGCACAGTGATACCTCGCACATCCTTTTCTCACAGCCACGAGAAATATTTTTATTATTATTGTTGTCAGTGTTGCCCCAAAAATCTGAACTGAAATCTTAAAATATTCACCATTATATGATTTGTTTCATAAATCTGATCAAAACTACGTACTTAATGAAACATTCAACAGTGATTTTAAAACTTCATGTTTTTAAGTTTTCTTTATAATTTATTTTTATAGAAATTTGATTATTAAAAAATTTGCAAGACTGCAAGTCCTGGGCAAAATCTATATTAACTTGAAATTGTTTTAAAAAGTGTTCCAAAGTATGTTTATAAAACACTTAGTTTTATACTTTTTTTTAAACTATTTCAAACTGCCTTTAACATCAAAGGTTTAACTATAGATAATTGAAGTTCTGCAGAGAAGGTATTTTACTATAGGTTTAGCAATGTTTATTTTATTTTGTTTTTAATGTTTAAGACATTCGTTTTTAAAGGACTGAAATTGAATTATTTACCCTGAACGTTAGTGACGCTTTGGTTTTAGTCTGCCTGAATAACTTTTCAGAGGAGCCACTGTACCTTTGTGTGTATACTTTGGCTTTGACTATATGCGCGTATTTTTGTTTGCCTTTTGGCTGCACTCCGACTCCGCCACCGACTGGAGTTGGAGTGTCTGTGAATTGACTTTTGTTGCCAGTTGGCAGAAGCAGCAAGCGCAGAGCCAACAGCAACAAGCACATGCCAGATCCCAAAAGTCAACACGACAATTATTCGGTAAATGTCATTAAAATATTTCACTTAGGGCCTTATGGCACTTGCTTAAAGCTAAACTAGGTGGCTGGGTTTACTGGTGTAGTTTGTTATTAAATGGATGTTATTCAAGTCGTATGGGGAACCCTTAAACCTTAAAAGTTAAATTTTCTGTTGGTTGTTCACCGTTAAAATTATTTTTATAAATTTCTATGCAGCTTTTGCAATCTTGACACTGGAAGAACCTTTAAAATAAATTGATTGAAATTTAAGAACACCGGCCGCTTTTGCAATAAATACTATGTTATAATAAATATTTATTTAAAATATATATTTTTTTTCTGTTCACCCCGAAATCGGTAATTGTACACAATAGGTAAACGACAGACGAGGTGTTTACCATTTTTTAATTTAACAATTTAAAATTATTTAAAATGTTGAAAATATTTATTAAATACATTTTGAAGCACATTTCAAATAAGCCGCTTTGAAATCACATCACTTAGCTTTTGTCAGTGAGCAATCGGCGATAATTGGTTGTTGTTTACTACAGAGGGCGCTTTTTGCAGCGCTTTTTGCAGCGCCCTCTGCCGATAGCTCGTGGTACTCAATATTTTGGTGCACAGCTGTTTTTTGTTTATCTTCTGATTACACTTAAGCTTGTTCTTCTTATTCTGATGTTTTTTTTATATATATTCTTATTATTGTATTAATATTGTTTAATATTATATTATTTATTATTATTGTATTGTAATATAAAATTTTAAATTAAAGTGGAAAATATTATCCTCGAATTAAACACAATTTTAATTGAAATCACTCACTTAAAATATTTAAAGGCGCGTTTCCCGGAAACTCCATGCTCCCCAGCTGCTCTACACGGTTTGGAGCACCATGAAGCGATTTCCACACGCGGTGCTACAGAAACCGTCTCGAAATTGTTGTTCGGATTAACGATTCGGAAAAAAAAGACAGGGCTGACTTCCTATTTTTATTTTTCAATAAATTCAAGCGAAGTTTTACTTCTCTTGCAATACATTACCAATAACTAAACAAAACCCTGCACCTAACGTAACAAACAAAATAGTTAACAAGCCGGTATTTTTTGCCACAAGCGGTCTCACTATATTGCAATGCACGCTTTGTTTTATTAATTTCACAAGAAATACAACTTATTTTCATTTAAAATAAACAATAGTATAGCGTACCATAACAATAATAAGAGTAAATATTTCGAATATGAAAATTACTCCGAAATTTGGTATTTTCTATTTTTGAGCAAGTTGGCATTTTGGTTGTTTGGGTGGAACTTGGCCGGATTGGCACATCTAAATTTTGAGGTGACGGTTTTGGAAAATGATTAATTTAAAATATAAAAAGATCAAAACATAACAAATTTTGTATGCAGATAAAATATACAATTCATTAACGTTGTTAAAAAATTTGTTTGATTAGGTATTTATAAAAAGGTGCAAGTATGCTTATTTTATAAAACTATCGTTTAAAACACGGGGGAAATGATAGAGTTTTCTGTTCGGGAGGAACGGCTTCTGTGGCACCCCCGTATATGATATAGCATACACACATACTTTAAATTCCTCAGACTTTACAGGAATACTTTCTCCTAGTCATGGCCACCACGGAGGACGGCGGTGTAAAGGAGGTAACGTACACGCAGACAAAGTACGAGAGTTTCCTCGCTTTGGAGGTGCTCGACGGAGTGGAGCAGGTCGCAAAAGCCGTCAAGGCGACGCGGCTCCATCGCCACTGCCTGGCCATCGTTGCGGACGAGAGCCCTAACATCGTTCTGCTCCACACATTAGAGTACCCCGTTTTGGAGGACCTGCCGCACCTCCTAATCAGCCTGGACAGCACCATGAGGCACGTGGAGCAAGTACTCCTGGTGCTCTATGAGAAAACAATCTTTAAGTCCTGGAGGTGGGACGAAGTGATTGCACAGGAAAAGGCGGCGACATCCGCGTAAGGTAAGGATCCGCTACGATCTCCAGGTGCTCGGGTCGGTGCTGATGAGGCGCTTCGCCATCAATACCGTCAATTTACGCTGAAGGACGCCAGCAAAAAGCTGCTCGAGAGCACCGGACGCAATGGGCGGTTCCTGGCCGCCACTATGATGGCTGAGGCCCACTGGACGCCCCTGGAGGAGGGCCAGCCGGACGGTTATGAGGAAATGGTTGATGGTCGATCTATTGACCAAATGTTACAAGATGAGGTCCAACAGTTCATGAAGAGAAGGTGGATGATCACGCGGAGTGGAGCGACAGCGGTTCAAGTAAACCAATGCGGTCGGTGCTACGAAAGCATTATTTTATCGCCAAGAAACAGGCTGCATATTTCATACAAAAAAAAACAACGACCGTAAAAAGAGAATTTATTATACGTCTAGACTTTGCGGAGAATTACACGTTCCACATTCAAAACGACATCCAATCTCACCATTGGACAAACAGCCAAACAACAGTCCATCCGTACGTGATTTACTATCGGAAGTCGAATGAAAATTTTCACCTTAACTTTGTTGTCATCTCGGAAAATCTCGATCGGAGGAGCAACCACTAAAAATGACACCTCTTAACTGGAATGTTCCGTCGCGGAACACGCGTTCCTTAAAACAACAAACAGACGCTGTTTTGGGCGTAACGGGAGAAAAGGCGGCAAATTAACCAAAAAGAGACCCCAAGTTTGTCTGCCAAATGGGCCAAATACACCTGACGTCAGGCCCGAACATATACATATATACCGCTACAAGAGGGAGTGCTACCGCGGACAGCATAAATTCGTTTGCGAATGCGGGCGGCTAACGGTTACCTCTTCGGAATTGCACGGGCACCGCTTGTCTTGCAACAAAAAAGCCTCTCTCATGGTCATTTTAACTGACCCAAAGCTGAAGGAGGGCGCGTATGGAAATGATGAAGATGGAGACAAAGAGGATAGAGCCGGAGACGGAAAGGATGGAAACGGAGACGTGCAGGGCAGCTCAACATAATCACAAATTATTTTTGTTTTGAGGTAATTAAATTGTACTCCTTTTACTACAATTAAATAAATAAATAATTTCTGATATCATGGGAGCCCTCATGTGCTGCTGTTACCAACCAACCTGATGCCCTCGCCTGTGAGTTAGAGAAACCAAAATTACCGATGAAAACAAATGAAAATATTCGAAATTCGTCGATCAGATTCCGACTCTGCCATCTGTACTCCTTGCCCATCACTAAAAAACTTCAAACTGCAGCAGCTGACACAAGCTCTAGAATGTAATGAAAACGCTGTTTAAATTTTGTTTAGTTTTTTATTTAGTTTATTTTATTAAATTTTTCGGTTTAAATGATTTTTACCTAATATTACTTATTTAATACCTTAATTGTGCTTTTATAAATTCTTTCACTTTAATTAAAAATTTAGTTGCGCTTCTAATACTTTTGAATTGTTGAGGGAGATTTTTCCATAAACGGATGCTATTAATAAAGAACTGCCTCTTCGAACAAAGCGTTAAAGTACGAGGGCATAAGAATTATTTGTTTGTTGAGATGTAGCTGGAAATAGTTTTTGATAAGACAAAACGGTTCTCGAGTCGTCACAATATTGTGAAAGTATACTAAAGGTTTAAAATCTATCCAGTCGGAAAGCGAAGAAAATCTTAAAATAATAATTAGTGCATGATATTAATGTGATTAATTTTTTTAATAATAATATCTCAATATATCAATTAATATTGGCTTAAAATTTCAGTTGATTAAAAACGTATAAAAGATTTTCCGCTCACAGAAGGGTTAAAACCTTTTCGATCAGATCCCGACTCTGCCATCTCTACCTCTTGTTGCCCATCCCTAAATAACGGCACTATGCAGATGCGAAGCAAGTGGATCGAAAAATCGCAAAATGTTGGCGAAATAAGTTCGCGAGCGTCTCGAACGTAACCGGTTACCTGAAGCTGAAGCACACGAAAAGTTTCACACTCCAATTGCATTTCCCGAGCACGGCGCGATCCAATCGCTGATTTCAGCGGCGGAGTGTTTGGGAAAATGGCGCAACCGCCGCCAGATCAAAACTTTTACCATCATCCGCTGCCCCACACGCACACTCATCCGCACACGCACCCGCATCCGCATTCGCACTCTCATCCACATCACCAGCACCCGCAGCTCCAGTTGCCGCCACAATTCCGGAATCCCTTCGATCTGGTGAGTAGAAAGTGGCTAAACTTTTTCATAGGATATTTTGCTTTTGCCCAGAAGATTTGCACTGCAGTAAAGTCAAGTACAGTGCACGCTCCGTTAGGTAGTCCAACTGGTAATCAATAGGCAGACTTTAAACTTGGAATAACTATTTGTTAGTTTCTAAGTTAAATCTTGAATTTCACATGATCTTAAGACGCTACACAGAAAAACAATTTGCTAATTTTTAGGGAAAATACAGGATCAGAAATACAATTATTATATTAATATTATTACCTCAGTTTAACTCACTGTTTACTGTTTAGAGAAAGCACAATTAAAAAAGTAATTATTACTCTTTCTAAGATTCATATATAAAAAGCAATAAATGCTCGTGATAAGCACCTCAGCAATAGGTCTCTCAAAAATAATGATACTCTTAATTGGTATAAGCCAAATGATTTTTTATTTAAACCTTACAAACCTATAATAATCACACCGATTTGAGTCGATTTAAAGCAGTTAAACTGTAACGTATAGGATTTTAAGAATACCAGCTTGGGCTTTTTAATTTTGAACGGAATCTTCTGTGGACAAAATTTAAGAATTTTACAAGCTTCGGTCTTGAAAGCCAGCCATCCCTTCCTGTTTTTATATAAAGATAGTGTAAACTTTGATTCTTCAAGCTTTTTGATGAACGAACGGGTGCGATAAACTACAACTACATACGTCCGTATCTGCCGAATCAGATGCCCAAGCCAGGTGAGTTTAAATACCTATTGCATACCATCATCTCATTAGAAATGTATCCCCCTCCAGAGGAGCTGCCGGACTCCCTTGTGATGCGGCGACCACGTCGTACTCGCACCACCTTCACGAGCTCCCAGATCGCCGAGCTGGAGCAGCACTTCCTGCAGGGACGGTATCTCACGGCCCCCAGATTGGCGGATCTGTCTGCCAAACTGGCGCTGGGTACTGCCCAAGTAAAGATCTGGTTCAAGAATCGACGGCGTCGTCATAAGATCCAAACTGATCAGCACAAAGATCAATCGTACGAAGGAATGCCCCACTCGCCGGGCATAAAACAGGGCGATGGAGATCCTCCCAGCCTGCAGACCCTGAGTTTGGGCGGAGGAGCCACGCCCAACGCCCTTACACCATCGCCCACTCCCTCGACGCCCACCGCTCACATGGTGGAGCATTACAGCGAGTCGTTCAACGCATACTACAACTACAACGGAGGCCACAGCCATGCCCAGGCCAATCGTCATGTGCATGTGCAGTACCCCTCGGGGGGAGGGGGATCAGGATCTGGGCCCGCTTCAAATGGCGGCCAGTTCTTCCAGCAGCAGCAGCCACAGCAGGTCCATCACCACCAGCAGCAGCTGCACCACCACTCCAACCACGTGCCGCATCAATTGCAGCAGCAGCAACAGCAGCAGCAGGCCCAGCAGCAACAGTATCACCACTTTGACTTCCAGCAAAAGCCAGCCAGCGCCTGTCGCGTCCTGGTGAAGGACGAACCGGAGGCCGACTACAACTTCAACGGCTCGTATTATATGCGCTCGGCTCTGTCTGGCGCCGCTGCTGCATCCGCTGTGGCTCGCGGCGCTGCCTCGCCCGGCTCCGAGGTCTACGAGCCATTAACACCCAAGAATGACGAGAGTCCCAGTCTGTGCGGCATCGGCATCGGCGGACCGTGTGCCATAGCCGTTGGCGAGACGGAGGCGGCCGACGACATGGACGATGGAACGAGCAAGAAGACGACGCTACAGGTCAGCCAAAAGATCCCCCTTACAGCCTTGCTTTAAGACAAATCTTACTCGAACCCAACTAATTATCGAGTAATAATCCTGTCCATTTTTTTCAACAGATCTTGGAGCCTTTGAAGGGTCTGGACAAGAGCTGCGACGATGGCAGCAGCGACGACATGAGTACCGGACTAAGAGCTTTGTCAGGAACCGGACTTCGTGGGGCCTTTTCCAAGTTTGGAAAGCTTTCGCCCCGACAGTGTCCACAGCCGCCCCTGGGAATGGGGGTAAGCGTGGCAATGGCCGAACCGAACCAATATCAATGCACGATGGATACGATAATGCAAGCGTATAATCCGCATCGTAACGCCGCAGGCAACTCCCAGTTTGCCTACTGCTTTAACTAAGAGGGTTTTATTAGCTATAAGTAAACCACTGTTGTTCCTGATTGTACAAATACCAAATGATTGTAGATACATACGCGTAGTAAGTTAGGCTTAGACTAAGATCCGTGTAAATTGTTTTTAGGGATGTTTTATGTACTAGCCTAGTCAGTAGGCGACACAGATTTCAGTGCCTCTTATAGTGATACCCTTGTTTTTTGTCCAAACTTTCCCCTCAATACGCTCTTTGTCTCAACAGCTTCTGGCAGGGTGTTCCACTAAAGCCCAGGAACATCAAACCGGATCCTTTTGAGGCCTTTGGGCTTGAACGTATTCCGGGGAAAGTTATCCACCCAAACCCAAATTCCGCACCAGCAAACAAGTCATGTCTGGAACAATTTGGCATAGCTAAAAACTGTACTAATCGAAATGCAAAATGTTTCTCTTGGCGGTAATCATCACCAACGATTACCTCTCAAAGATCGAACATTTAAAAAATAATATTCGATATGATATTTTCAATTTCTACGCTATGCCAAAGTGTCTGTCATAATCAAACATTTGCACATTCTTTCTCTAAGAGTCGTCAGCAAATTGTGTGTTCATACAAATGCAGACCACTTGTTCTAGTATAACTGATTTATTTGCTGCCTAAGGAATAAGAACCTACAAATTTATTTTAATTTAGTCGCTTCAAGTGGCACTGATACCTGCTTAGCCTTACATTTATTTTTAAAACGGTGCACCTTTGATGTTGTCTGTATAAGTTTTGTGTAAACCCTTGTGGGAATATATACCAACTACCCCAAGTTGGGGTTCCTGAACTAGGCTGTGACTAACTAAATTGTAAGTGCCAAAGGACACGTGGGTCTTTCTGTCCGTCTCTTTCCAGGATGAACGAACCCAGTATCTGGTTTTCCCGAAAATCTTATGAATTTAAAAATTCACTTTATGGTACATACTCACACATGCCTGTCATAAAATATGATTCGCGATTTTTCCGCGAACACCCGCGAGTCGTAAAACTTTTGCACCAGCTGCCTATGTTTATATAGCTACCTGATCTGCGCTGACCCTTCCCGACCATTCCTGGTTAGGTTGCACTATTTAGGTAGGCACTGTACAGGCGGCTTATGCGGGGCGCCGGCAGGCAACTTGTTGCCTCTATTTTCTTTGATATAAATTATGGAAAATCCAGAAAACCAAAACGCACTCTACATGAACGAATGTAGATTGGTTTTTCCAGCTCTGTAATTTTTATGGATCTTACTCCTTAGCACGTCTAAATGGGCGCGTTTTAAAGGGTGGATTATGGATAGGTTGTGGTGGAAAAACCACGCCAAGAACCATTCTTAAAATTATGTTTGCTTTTTTAGTAACTCAATAATAATAATCAACTCAGTAGAAAAATCAAAATGTAATTGATTTATTTATTGGTTTTCGTTTTTATTATTATAAATGATACAAAATTTTCTAAAGCACGCAGTATAAAATAAAACAATATAAACGTATCTTAAGTCTTGAAATACTTATAAATATTTTTTTTCATTTAATTTTTATTCTTGAATATTAAAGCTTTAAAACAATATTTCCTATACGGTTCTATTATTTTGAAATCTTGCTTTAAATCACAAAATGCATATAACCCAGACAACCATTTGAGTCCACAAGGTGCATTAGGACTCCCCAAACTTCCCTAGGAAGGCTCCGAAAAAAGCTTAAAATTAAAACAATTTTTTTGTGTTGATAACAAAAACTTTAATATTATTTCAGCTAAGTGATCGTATCTAAGTATATGAACGAAAACTGTACATTTTGCGATTATCGATTAATATAAATACATTTAAAAGATGAAAGCTAATAATTTTGCAGGCACTTCAAAAGATTTTAAAATATAATAAAGGGTAAAAAGTAGATTTTATTAATATAGTTGTAAACTTTACAGAGCTTGTTTTCTGCTTTTGAATTCTTTTGTATCGACTTTCGTAAATATCCCCAAACATATTTTTAAAGTGAGAATTTTAAAGCGCTACTTCCAATATAAACAAATTTAGTACCAGGATAAAATTTGTTTAAACAACATAACTCCGGTTGGAAAAAAACACGTTGCATACCCTCGACCAAATAAGTTATCCCTTACAAGACAAAATAAAGTTAATATACGCAAGAAGTTTAATATACGCAATTTGCCATAATGTAAGGAAAATTAGAAAGTCATTAAAATTAGTTTTAAATTAAACATATTCATATTTATGTCAAGTTAAGATCCGCTCAACTGTACCGCAGACGTTGCCGCATTTCCACATAGTTGTCCTGCCATGACTTCTCCTTTGTTTCAGCGTATTTTTAGCGAATTCCCAGAAGGAACAAATCCGATAGCGCCAGTAATAAAATTTGCGAACAATTGTCAAGTCCGAGGACTGAGAATGGGAAGCCTGAGGAACCGAAGAACCGCGTCGGATTCGCACTCGCCGCGACGGAGACTACAGTTCCTTGCAGTTCCATATTCCTGCTGCTGTTGCTGCGTGGCAACAACGAAGTCATAAACTGTCCAAATCGAGCATAAAACCCCGAGGAGTATCCTTTCTCGCAGCGTTGCTTTCATTGCATTATGAGGATAATTGCGGACGACGAGCGACCAAAAGCCGCGACAACAGCCTCGGTTTCACTTTCAGCGCCGCCACCGGAGACTCTTCCAACAGGTGCTACAAGTTGGACAACAATCGCCTCGGATCTGCGATCATCATCAGCATGTCTCTGTCGACCTGGCTAGACTCGATCTCCCAAGCCCGACACCCCTGGAACTGTCTCACGCAACGCCAAATCCTGCCAGGATTCCGATCAAAACAAGCCTCTAGATTGCCCATTGCCAATGGCCGGGAGTCGTCGGACTTGGCTTGGCTAGTCTCCGAGGTGCCAGTCGCCCGAAGCGACGAAGGGATTTACGACTCGCGGGCTTAGGCAAATTTTTCGCAACGACACATCGCTGATTTTGACCTGCTTGTGAGCTCTACCTAAGCGGATTCCTATATAAGGTGGATGTTTGTTTAGGACCACAGATCATTCTAATTTTGACAGCCCAGTCTGCAGCACCAGAAAAAGAAAAGCTACCATCCAAAGAGATGTCATCAGTCATGCATTACTACCCAGTGCACCAGGCCAAGGTGGGTCCATATCCAGCAGCTCCTTCTGAGGTCAAATTTAGTGAGGTAAGTTTCTACTCTTTAAACCAAATGTTAGCTCAATTTAATATGTTGTTGTTCACCATTTCTAGCTACTTTATGGCCACCATCATGCTGCGAACCCCATCAGCCTGGCTCCCAACTATAACCAGATGAACTCCAACCCCACCACCCTCAACGATCACTGCTCCCAGCAGCACCAGCAGCATGTGTCCTCGGACGAGAATCTGCCATCCCAGCCCAGCCAGGACTCGCAACGGGTGAAGCTGAAGCGATCCCGTACTGCTTTTACCAGTGTTCAGCTCGTAGAACTAGAGAACGAGTTCAAGAGCAACATGTATCTGTACAGGACGCGGAGGATTGAGATTGCCCAGCGGCTGTCTTTGTGCGAACGACAGGTGAAGATTTGGTTCCAGAACCGACGCATGAAGTTCAAGAAGGACATCCAGGGACACCGCGAGCCCAAGGCGAGTGCCAAGATGGCTCAGCCCCAGGCGGAGCAGAGTGCTCACCGAGGGATAGTGCAGCGCTTAATGTCCTACTCCCAGGATCCCAGGGAAGCAGCTGCCGCAGAGAAGCGTCCTGTGCTGGTAGTGGCTCCTGGTAACCCTCAGTCAGACTATGGACAATCCAAACCCAAGCCTGAAGTATTAACAAACAATGCAATCATCAATAACAGCATGTGCTCCACCTCCGATCTCAGTGAGATCTTGGAGCACCTGGCTCAAACTACAACCGCTCCGACAAACGGCAATTCTAATACGGGAGCCGCTACCAACTCCAGCTCAGTACCCAGTTCCTCTTCAGGGCACTATTCCTACAACGTGGATCTAGTTCTGCAAAGCATAAAGCAGGATTTGGAGGCAGCAGCCCAAGCCTGGTCCAAGTCCAAGTCAGCTCCTCTCTTGGCCACTCAATCCTGGCATCCGAGCTCACAAAACCAAATCCCTACGAGCGTGCATGCGGCTCCTTCTATGAATCTGTCGTGGGGCGAGCCTGCTGCCAAGTCTAGAAAGCTGAGCATAACCCACATAAATCCCTGTGCCGCCAGCTTCAACTATCCCAACTAAGTTTTAAAAGTCCTTCTACTCTAAGTTAAATTTGTGTTAGAGCTAAGCAACCGTCTCTGGCATTTGGACGCAAAATTTGTACCCAACTCAGTGACAAAGACCATCTACATTAACTAATAGTAAGGCCAAAGAATTTTTTCATTAAACATACTAAATAAAAACCTATTTAAGCGTGTTATGTATATGATCACAAATGGTAATTAAGAAATTTAAGCAATATCGATTTTTAATTTACTAAGTACATATTTTAAATGAATATTACAAGGAGAGAACACTATAACGAATGATCTTCATAGTGTTGGGAAAAGTTTTATAAAAGTTGAATTTCTTTTAAAACAATAATAATAAGAAAATTAGGTGCAAATTTACATTTGGCTGACACTTTTGAAATATATTTACAAAAATAAAATAAAATTGCTCCAAACAAAAAATGGAGTAATAAAAATATCTGCTGAATTTAAATTTATTTCACATTTACAAATAATATTCGATACTTTTTAAGGACATAAATTGTTTCGACAGATTTATTAGTTTAAATTGAGTATCAACTTAACAATTATCTTGCCTTGGATTTGCATATGTTAGTGCTTTAATACTTTGCAAAATTATAAGTTGTGTTCAGGATTACCATTTAGTTAATGATTTATAATAAGAAACAACACATTGCTCAAATAAAAATTGACTTGGATATTTCAATTTATTTATTATTAATCGACATGACAAAGTTGAGTTGAGGAAGGCTAGAACACAAGCACTATGAGCTTTAAAATAAATAATATTCGTTTTAAGTTTTTGTATTAAATTAGCCTAGCTAATGAAAAGACATTTCTATGTCGTGACAGTACTCGTGTTCAATTATTTAGACTCTTAGTCACACTTCCTTACTTCACATGTTTCAATTTATTCAAAAGGTTCTAAAAGTGCAGGACCAAATCATTTAGATACACCAGCTAGCTGTATGATACTTTTACAAAACTTTACTTTGGTAACAGTTTTTCCTCATCAATCCTTGAAATATCCTTTAACCCACACCACCCAAAATGGACACTTTACTTGGTCAGGAAAAGGAAAGGAGAAAAACGAAAAAGAGAGAAGGAGAGTTAATTTTTAGCATTTAGCCGGTGTCCCAGTTGTCTTCGGTTTCACTTTTGCATTTAATGTCCCATTGCGGGCGACTTGAGGTCAAGTCGAGGAATTTCCATTGTATCGCCCATCTATTAGGGCCCGAGAAAAGTGTCAACCGCATTAACTCGGACAGGTCCAGCCCCCCGTTCCCATTCCCATTCCCATACCCTTTCCAGATCCGGATCCGGATCCAGGTTCAGTTTCAGTTACAGCCTGCTGGACCGTTGGTCATCTTGAGCGGTGGACGTGGAGTGTTAGGATTTGATTTATGGACATTTAACCGCACACATTACTTGCCACTGGCTGCGGTGGCTGGCCAGCGTCTTGCAGCGCGGAAATGCGACACTCGAAGGAATTTCCACCAGCCTTCCATCCCTTTGGTCCTTGGGGCCCAGTCCTTTGCTATTTGGTGTGGTGTGGAGTGCTGTGTGTGTGGCAAATTGCTTCCCCTGGGAGGAAATTGTCGCTCGCACTTGCCACGGCCAAAAAACTCGCAGAACGTGCACTATGAAAAATAATAATTTGTTTGAATTAAATTCAGAAATATGCATATGTTTAAAAACATACTTTACAGATTTTATGGTTATAAAAAAAAGAGTAATAAGAAAATAAGTTTCTTTAAAAAATTCTGAATTTATAAAGAATTCAGGGTAAAAATTAATTTCTTTTAACAAAATTTTTTTTGTATACACGTTTTATTTTAAATATATTTAATTTAAAAAACTGATGCGTTTAATCTACAAATTGAAAACTTTATAATTGTTCAATGAATAAACTTTTCTTGATATTTAAAAAACTGTATTTCCCGTAACTTTAAACTTATGTTCTTAAATTAACTAATTGTTTAACTAATTTCAAGCCCTTGCTTTTACTTTATTAATAAAAATTCTGTCTCTGTGATGGTTTCAGATTTTAGGTTCGTTTTTTAAAGTGTGTACATGTGGAAGTCACGGGTCAAAGGGGAGGACCTTCCGCAGGGGGTGGATCCTTGGAATTTTCATGCGCATTGTTGACATTTCCTGACATGTGGTCCGGTTCGCCTTGGTTCTGGTTCTGGTCCTGGTTCTGGCTTTGCTTGGAGCATGTCCCGCACATGTTTCGGGGCTGCCATAATGAATATAGATGCCGGATTCGCGGAGCGTGGGCGTGGCTAATCGCCCGGCAATCAGAGGCAGCTAATCAAACTCGCATAAAAAGCAAACAGCAGGAACAAGTAAACAGCTCTCTGTGGGCCAGCTTCAATTACGCGAAATGCCAATGTAATAAACATGTCCAACAGCGCACAGATTGTGCCCATTGTTCCAGTTAGCCAATTCCTACGCTCAATCATTCGCTCAGTGGCAACATTGCGGTTTTATTAGCCGGAGTTTGGAATTTGGAGGCGGGAATCCGGAGCCTTGATGACAATGACATCGCCGCAGTCTTGGCCCGGTCATAACAATAAATTCAGCGGCCGCATCGGAGGCTGGGCGAAAACATTTCAAATTGTTTCTTGTTAATTAAATTAAATATTCACTTGGGAGTCGCTCGCCCACTCCGCAGTGCCCAACCGCAGCGTTTTGTAATTAGATTGAATCTATAATTTTATGGCTAATCGCCTTTTGGAAGCTTTTAGCTTACAACCGGTCCTCGTTTCTCTCCTTCTGCAATGAATTTTGAATTCGCGGCCAGGACTCGAAGGCCAAGTGCTTTGCAATCCTTGCGACAGCCGAGTGAAATGTATTTTGTGTGCAAATGAAATGGCTTCGCAGAGGAATCTTCTCAGTTTTAAACGGAAATCTGTGCAAGTTAATTAACCGGGTTATTTCGGGCTCTGTGAGTTCGAGATAGGACAATTCAAAAATAATTATATTCGAACACCTTGATCAGCTTTGATACAATTTTTCCAGTCTAAAAACGTGTCTAAAAATTACTTCATCTAAATCTGACTTTTTTTTTTAAACTTTTGGGTATTTTGTATAAGTATCAATTTTGTTAAATTAAAAACGAGAATGGGTATACCTCATTAATAAAAAAAAAGTAGTTCTTTTACTTGTCCTAGGGCGGGTTTTGTAATTTTTTTACCAAAAAATTTAATCGAAGTCAAAGGCAAATGACTACTAAATCTTCAATACATTACATACAAGAAAAAACCGATATTAAAAAAAGATAAATAACTTTTACTCTTTTTTTTATTATATATTTTGTATATAAAAAACATCTTGTTAAAAAATTATAGGGCTCGATTTCTTGTCTTTTTAATGAATTTAAAGGTGGATCTTAAACTGTAAAAGCTCATACTTCCTTAGTTTATAAAAACTACTTTTGTGTAGCGTCATTTATAAAATATAAAACTCTCATGCAAAAGCCTTTCAAACTGAATTTTACCCATCCTCACCAGCAGCATTTCACCCAACTGTTTTCGGCTCAATTTGGATATTTTTGCACGTTTAAACGTTATGACATTTCACAGACGTGTTAGTCCCTCAACGCCAGCGATATGGACAACACCTGTCGTATAAACAAATCGTGCAGAGCCAGAAAAACTTTCCGTATATTCCACACATGCCGGGGGTTGTGTTTTGGCCCACAAAAAATATGCATATATAGTGAACAGCAGGCACAGCAAACTCTTCTTATTTTGTATTCCACGAAAGATTGTGAATGCGTGAAAAAAATCACTTTAAAATTTGAATGCCAATTGACAAGGGTTGGAGGCGGGCAGTTGAGCATCCTGGGCCCCAAAATGGAATTTTTGGGCATACAATAGAATTTTTGTTGTGCCATCCTGGACAAGAGACACCGGGGTCGTGAGCCGTGATATTGTTACAAGCATCTGTTGCTGAATTTAATTTACCCTTATAGAGGGTGTTTTTATTTTGCATGAAAATTTGAGCAAAGTCATGGATCTATTCCGACTTTTAAAATTAATTACACACTTATAGTGCCTTGCTTTCAAAGTTAACTTAAATGTCATGTCTCGATCAAAATTCAACCAGTTTTGAGATCATCAAAATAGTTATTTTAATAAAATGTACATGGTTTCTTTATATGTTCTATATGTTGTCCAAATTTTTATTTGCGATACTCGAAGAGTAAGCAAATACTGTAAACGTTGAAATGTCTGTCTGTCCGTCTGTCCGTCCGTACAAACGTCGAGATCTCGGGAACTATAAGAGCTAGAACCACCAAATTTTGCGCACAGACTTGTAGTAGCAAAGCGTAGATCAAGTTTGTTTCAAAACCTGACCACGCCCCTTTTTACGCCCACAAACCGCGAAACTCTGTGGTGTCCACATTTTTAATGCTAGAGAAAAGCGGCCGTTATAAATGTTATTTTTATTGAAAATATCTACTCAAATATCTAAAAATTTTGAAAATCTGGCCATTTTTAAAATGTGTATACAAGTGCGTAAAAATGTTTTTAAAGAGGGCAATGAGTAAATCTTATGGTCGGGAAACCCGACTAAAGCGTTCTTTCTTGTTTTTATTATTTAATGTAGCATATAGATTCAAAACATTATGGGTAAAAATTAAATATATTGTTCGTATAAAATAAATTAAATGTCATGCAAATAATCAAGTTAACTTACTAATTGAGAGATTTCCTACACTCAGGGAAAAACAGCTCTAGAACAGCATTATACCATTTGTTATCACCTACGGATTTTCGATAAGATTTAAGATTTAATATGATTTGGATACGGATTTTTACGAACGGATTTTTAATAAGGTTGCTCTTACTCTCAGTTTCTTTATCTAAAACTAGAACAAAATTATCAAAAATCCGTATTTTATTATTATATTACCTATGATAAATAGGTTATAGCAGTTTTTATTATAGTTAGGGCTATATTGTCTTAGTGGATGACTCTGAAAGTTTTTTCAACGATTTGACTGTATTTTGACATTTGTTCTTCAGGTTGATTTTACAAACCTATACGTAATTGAACTGTTCCTGTTCCCATTCCAAGGATAATTCGGGGATGCCCTGTTCAACCCTCTCCAACAGCTGATATGCGTATCCGCAGCATATGCAAGTGGCCATCTATAGGGTTGGGCCATATTTATGGCCCGCTGGCCGGTATATTTTTCATCGGTCTAAAACCCATAATTATATTACGTGAAATTCATTTATAACAATTACGTCGAAATGGCAATCTATGCTGATGATGCCGCCAGGCGGCGAGGAGTTGCCTCAAGGAGCGTTACCAACTTTTGCTAACCAACAACGAAATTCGTGCGGAATAAAAAATGCGGTGCGTCATGTGAGCAATTTGGTGTCGTTGTCGTTTGTCCATTTGCTGCCAGAAACGGCATGGAATGGTGCTACAACCAGTTCAGGCTCCTTTGCCGCACTGCAATTATTTATTCCCGTGCATTTTGTTTCCGCCCCTTTCCCCCCTCCCTCCTCTGTCTCCTCCCTGTTAACGTGGCCAAGAGAGCCCGGCGCTTAAGCATGTCCATGTCCGGTTGCAGAGTGTGTGTGTGTGTGTGAGCCGGCTCCTAAATGCTTGGCCCACACGACACAGACACAGCTCTCACTAGCCAGGTATCCTTTCCCACCTCCCTCCCTCTCCTGCGAGTGCAGTGCAGGTAATGTGCCAGCGACATGCACTTCCAGGCTGCACTGGCAAAAGGATTTTTCTCAAAATGGCAGCTGCGACGTCGAGTTTTTAGTAAATATTAATATTTATATACACGAAACTTATTTGAGAGTCAAATGAAGTAAAATCATAGTTAAACGAATAATATAGAATAAAATAATTTATTTTAAAATAACAACAATGAACGCTGTGCTTTTGTTAAATCATAAATTATAAATTCTGTTTTATCTTGATCCATTTTTACTCGTAAAAAACAGTTGTTTAATTTTTTGCTTTGTTTTCGTTATTAATTTTACGAACTAAATTGCTCATCTCGATTTTGGGGCAAACAAATAAGCACAAATTTATTTATTTGTTTATTTGGTATCTTAGCATTTTTATACTATGTTTAAATATATAATAGCTCTAGCCTATTTCTTTAAATTAAAAAATTGGGCCAGCTAAAAAATATTAATCACTCTTTGGTAATTTTAAATTAAATAGTATTGTGAACAAGGTAAAATTGTTCTTAAGAATTATTGCAATATGTTATTTGTGTGATGCGAATTTTGCTGTGTGTGGAGCTACACTGTAGTAGTAGAAGGGAAGTTTGAGGGGACTCTGTTCAGTTGTGTTGAGATTGCGGCTCTACTATTATTAGATGCCATTATGTTTTATAGTCTATAATTGATCCTTTGAGCCAAGCTGAGCTGAGCATGCATTTGTGCATTTCTTTATCTTACAAATTGTATGAGATTAAATGAAAAGTAATGTGAACGTGAGTATGAATATGACTATCAGCCGGAGTGCTAGTAACAGGGTATGCAGGTGTGCGTTCGTCTACACCCATAATCAAGTAAACGATTCAACGCAAATGACTTGCAAAAATCTAAAAAAATCAAACTTAGAATAATGTTAGATTGTGTCGGTAATCACTTAATATTAGTTTAAAACCAAAATAACTTTAAAATAACTTTAATTAACAATTTACTAATATTGATGGGATTTCTAAAAAAACTGGTAAAGATTTAACAATACAAGTTGAACTTGAAAACCTTTTTAGTTCTTATAATGGTAATATTAAAATAAAAATATAAAAAAGTGGTGGTATAAAAAAAATGTTTAATTAAATTTCATAAAATTTATGATATTTAAACACATGTTTAAAACCGATATTATCGATAAATATCCAAAATCTTCTGAGCACTTTTTTGCAGTATTGCTAGGCAACCAGCTCGTTATGAGCAATAAATATTTCAACCCCAAGTTGCCAAGCGATTTGTTTACCCAGCCGGTACATTAGGAATAAACAAAACTTAACAACGGTCAAATCAAAAATCAAATATTTATTTAAATCTGGTGCTCATTAATTAATCTATTTCAAAATGTATTCCTTGCAACACCCGCAAATCGATGAGAGCTTTTTAGATTCGGAATCAACAGTTGAAGAAGTCGTCAAGTTGCTCGAATGCTTTCGAGTGCCGAAGGAGTAAGTGATGAGCATACTAAGTTATAATATTTTACAAACATTTGTTTGTAGGGAGGAAGATGAGGAACAAGAAAAAGTTGAAGATGATCCAATGTCAACACCTGTAATAGAGGAAAACTTTATAATCACTGAGCGAAAAAACTGTGTACCGAAAGATACTATTGTTAAAGACAAATCGAAGCCAAGATCATTTAAGCCCCTAGATCGGATCAAGGATAGATTTCCCTTTATGCGTCAGGTCGAAATGGATCTTGATCAACGCTCGAAGGCCCGATTAGAACGAGAAAGAGTGGCCCAAAACTTTCGAAAGTACGTGCTTAAAATTTGTGAGGTTTCTCAACCTAAATATCTTTTCATCAAGGCTAGGCAACGCTGAGTACCGAAAGGGTAACTACGAGACTGCCATGCATATGTACACCGAAGCCATCGAGAATATTCGGGACAGTCACATTCTCTACATAAATCGGGCTCTTTGCTTTATCAAGTGAGTGAACGAAATATAGACTACTTTTGATACTAATCCTTTGTATCCCTGTAGATCGGGTAAATTCAAGCGCGGCATTGTCGATTGCGATTTTGTTCTGAACAAGTTGGATGAAAAGAATCTGAGGGCCTGGATGTATCGCGCTATGGCCTACAAAGGCCTCAACGATGAACCAAACTTTGAGAACTGTGTTAAATATGCTCGTAAATTTAACTCAAAGCAGATGGAATTTATTGATGAGTTCCTGGAAAAGCTTAAATAAAAATGTTGGTTAATTTTGATATATGTATATTGTGGCTTAAACCAGTTTTTGGGAATGGTTTCAAATCAGTTTGGCTAACTAGCTTACTTACCTCACACCCATTTTGTAAAGTTTCAATGACATATTAATACTTTTAATATTATATTTATACTAATACTGGCACTAACTGTAGTTTCAGTTTGATGTTGTTCAAAGAGCAGAAAAGTAAATTGCCTAAAATTGTTTACAAAATTATTATACCGACCTCAAGCTCATTTAACAGCTTATTTCCCACTCTAAACAAGAGCACCCTCGTCTCCGTTACAAAACTTAACCCCATTCCACCAAAATTTCGAGTGTTGTTTACATATGACAGCAGGAGTATCGTGTTTGGTAGCTCAACTCTTTCGTTTCCATTCCGATGGCATTCAATCGAAGTCAGGCACACAGGGCACATCCTCAGTTCCGCTCCCGTTCTACAGCTCCACCCCATCCTCCGATGCAACCACCCTGGATGAAGGCAAACAATTCGATGGCGGTAATCAATCTTCCTTCACTCTCTGCCAGCTGACAGCTCCGTGGTGTAGAGTCAAATTGCGATCTTTGTTTGTGCCGGGTCCGGGTTTTGGGCCAGGACAGCAGACCCGGAGACCGTAGAGCTGACACTGAGCATTGGCATGTCTGCACACTCAACAAAATATTAGTCTTTAGGACTTGTCAGTCCGTTAAATACATATGTTCAATAAGTAGTCTCTTCAAGGCATAAGAATAAATTGCTAATACGCCCTTTTTAATATTTTAATACGCTTTTTAAATTTCAAGAATTTCAAGAGGTCATACATGCAAATAATATTTTCAAGTGTGCCAAAATCTATTCTATGATATACTTATTTTAAATCAAACGACGTACTAGCTTAGAAAAATTTGTAACTATAGGGTCAGGCCATGTCTACTGTACCTACAACTTTTTTGATAAAAAAAAAATATACAAATGATTAGTTTAGGACAGTTTTTCCAAATTCCGCACCGTTTTCGATATTTTGAGCTTTAATGAGCTTTGTATGAACAAACCGTGCGCTGCGGGACAAAAAATGCGATTCCGACAAACATTTTTTTGCTACTTTATAAATAATAGTTCGACGATAATTGTGCGAAAGTTTCACAGCAAAAACTGCCCTAAAACACTTTTAAAAACAAATTTGTTTAAACAATTGTCGTTAAATTACAAATAGATTTTTTTAGATATTTTTCTTTTCAAGACAAAACGATTCTGTTACACCCAAAAAAGAGAGGTATGATTTTCTTCCAAAACCTTAAAAACAAATTTTTTGAACTTTGAAGCTCAACATTTTTTCTTAAATTAAAAAAAAAAAAAAAAAAAGTTGTTATATAAAAAACTCCATGTGCTGTAGAATTTAAAATTCTTGAATCGTACTTAGTAGTTTGTTTTTAATCTTATTAGTAGTTCAAAACATAAAATAAGTAGGTATATAGTAAAAACGAGGTTGATACAAAATTAAAAAAGTTGCTTGTCGCTATGAATGTGACAAAGAACTCCAAGTTTTAAGAGCAATATTTTAACACAGTGGGTGAGCATTCTCTACAGATGACTTGTTTATTGAACTAAATGCCCGTCGAACCATTTTCAAGATCAAATTTTTCACTGTGTGGACTATTTTTGTTTCAGTGCAGAAACCGTGAGGAGGGGGATACCATAGGGTGGAGCACGAGCCTGGGGTTGACTGTTCCATTTATGCGTGTCAAAGGTTGCGTGGCACAGGCGGAGGGCGACAGATTGAAGCCGAGGCAGGCGACACAAATGTTGTACTTGTCACGGTTGTTGCGGTAGTTGCATCTTGTTCTTGGGCGGGTGGTTCAGAGGAGGTGGTGTCATAGGGGAACTCCAAATGAGTCGCCCCACTGAGAAGGCACAAATTCTTATCCACTCATTAATCCTTTCCATTTAACGAAATTATCTGACATTTATGTCCCCATTTTATTGCATTTGAACAATAGGATAAGGCAAAATGTGTATAAACATATATGGCATCAATCAATTGTTTTTCAGCAATTCATGGAATGTTTTTACTGTTCTTTCTTCGTGTTTGTCAACCAATTGAGTGAAAATATATCAATTAGAAAGACATTAAGCGGGAATCGATCAGGATAAGATCCAAATAATTATCTATTATAGTCACGGCGAAAAGAATACAAAAATAAATATATTTACAAAATTGTTTTATTTTGGTCAGGAAAAAGTAGAATCCGCTCTTATCTATTCAATTCACACTCGCAACTTTATTCATTTGATACCCAATTTATTTATGCAATTTTTCCACACACACTTATGATAGCGAAACTTTATCGATAATGAAATTCTACAAGTTTCTATTATTGGCATAATCAAATAACTAATAAAAAGACACGACTCTGTGACAGCTGACGATGAAATATTGTTCACAAAACATGGCAAACCTAATATGAGCCGAGTGTCCTCATCTCTCAGCTTTTCCTTGTGACACAACACGCTGCCCGAGATGGAAAAGCTGAGGAAAATTTCAATATGCTGGAAATCACTTTATGATGTGATGACACCAATTTATCTGAGCTCACTAAAGGAGAAAGAGGAGCCTGCGGTGGTGACCACAAAACTGTTTGGCCACATGGCTTCCATTTGAGCTTCATATTTTAACCAGCTCAAATAACTTTGAGGGTATTTTGTTAAATTAAAAAATATTCAAGTAGGTATATAACAATATTTATTTATCTTTTCAACAATTAAACGATTTTACGCTTTTCGATTTCGTTATTAAAAACTTTAACAAAGATAAAGTAAATCATTTTCAGTGCAGCCAAATATTTAACTAAGCACTTGTCGATTGAACTAAAAGTGCAACAAGTTTTAAAATGAGAGATACGCCCCAATAATGACTTAACGATTAAAAACAGTCAACGTATCTCAAGTCGTAATACTGAAAGTTCATCAAAGTATTACACATTTATAAAACTGGACAAAAATTAAAAAGTTTTTCAGATAACCGGATACTGAAAAACCGAGATCGCCCGAGCTTTTAAGAGATTTTGCTTTTTGTTGGGATATGTGTCACAGGATTCCCGATTTACCAGTTCCCTCCAAGAAATTCTAGCCTAAGTTTACATAAGCCTAAGGGATCGTAAATATCGTAAATCTGTGGCATGTAGCACGTAGCACAGGGGATGTAGCGGAGTTTATAGCGGGTGATTGGATTAGCTTAAAGTGGCAGTGACACACTTTTTATGGTCAGGGATCAGGGTTGGATCGAGTCGGATCGCTCTCACTTGCTAAGCAGGTAGCTCAACCCTTAGGTATTCATAGCCGACGTGGAAAACCCCGGGGAAACCCGAAATCTTTCCCGTTCATGGCCAATAATTACCTGGTCGGGGGATTGGAGTCCATATTGGCCTGCCACAAAGCTGTGCTCTTCTGTAGGTATGCAATGTTGATATCTCAGCGGTATCTTGGACCCGACAAGGGCAATCATACTTATAATGTTTGTCAAATTATATAAACCATATTTGCTTTAATAAAATTAAAAAAAAAAAGTGAATTTGGTACGATAATATATACACAAGCTTTCAAAGGTAAACTTATTTTTTGATCGGATTTGATTAATCTGCGTGCTGTATAATTTTAACAAAACTATTCTTCAGGACCCAAAAAATTATTTAAATAAGCAAAAGTATATTTAACTTTACATTTAAAAACATTAATTGAATTAAATTTATTTGTAGGTACTTAATTTTTAAAACCTGAAGACAAAAACGACTGTGCACATTTATTTTGGTACCACATTGCCCTCGGATATTTTTACAATAATCTTAAATTCTTGACAGCTCAAAAAACATTTGTTTCTAAGATGGGTAAAATATTTTGAATTCAAATAAAATAACAAAATTTAACTATATTTAAACAGATAATAACAGTTAGATTTAATTTTTAGTCTGTGTAGAACAATCTCTAGACAAGACGCAATCAGGACTCACGCCACCTCGTGTGACGATGCCCAGGAATGTGTCGCACTCTGGTGCCTGAACGTAACCCTGAATCTGAGCCGGGCTCAAAAGGACGCGACATCTAACAGGCCAGACCAGCCGGCTAGAAACTCAGAAATGTCGCAGGCGGGACAGGTACGAGCCAATTCGATCCGTTACCTAAGGCATCGGTATATAAGCAAAAGAGTCGACTTCAGTGATATCTAGTTAAAAAACGTTTGTCAAAGCGAACACACGCATACACAAATTTGATCTCCAAGAAAAATGTTCAACATAAAGCACGAAAACTACTCTGTGGACAACTGTTTAGTCAGTGATTTTGAGGTAAGTTAATAGAGATGCTACAGTGAGTTTTTGAACTTATTCATCTTTTTTAACAGATGTATCCTTGGCTAGACTTAAACTTGGAAGCAACTCCCTTAGCTCCAACTAAGGTTTTGGAAAAATCCAAGAGATCCCGGACGGCATTTTCCAGTCATCAGCTCATAGAATTAGAAAGGGAGTTCCATCTCAACAAATATTTGGCCCGGACTCGGCGAATTGAGATTTCCCAGCGTTTGGGTCTCACTGAGAGACAAGTTAAAATCTGGTTCCAGAATCGTCGCATGAAGTTCAAGAAGTCGGCCAATAAGCAAGTTTCCAAAAATGTTTTGACCATGACCAATTCTACTTTATCGCAACTAAGCGAAGATAATTTGGAAGACGAAATGATTGTGGAGCGTCTCCTGCAATATGCAAGTACAAATGTGGATGCAGTGTTCCAGCAGATGGATACTCCCTGTACCCCGAAAGAGGGTCCGATCACACCACCTCATCAGGCCTACGACTACCTCCATGAGTTCTGTCCTGCTCCAATGGATGATCCCCAACTGCCTTTCAATGAACTAAATTCGAATTGGGGGAGTAGTTGGATCGGTCTTGAGGCAACCACTCCAACCGTTCCCTGTGCAAACAATTACTTCCAGG
This sequence comes from Drosophila oshimai, assembly GCA_018150695.1. NCBI lineage: Eukaryota > Metazoa > Arthropoda > Insecta > Diptera > Drosophilidae > Drosophila > Drosophila oshimai. The sequence continues at coordinate 68,696 of JAECWM010000278.1, forward strand.
AACAGCCTAAAGTCCATAATTTCTGTTGGGACTCAAATAGTTCTGCCTCAGGTTCAAGTTCATCGGAGGACATTCTGGATGTAGACTATGACTTCATACAGAGTTTGTTAAATTGTTAAAAAAAATATTTTAATACCAGTTGATGAGACTGTAAACATACCGATAGACAGGATATTGAATTGTACATATTATACTTATATGTTGTAGACATGTAACACTATTTAATAACCTTTTTTTTAGAAAATAAAAAGCGCTTGAGCAAAGAACTGTTTTGTTTTGAATCTGTTACATAAAATCTTAATTTCAAGGAAAAAAAGTTTTAAGGCCAAGGAAAATATGGATTACTCAACTACACCGAAAATAATTAATCATTAATATGCCCCTTTTTAGACATCAAAAAATCTTCAATAAGAACGTATAAAAACTGTAATAAGATGCTCATTAAAGTGACACAAAATTGACACCAGAAAACGTCAAAAAGGTTTTTGAAAGGATCAACTCGACATATTGGCTGTAAAAGTTTAAATAAACGTGACTTGTAGAGTAGAGTGTATCGAAAATCAACTTTTTGATTTTCGATGAGGCCGGGTACGAAAAAGTTGTAAAACCATGTCAATTGAAAGCACAAAAAATTTCAGCCCGATAGAATAATAGTTACTATCCCCACATCGTCCTTGAAATTTTGAAATTTTCATGAAAACTCGATTTTTTTTTTTACGATGACGCTGGGTGCTGAAAAGTACTAAATCCATGTCAAATGAAAGCACAAATAAGTTTCATCCCGAAATTTTTCATCGTTGAAATTTCGAAATTTGCATGAAAACATGCAAATTTGCTCGTAGCTTTGCACTGCGACCTGAAGATCGGTGGGGCAATTGCAGCTTCGCATGTATGATTTCAATAGATTATCTAAAGTCCAAATAAATTTAAATATAGATCAAACTGAATATGTATGCCGCATTTGCTAAAATTGCCCTACCGATCTTCAGGTCGCCGTGCAAAGCTACGAAGAAATTTGCATGTTTTCATGCAAATTTCGAAATTTCAAAGATGTTACGGGGATAGTAAATGTTATCCTTTCGGGCTGAAACTTTTTTGTGCTTTCATTTGACATGGTTTTACAACTTTTCCGCATCCGGCCTCATCGAAAAAAAAGTTGATTTTCGATACACTCTATTGTAGAGTTCTAAACTCTTAACTAAATAGTTAAGCAACTCTTAACTATTTGTGTTTTGTCACTCCCTAAATTTATTAAAATAAATTCCTGATCCTCCAGATGATTGATCGCAGGGATTGTACCCAAAATTGTACGAGCCTCTAGAAAATATGGGTTGTTTCAATGTCGGCCATGCTCTCTTATACTACCATCGCAAGCCAAGGTCTTGATGGTAGAAAACGAAAGTTACCACATATGTAAATACATATGTATGTACAAACATGTGTACATATGTTTCCGATAAGTATTTATATTCAAACGACTTTTAGATGTAAAACACATTTTGTGAAAGGAATAATTTTTTTATATAATTTGTAAACGCACAAAAAAGATAACTTTTGTAAACTCAGTAAATAAAGTTGTTCAAACATTCGAATTGGGCAACAGCGTATGTAAATCTACATACAAATATATTTATAAGTTTGCATATACATATGAATGGGTTCATTGTTAATTACATTTTTATTTGCGATACTCGAAGAGTAAGCAAATACTGTAAACGTTGCGAATGTCTGTCCGTCCGTCCGTCTGTCCGCACAAACATCGAGATCTCGGGAACTATAAGAGCTAGAACAACCAAATTTTGCACACAGACTTCTATAAGTAAAGCGCAGATCTAGTTTGTTTCAAAATCTGACCACACCCCTTTTTACGCCCACAAACCGCGAAACTCTGTGGTGTCCACATTTTTAATGCTAGAGCCCATTTAAATGGCCCTAGTTGTCAAATGTTGTTTGAATTGAAAATATCTACCTAAATATCTTAAAAGTTTAAAAATCTGGCCATTTTCAAGAAATTGTGTATACAAATGCCTACAAAAGTAGGCTAAACTTTTTTTTGAAGAGGGCGCTAAAAATTGATTGCGCTCGAAAGTAGGCTACACATTTTTGAGCTGTTTTTAAAGAGGAAAACCGACTATATAGTACTTTCTTGTTTCAAATCTAATTTTGCTTTCCAAAATTGTTTCCGTGCTTTTTAACTACCTTTAACTGCCTTTAACTACAAAAAAATTAAAAACGCAAACATAAACGAAAATACTTAGAACACTTAACAGCTGTTAAGCACCTGGTTACCACCAGAGTTCCCAAAACCATACTAACCCTCGTGTAGTTGTAAATGTAGCAATATTTTTACACCTGCAGTGACGTTTGTGTGCACTAAAATCAGCACATAATTGCAACTTTTGCGGACTGCATCGAGGGTATTCGCGAATGGGGCAAAAAGAGAGCGAAAAGGTGGGGACAAAGGCAAAAAGCAATGCCACCAAGATTGACAACGTGATGGTTAGACAAGAGAAGAGACGCTCAAAACAAAAAGAGCGATGAGCAAAGCAAAATGTCAAAAATACCCGAAAGCCAAAAAACGCGGAGAGCGAGCGCGGAGAAGAAACTCGCTTCTGTGGCTTTTTCTGTTCATTTTTCTGCTGCTGCGGAATGTGTAAATAACAAAAAACCGAATAAATTCCGTCACAAGCAACACGTTCGCGTTGGAAGTGGAAAAAAAGCAAGTGAGGCAAGGCAGCAAAAGAAAACGCTGCGGAAATGACGGCCAAAGACACAGGGCTACACGACCGCAAAACTACAAAGCGCGGGGCCAGCGACCAATCAGCGGCCCGGAGACTTCTGCGCCGGTGTGCGTGAACTCCACCCCCCGGGCACTCAGAGGTAATGGCTATGGTAACCAGTTTCCAGTTCAGCCGCTTACCGCGCATGTGCCGGCCAGAAAAGCAGAAAAAGTGTGATGGATGCGGTGGCTGTCGCTTAGGCCACTCCTTGCGAACGGGTCCCAAAATCCCATTCAGTGCGTTCGGTGCTATTGGATGGAATGGTTGTTGGTTGGTCTCTGGCTCTCGGTAACCGCACGAAGCTCCCCAGAAGCCCTCTGTCTCGCTCTCACTCCGAATCGATTCGGTTGATAAACAAAAATACTAGTACATATTTAAAAAAAGGAAAATTCGAAGGATTTTTAGAATTAGAATGTACTATTATTTAACAAAAAAGAAATGAACTCCAAGTTTCATATCCATCGGTGCACTTGAATAAAAAACCAAGTTAGGAACCCCTGAAAAACCGGTTCTGCGCACCTCTTGAAAGCCAGAAAGGGACAGCTAGTGCCTACGTGTGTGTGAGTGCCAAGTGGAGAAAACTATCTCAGACGAATTGCAGCCACAGTGTGTGTGTGTGTGTGTGTGTGTGTGTTTGCGTGTGTGGCCATTGCAACGATCGCAGCGACTCTACAAACTCTACACATTACGCATACGCACCGTTGTACAGCGCGTACTTGTAACTGGCATTATCATCGTTGTTATCGCTGTAGTTTCGTCGGTTGCGTTGCTGCAGCGTCGTTCTGTTTTGGCCTTTTCGCGTCGGCATGGCTGCCAAAAGGTGTGTGTCAAACTGAAAAGCGAAAAACAAACCCCAAACAGCACTTGACGGTTGAGTAAACACAACGGTGGCCATATTTATATTTGGATCTGGGTTCCCTCGTTGTCGTCGCGGTTGTCGCCTCTTTTCGCTGCCCACAGATAAGCCGTGACACACTAAACTTATACGCAAAACCCGCATCGCGAAAGTTGTGCCGGTTAAACCAAACAAAAAATAAAAGGGTTAAGCCACAACAGTTACTGTGAACAAGTGCAGACAATAGTGAAAACTGTGACAAAAGTGCTATTTGTGAAGTTTCGGTAAAGTACGCAGATGGTAACCCAACACTTGAAGATAAACATGGAATAGAATGATCTGTCAATGATCAGTTTGAAATGGTACGATATGTTTTTAAGCCCATTTAAATTTTTAATTCTATATTATGAAAAAAGACTCCTATTCAACAGTTTCAAAAAGTGTAAAAAATCAGTGTTGAAGTCAATTTTAACAAAAGAGGACGCTATGTTTGGGTTCCCAACAATAAGATTTGCGATACTCATTGCCCTCTTTAAACAAACAAAACAAGAAAATAAGCTAAAGTCGCTGGCCCTCTTAAAAAAAAGTGTAGCCTGCTTTGCAGCGAAATCAATTTTTAAAGCACTTGTGTACACAATTTTTTAAACTGGCCAGATTTTCAAAATTTTTAGATATCTGTGTGGCCACTTTCTCTAGCAATAAAAATGTAGGCACCACAGAAATTCGCGGTTTGTGGGCGTGGTCGGGTTTTTGAAACAAACTTGATCTGCGTGGGGTATATAGAAGTCTGTGTGCAAAATTTTGTGGCTTTAGCTCTTATTGTTCCCGAGACCTCGACGTTCGTGCGGACGGACTCACGGATAGACATTTTCAACGTTCACAGTATTCGCTTACTCCTCGAGTACCGCAAATAAAACACAAACATTTTGTATTAAAAAATTTTTGGATTGGTATTTTTACAGTTACTTGTTATTGAATTGAAAAAAGTGGAGAGCAATAATGACTTCATTTACAGGCGTGTGAATGTTTTGAATAACACCGTAATCTTACGGAATACCCCATATAAACTAGGCTTTAAGTTTTAAGCAACATTTTAGCCAAGTCCTTCGAGCCATACTCGTGTAAAGAAAAGTTGATTTTAAATAAAAACAACGCAAACGACCTTTGGATAAGCAACCAATTTTAATTCAAGGCAATGAGACTGTGGGGAATTTGGTCTATATAGCGCTTTTCTCAAACTGTTTGTTTTTAATCCTACAACACCTTTGTTGTACGTTGTTCATATTTTCACTTTCTAAATTATCATTAATATAATTTTGAGTTTCTGATCGTGTTTTCAATTTAATTTATTTATGTATCAATCAAACAATGTAGAAAAATAAAAGCCTTATTTTTGAAACCTAATATTTGTTTGATATTAATAAATCTACATTACTTTTAAATGACTGAACAAAAAATAAAATAAATAAAAGTTAAATTGAAGCTTAAAAAAATAGGCATGTCCCGTTTAAACGGTTTAATTTCAATCATTTTAATTTTTTAATTGTTTTAATAGGTTTAATATAATACAAAATGTTTTATGTTTTAAATGTACTCAATCATATCATTATTTTCTATCATACCATGAAATTTCCAAACAAATCAAAAGTATGTTAAGTGATGGTGAAACCAAAATAAGTTAAAAAATGTTTTTAAAAAAAAACCAATAAATAATGCTATAATCGACAACCCGTTAACAGTGTAAGCATTTTTTGACACACTTACATGTGTAGTTTCATGTTCACACAAATGTAGTTAGTCGAAAAGGTCGAAAAGGCGCGATTGTAAAATGTTAAACTTCTTCTTAAATATTAGGCTTCGTAAGGGTTGTGGCCCGATTTTCTCAGTCTATGTGCAAAATATGGTGCTTCTAGCTCTTATAGTTCTCTATACTCATTCGGACGGGCAGACAGACGGACAACTTTGAAAAAAAATTAGTCTTAAGTAAAAAAAAACATATGTTTTGCGATATATAATATTATAGAAATCGCAAATGTAGTGCCTATCCAATCCATGTACATTCTGCTTGGAATTTCTTTGGTAAAACAAAATTTTTGTTTGTTTTTGTATGTCCGATTTGAAGTGTTATTGATCAGCATGTTGTCACAAGAAGCAACAAATTTGAGTACTAACTTTAGGAAGTGTTTTTAAAATATTTAAAATAAGCAGAATATTTATTTGAATAATGATAACTTCATTATTAATTTTAGAATACAAATACAAAGTTTTAAATTTTTTGTTTGTTTTGTCAAACTTCCAAAATTTTTACTTTAATAGGTATAATTTATTTTAAATTTGAGAGTTATATTTAGTTTAACTGTCGATAATGAGGGCAAAGTTCATTTAAAACAAAGGTATTAAAATTATACATTTGAAAAAAAAAATTGATCTCGAATCAAATACGATAATTTATTTGGAGTGTGGCCAATTTTGTTACCTATCGACACAGAGATTTGGCGGAGAGTATATATTGTTAATACGGTGTTTTTTTCTTCCAGGTCCCCAAGCTGAGGAATACTTGAAAAATCACAAGAACTGAAACAGTGACGAACTGTACACAGAAAAGTTTAATCCAAGCCATGCAAGAGGTCTGCAGCTCCCTGGAATCGACCCCGATGGGCACGCAAATCAAGTCGGAGTCGCCGCTCAATCCGCTGCAGGTGCAAACTGGCCAAACTTCGCTGCCAGTGGGTGGTTGCGTTGGTGCAGGCGGAGTGGGTGGTGGTGTCGGACAGCCCGGAATCGGTCAGCAGGGGGCTCCGGCTGTGCCAGCGGTGATGATGGTCAACAAGATGGCTCCGAACTGTGATAAACGGGCCGCGGACACGGCCTACTGGATGGCAGCCTCCGAAGGAGGATTCATCAACTCGCAGCCGTCGATGGCCGAGTTCCTCAACCACCTGAGTCCCGAAAGTCCCAAAATCGGCACACCTGTTGGTGCCGGCGCCATCGGAGGAGTGGGCGTCAACGTTAATGTCAACGTTGGCGTCGGTGTCGGCGGCGGATATCCGGTTGGCGTTGTCCCTCAAACGCCGGATGGCATGGACTCGGTGCCGGAGTATCCCTGGATGAAGGAGAAGAAGACATCCCGCAAGAGCAGCAACAATAACAATCAGGGTGAGTCCAGAGATACATTGATACACTGAGAAAAAAAATTTTTGGTATTTTGTTAGAAATACGATTGGATTTTAGGGGTCTCATTTTTATCGCTTCTTCTTCTTAGTTGAAGAATTAAAATGATTGAAGTAAATGCAATCTTTTCGAAAATTTGTGTATTTTGGATCCAACAATGGCCATGTTCTGATAGATACTTTAAATCAAAGTATGCTTTTATTTGTTCTTGTTTTTTTATACAAATTTACACTAAATACACACTTATACTAAACTAAATGATTTAAATTCTTAAACAGAATCCTTTTTTCCTGTCTAAAAGACTTTTCTTAACCTAAAAAGAAAACTATAATTAGAATTTTCCATTTCAAATTTGAAGACAAGCAATTTAATTGCGGTCCCAAGAATTTTTTCTTTCTGTGCAGCCAGTGCATTGCGAAACTGTCATTAATCAAGAAATCAATGCAATTTACCTTGCATCAAATGAGGCGCAGCATGGCGGCGCCTTCGCCACTTCCCGTCCAGAAACCCAGAGCCCCGAGCCCATAACCCAGAACTCAATGCCCGTCCCGTCGCCCGATACCTTCCCACTCGATCACTCGATCGCATCACGCACCCGAGAGGGTTCGGCTCCTTTGATGGACAGCTCGCTCTGGTGCCGGCAAAGATCTGTTATTTGCGATCATTTGTAACAATTTTCGAGAGCAGAGCGGACCACGCTGGAAATGTTTCATTTATTTCCCTTCGCTTCGACTCGAGTCGAATGTGTCGATTTCATTTGCGCAAGGCATAAGACATAACATACGAAAAGGCGACGACGAGAGTAAAAAATAAAAGTAAAGAAAACTACAGCTGGGCCAGGGATCGAGGCAGCCGCGTTTAAAATAAATGAGGTATCAAGGTTGCCCGACCATACGTTTTCCTGTCCGACTTGCAGGGCCAGTGCCCAGTTTACGGTGCCCGGTGCCCAAAACCCGAACCCCTTTCCTCAGAGCGATTGCAACCTGTTATTTGGGTTCATTTGTCAAAATATTTTTTCCTGTCCCCCTTTTTTTGCCTTCGATCGAGGGGCCAGTGGAGGCAGTGGGAATGCCGTGTTGCACGTTGCAATTGCAAGCCTTTGGCCCTCTGGCGGTATTGCAGCACAGAAAATACATATTTCGTGTCTGCTGCTGCACCATTTTAAAGCAGTGCCTCCCATTCGCCATTTCCCCACTCACTTGCCCCGGGGATATATAAAACCGGAGTGGATCAGAGTAGGGAGTACTGCAATACGGGAAGGGAGAGTTTCAATTTATCATTTTAATCGGACACAAGGCGAGCAATGGAGGTTTGGTCCAATCGGGCCTATCTGCAGAAAACGTTTTTTTTTTAACTTTTTTAAGATATGGCCAATAAACACTTTTTGAATAAGTAAAACTTTTAAAAAACGTACCTATCTATTTCGTTTGCAATAAAATCTTTTAAAAATTGGTTTTACATTGTTTTTAGGCATTGAACAATTTAAAGTAATATCAAGAAAATACCGTTTTTTTTTTTTTTGGAAAACGGTTTTTTTAATAAACTTTTTAATAAAATTGTTCAGAATACTGTTTTAACATTTTTGCACCTGCTTATTTGGCAAGGCGATAAAATCTGTGTAGCATCGACATTTTTTTATTGATAATATGATACTATTATTTTTTATTCTTTGAAAAAATATATAACAAATATTTTGGCTTGTTTTTGCGACCTATTTTGCTTAAGTACGATTTTAAGCGGACTTGAGGTCAAAGGCAAAATAAACAAATAACAGAATAACAAAATAACAAATAACTTAAAAATTTGTACCGATTGAATGAAACACAGGGCGTACTATAAAAAACTTTTGGTTAATGTTAAATGAATAACTCTGAACATATTTTTTTATCATTCATACATATGTCTTACCTCTTTGCCTTTGATCCAATAAAGTGTACGTTTTAAATCAAAGTTCAACAACAATGTTTAAATTGTGTTTACACCTTCCAACCAGATAACAAATGCAAAAGTGGGAGAGTCTGCACTGACTCAACTAATACATTGCCAATTAATATTGACCACACTCACCAACCACACATCCTGTTGACAAATGAGCAGGACTAATCCCCTGGAAAGTGTGTAAGTGTGTGTTTAACCGCCAAATCCCAACACGTGGCCAGTGCAGGGTAGCAAATGGAAACGCTGAGGAATTCCCTCGGGGGAAGGGAGCAGTGAAATCTTTCTCCGGGTCCGGGTCTGTCTCTCTGGTTGCCGGGTTCCCATGGTGAGAGTGAGCCAATAAATAGCGTGAAGCATTCCAAAGCGCCGTTGAAGGGTCAATACATCTTTCACCCACTCCAACACATACCGTATATATATGTCCCGGGGATGGGGATGTGAAGCCAAGGGACGACATGCTGAGCGATATGGATTACAAATGATGTTGTAAATGTCCGTTTGTTTATCACAGTGTGCGAGAAGGGCTAGAGTGTTTGTGTTGGTTTAACAGTTTAATTTGTTAACGTTGTCAAATTAATTCCTTGTCAGAAGGTAACCGATCTTAATGATTCTCAGTTCGGTGGATCTGTGAATGGAAAATTAGTTGTTGTTTACTGAATATTTAAGGTAATGCTTCGATGAAGGTGCTTTATATTGGGGAGTCAATAAATTCACTTTGATTTCCTTGCTTAATGAGTAGTGTTTTTTCTGTACATGAGAAGACCAAGTATTTAGCTTTTAATTAACAAATATATATTGGTGTTAAGTTGACTTTATAAATGTACTTACAATTTAATGTACCCGGAGATTTCATTATCGAAAGATAAAATATAATTGCTCTCAAAGGATTGCTTATATTTAGTTTAATTTTATTTATATTCAGACTTTAAACAATAAAAACATATATAAACTATTGCTCACCTTAAGATCTAGTGTGAGCATATGTAAAGTACTTTTTAATCAATTAGCCTTAAGTAAGATGTAATTTTTTGTTTTATTCGAATATTCTAATCGAATATTTAAATAAAAATAATATTATACTTTTGATCCTTAAGATTAACGAGGTTAAAGACCTCCTGCCCATTTACGACCACAACTTGAAAATCCTTGTCCTCGTTGAAATAACAATTTGTATCCTTGTTTCTAGCTGCACCTTCCCTTTTTCCAGTAAACACTCATTGTTTGCCGCAAATTGTTTGCAACGCATCCTGAATTTTAATGTGTGGCGCGTATTTCGGCTGAACATCAGTCGTAGGATGAGTTGCACGAGTTGAAGGATGGGGATTTCTCCTCCGGAATTATTCTGGTGCCTGTTTACATACACACAAGTGTAAGCAATAAAATTTCCGCTCAGCATCAAGTGTTAATTAGGCGTAATGAACTGCAAGAAAAGTTTGTAATTGTCGTGCAACATGTTCAAGTTCTCTTTAAGTATCTGCGAGATACGCCAAAGGATCTCACCAGGAGAGTGAGATACTTTCACTGAATTGCGCAGCTTTTGGGGGTAAACCAATAAAAAACAATTTGACTTTGTTGGCCCCGGCTATTGAGAGGCGGCAATCCATTGGCAGCGCCATCTGTATCATCCACTCCACTCCCCCGACCCAGATCCACCCACCCCGCGACCATATGTTGCTCCATTGAGAACTGAAGCAGTTCATCCTGCTCCTGGCTGTGGATTCAGTGGGTGGAGGACTGGATGGAGGGTGGACGGGCATAAAAAATGCGTGCGGCACGACTCGAAACTTACCCCCCGAGGATTACGATTATAACAAACCATTTATCATAATATTTATGTTGATGCGTTGTACTTTTTCTCAATGAAGGCCTCGCAGACTGCCAGGGTCAGAAAAAAGCGGAGGACAGGGCCAGGTTCGCGGTGCCTTTTATTAATTTTATTTATGATGAGTCATTTGCACATTTATAATTTTAACCTTTACAGTTGAATTCATTCAAAACGAATTCGGCGCGAGTGCAAAAAAATCACGGGGATGAGAAAAATATTCATCTGCAGTCGTGCTCGCGATATGCAGATTCTTATATAGGAAACTTGAAGTCATTCTCAGGCATATAAAATAATTGTGAGGGGGTGGAAGGGTTACTCAGAGATTTATTCTGTTATTGATACCCTTTAATTGTGTGGTTGACATTAATAGACTTGTGAGGTCACACAGTAAGGGAGAAAAGTTACGGAAATAAATTGATATAGCTGTAAAAGATAACATAATATAATTTGTGAGTGGTTATTGTTTTGTTTTTTAAAGGCTAACACCTTTAAAGTTTAAGTGCCTTTATTTTAATACTTGCTTAAAAATATCTTATGAGTTAACTGGTAAATTATAACAATGTATTTTGTATACAAAACCTTACTAAATTAAAAAATATTTGAATAAATATATGCCGTATTTATTTTGTATTATAACTGTCTGTTATATTCAAAAAATCCAAAAAAACTTTTAACCCAATTCAGCCCAAAAACTAAATTAATGACCATTAATCCAGAAATTTCCCAGTTCTTAAAAACTTTCAAAAAGGTAAACTAAGAGCGCAATGAACTTGAAATCATGTCGCTGAGCATTAAACTAATTGGCGCTCGTCAAATAATTTTTAAGCACTAATTACGCGTCAAACGATGAAAAATTTCCAGGGCCACCGACAAGACTCCTTCCCAGGATTTGAATCTGGCGGAAAAGGTGGCCCGTTTTCGGGTCGCTCAATTAATTGTTACGACTTTATTATGGAGATAAGTGCACGGCGTCTTGGCCAAGGCTAACAAAGGGTTCTAATTGGCCGACCACAGCCAGGATAATGCCAGGCAGACGTTTACGCCCCAAAGGGGTTTTCCATATTTTTCTTCGCTTTTTCTGGCCTTTCCCTTTCCACCGTGACTGTGAAAAAATCTGTTACAATTAGTTAAGCTTGAGCCGGCGGCTGGCCAAAGTAAATTTTAAGATTATTATTTTCCACCACATTTTTGGGTGGCTTTTTTCTGCGGCTTTATCTGCAAACTGATTTGTCATTATTTTTAAAGGAAGGCAAATTTATCAAAGAATTATTACCATTAATTTTCAAGGTCTTCTGCTAAGGTAAGGTTAAAGATAAATTATTATGTACATTTTTGTTAGTCTATTGAGGAAATACAAAAAATTATGCCAGAAATCAAGCTAAACTACAAACACTTCATCATTTTTAAAATATAATATTTCCAAGTTTCTCAATTTAATTCAGGATTAGCCACCCAAAGGATCGTTTAAGCAAATCAATTTCCTGCATCAGGACATTTCCAAACCACTTCGGGTCTCTATTTTAATTTTGCCCCCCGAAACTGGTCATTTGAGGTTTCCCCTTAAAACTTTGACGTTAACCAATATCGATTTAATTTTATTTCCACTCATTTAGCTAAAAGCGTTTCAGTAAGAATGAAAATATTTGCCCGCGATTAAATTAAAAAAAGCTGGAAAGAAAAAAAAAAGTGGGAAATGGGGAAAAGTGGAAGAGAGAAAAGCATTTTATGAAATGAATGCACTGACACTCTGGCCTCGCCTTGGAAAAATTTGAATACATTACAGAGGGTTTCGGGTTTTGGGGTTGGGGGGACTCCCTGCAAATAAACCGCCGGAGTCACCCCCTCCCAGAACCCCAGCTCCCCGCCCACTTTTCCCAGGACGACGGCATGACAATGACACAAAAGCCGCGCACTTAATCGCCGCGGATCACATTCCGTAAAAACCGCGACGATAAAAATTTTTTACGCTCCATTCTTGTGTACTTAGTGGAATAAAAAGGGACACCACTCCACAACCAACCACCGCACCACCCGTGGTGGTTGACCCGCCTGTCCGCAATTTCACTGGAGACATCTCTGTCCAGTTTCTCGCTTACCAGGAGAAAATCAGATCCGAAATTATTTTCAATTTGTACGCGATTTATTTTTATGTCTCTTTTTAGAGAGCCCTCCTTCTCATCAGTCGAGTTCCCAGTTTAAACGATTTGTAAACATTTGAATTGGATTTTCGGCCATAAAAACTGCTTGTTGGCGACTTTATCTCAAAGACTGGGCTAAGTTGTGGGCATTAGTGCTATCATAAGGGGAAGTAGGGGAAGTACACCTATTTATTTCCGTGCCCCAACCCCAGTCAATAACTCAACTCTGAGTTAATCGCATTGCATTCCACTTCACTGAAATAGCTGTGGGGTCGATTGGTTACCGAGGAGTGGTTGCACCCTAACAACTATAATAAATTAATAAATTACCAAGTTTTTGCATAAAACACAGTTTTACTTATCAATAAGCCAGGCCAACTGTAGTAATTACTAGCCAGGTTCAGTCGAGGGTGTTGCCAAAGACAAATGACTGTAAAAACGTAAAAAGTAAGCCCAGACGGTTAAATGTCATAAATTATCATCACGCACGGATTCTGACTTTTGAGTTGCGCTCCGATGAGTTGCATAAACAAAGCACAAACAATGTGGGCTTTGAATTTTTAACATTGTAAATATATTCTAAGAAACATACAAAAAATAAGTGCACCATTAGAAGCTCAAGACTAATCCAACGCTTATAGTTTGCACTACGATCATTGACATTTTTTCAGAGTCTAGCAATTCGTTACAAAATAACGTTAATTTCTATACTCTAGAAGTGCTCATAAAATATTATGATTTCGGAATTCTTTAAAACACTCAAGATACTCACGTACTTGTGGAATTTTCTGAAAGGTCCATATTCATGTTTTTTATTTAGGTAATAAGAATCTTTCACGTACCAAAATCATTTCCTGGTTTTTGTTTATATCTAAGCTATTTACAGCAAAATCTTAGCTGTCAACACTCAAAATTAAGATGAAAGGTATGTGTTTAAATTTGTTGATTAATGTAACCGAAGCGCGACAAGGTTTCCACTTTTAACGGCATTTAAAAGAGCGTGAAAAGGACGGGAACAGGAAGATATCACATCCACACACTCACATGATAACCCAACCCCGGTTAACCCCAGTAACCCCTCGATGTGTGAGTGTGATTTAAATAAAACTAATGTTTGTGTGAAAATGGATTTTCTGTTTGTCATCGGCTGTTGACTTCCCCTGTGTTTTATATTCAAACGGTGAACCGCAGGGCCAAAGGATATATTCAAATTCGGCGGCAGCAGCAAACAGATTTAAATTCGCATACGCTTAGCACGTGAATCCTTAAGGACGACTAACAGGAACAGAGACAACGACACCGCTTTCCGTCGAGTCATGCATCATATCTACAGCTGCGGAAACTCCTGGGTTAGGAGGGGTTCGTCCTCGGGATTGGATTGGATGGGGTTGGGTTTTCAGGGAGGCGAGGTGGACGAGAGTTGGGGGTTGGGTATGAAACTGAAACTGAAACCGAGAACGCGCGTGGTTGACACGTGATTCCGGTGCTCGTAAATTTTCAAGAACTTCCCATCTTTTTTAGTGCTCCTTGTAGTTTTTAATTTGTGGCTTGTTGGGCCCTGTTAACAGTTATTATTTATGCGACGAGCTGAAAGATAGCAAAAGTTATGGTATATTTTTTAGCGGATATTAAGTTAGCTACCTGTGATAAGGATTGGAAGTATTGAGAAGTACGCAGCATTTGCAACCCCAAAAGGCAGCAGCACAGGAGTTTTTGAATAGGGCTGAAAATGCGAAGAATGTCACTTGGGGATGCTTTTCTATATAGTGTATGTGGGTATGAGAGTCTGAGCGAGTGTCACAGCATCATCCATCATTTTGGACTTGACCTTTTTTGGGCTAAGCTTCCGTTTAACGCAGACTAAAGGCGAATCTTTAATTTTGTATTTGCTATCTATCACAGAGAGAGATACAGGCGAGGTGCACATGTTACATCCGAGGGATACACAGATTGTCCGAGGGGGCGGCAACAGTCAAATGTCAGACAGACCACATAAGCGACTCTCTGGGAAATCTGCCTTGCAATGTCTCATTGTGAGCTTTCCGAGATGAGTATACACATATACTTGGTATAAACATATTTCCCAGTTGGTTTTCACTTTTGTGTCGTGTTAAAAATGAATTTGTCATCTGTAAACGGTCTGACATGTTTGCCAAAAAAATAAATCTCATTCACTCTCTTCGTCTTTTGATCATCTCATGCCAGGCCAAGTCCGTTGGGCAATACATCAATTGCTGTTCGGTGGTTGACTTAACTCGCAGATGAGCCCAAGTCCAGAATCCCTGATTGATTTGCATTGAAAATTGTGATTTTAATTGACATGCGATGAGCGGAGCAATACAACAGAGCAATAATTATGTCAATCTGCTCAGCTCGTTGATCGATTGAGTCTGCTGCACATAGAGGTGGATAGATTTTAAAGTAACGATTTGAAGGGGCTTTATGTTTTTCGCTATGTGGCAAGCCTATATTTCATTCTCTATTTTCCTTTCGATTTAAATTTTTTTTTAAAGTTCATGTTAAAACCTACATTTCTACGGGGACCGATCATATAAATTAATTATATTATTTTTGGAAACTGAATATGGACTTGCACTAAGCATACATTTAAGAAGAAACATTTTTTTCCAAACTGTTTTTAATTTGGTGAAAGGGTGAACATTTAAAAACTATAGTATTTTCCATTAGCTTGTGCTCTAAATAAAAACATTAACAAAATTTTTTAAACAATCATATATAAATTTAGCTGAAAATATCAATATATTTACGCTGGATTTATTCCAGCTATAATGTATAAATTTTCAACCAGGTGTGCCATTTCTTTATTGCGGCTGATTTGCTGTGAATAATAAACTGAAATAATTGAACACTTAAAACATAAATGTAAACACATGGACAATGACAAAGATATGCACATTCATTTTTGGTGATTACAACTCTTTTGGAGTTATTAATTGAAATTCGTACGCAGCTCACATAAATGGAACACAACGGAGTCAAACGTGCTGGATGTAATATGCCATAAAAATAGCAATAAGTGGGACAATTATGAACCAATAGAGGCGAACACACACAGGTGGAGAGAGGTAGGAGATGGGCAACATGGTTCCCTGGGCTTTATAATAGCCCCGAATCGCTTAGCTTTAATTTGAGGTGGTTGGGTGGTTGAAGGTGGGCCGAATTGGGGGAGGGAGTGCGGGGCAGGTGCTCAGTGGGTGGTTATTATTATAAACGCATCGTTCAGATCATTGGCCAAATGGCTTTTCGAACAATTTGTTGCTTCGCTGCTGATTGAATGGCGGCCGCCTTTTACAGTGCGGAATGGTGTGTTATGGAGGCTAAAGAGCGTGAAATTGATATGCAATTAAAATAATATTTTTCCAGGCGAGTGAAAACACTCATGATTATTACCACGCACACATATAAAATAATTATTGATATCTCTATATCACGTATAGATTTTTATAGCCAACAGCTGTCATCAAAATGTGCGCGAAATAATAATTTCCTTTGGTGGCAAACAAATTTGGACAAATGTGTATACCTCACATTAAAGCCGAGTTCAAGGATATTCCGGCAGCTCTATTTTCTTCGTTTATTTTTTAAATTCTTAGAAAGTGCAAAGGGGATAGCTGGCAGAGTGACTGCTGCGGTTAATGGCTTTCGAATGCAAATTCAATTTTATCGCACTCTGTTCACTTTTTAATAAGATTTCCACCCAGCCCCACCTCCCCTCCATCCCTCGACTGCTGGCGAAAGGTGCACTCTGTTGGAAATGAAAATTAGTTGCAAGAGCCGAAAAACAAAAATGGAAAGACTGGCAGAGAAATGAAATGAAAGCCCAGAGACACGCGACTTGCGACCTGCGAGAAATGCTTTTTGGCGCCACAAGCAAACCTGTCCCTCTCTTTTTTTTTCCCCATTTAAAAGTGGTGGTGTTTCTACACTCAAACAAAAAAGTAAGAGTATTCTTAGTAGAGTTTTATATTGGTAAATACACATATTTTAGGGTCATTGCTTTTTTAAGAACAAAAATATATTTAATAATAAATTGCAAAACAAAAAATTTGTTTTCAGAACTATGGTCCCGAAATATAAATATGTTGAAAAAGAAAGACCAGTTTTTCCTCCAATTGACATCTTCAGTAAAAAACATTGTGTTTCCAACCTTTTTTTTACGAATAGAAATTAATGACAGTTCTTTAAATACTTTTAAGGTGTCTAATAGCAACCTAACAAGTTAACAAGAAAAGTTCTTGCTTCATGGGCCGCTTTTTAAAAGATCAAAATCTGTGAAAATCGGTCAATTGTGATAATTTTTTATCTGAGTGTACTGCTGCTCGAGGGGCACTGCCCACAATCCAACAAATTGCGTTTCGTGTGCGAGAGTGGGTGGGAAAACTGTCAGAATGAATGAGTAGCCCGGTCACACCTACTCCCTGTCAGTCAGGCTCGAATTCGCCCCTGAGCAGCCCCCAATGGAAATGGCCATGGCAATGCCAAGTGGTATCGCTCCGAAAACTGTCTGTTGCCTTGAATCGGACCTGGGATCGGGAATCGAGCTTAAAAAAACTTTGGACTGCAAAATATTCACGGACAGATACTCGCAGTTGGATACTCGCAGATGGATAGATAGCTCACTACATTCTTTTCAATTAGGTAAATGGTCTTTGAGTATGATTAGAAAGTGTCTTCTGGGGCTTTTGGTACTTTAAGGTGGAACTCATGGGAAAGTCCGTTGTGGGAATGAGATAAATTCAAATGGCAAGGAAAGAAATATTAAGCTGTAAAACATTCATAAAAAAACAAAAAGTGGTATTAATATTTAAATGTTTTTAAAAAGAAATAAATCACATAACCTATTCACAGTTATTTTTCTCTAAGAAATTTGACAGAATGCAAATTAAACATTTTCTGGAATATATTAAATTTAAGACAACCCCTAACATAGTACATTAAAACCCTTCAACAACTTTACATCTTTCCATTTAAAACAAACCTAAAGAGACTTTAAATTATCGAAGTTCGATTGTAGATTTTCTCTCCATTAATCAAGAAGAAAATCCCAAAGAGCTTGAACCGGACGTACCTACAACTCCACCCATTAAAGCCAGTTCCATCTTTAACTTAAATATCCGAAATGGCCACCCAAAGTGCCAGTCATATTCATGAGCTTCGCATCAGCTGCATATAGAAATGGGAATGCTCGCTGATTATCAAACGAAAATATTTGCTAATCACGCAGCTGCTGCCGCTGCATGAAAAATATCAAATATTGCTTATGAAACTGCATAAACTTGGCAGCGGTTCGATGGGAAATATTTGGGGGATTCGGAGGGGGAATAGACTGGAACCCAGCCCTGTAGGAATTAAGTTCGAGGCTAGACGCTATTATTTCCGACAGCATGATTTTATTTGCCTTTACCCATCATCATCATCATCATCGCAATCCAACCCCTTACTTTCAATCCCTCCCTTCAAGGAATAATAGACTTCTGAGAGAAGTTCTTCGCTTCCTCGAGTCTTTCCTGGCTGGGATTTCCTCCATATTTTTTGCCATCGAAACTTCTCAATTACGAAGTTGGGTTCCAGGACAGAATTGGGCAAAAGTGGGGGTAGGAAGTACTACCACTTGACCGCTCGTTACGTGCTGCATGTGTTGACCATGTCAAACCGGCTGGCAAACTTCCGCTTACCAAACTTTGAGGTTAATTATTTTCCACTCTTCTTGATACAAGCCAACTTCAAGAAAGAAAGTTTCTTATAGGTACAATGTATTCATGTACTTGGGCAACTCGGAGCAACTTTGTCAATGACCCCCAAAAAGATGAACAAATGTTATGTCTTAATATTTTAAACAGTGTTACTCTTCTTTGATGAAAGTATGCTCTTTATCGGTTAATGGTGAATGGATTCTTAAAATATTTACACACCTCAATGAGCATTTAAGGATTTCTTTGTGCATCTGGATACTCATCCCTTTATGAGTTCATGTTGCTGCGAATGCTTCCATTTTGTGCCATAGTAAACTTAACTCGTAAAGAGTGGCAATAAATTTCAGAATATGTAATAGGAAACAGTCAACGCTTTAACTGTACAAAAGACTTTGTTCTTAAAAAAACAAATGTAAAAACATGAATTTAAAAATCACTTAAAATATTTGAAGAGTTTATGCGTTGAATATATTTGAAAACGGAAGAGTATCAACCTTTTTTTGGAAACTTATATTTAACTACTTTTGTGTCGATTGGAAGGCTAATTGGGAACAGGGAATTAATAAAATTTCCAATAACATGTTTTTGATTACGAAAAGTATTTTAAACAAATTTTATTTAAAAATAACTTGAGGTATTCCCTTCTTATCGGTAACTTCTTAGATACTATTAAGAAAACCCAAACATTCTAAAAATATAATTATGTACACCTTTCTTATAAAAAACTTTTTCTCTTCGCATTACAGGTGATAACTCCATAAGTAAGTAAATTCCCCGCTATATAAAAAACAGTTCACCCATTGCGCAATATTTGCAACCACAAACCATAAGATTCTCCAATTGGCCTGAAACTATAAGAAATTGAAAACATTTTGCATTCGCTGTGAGAGATTCTTCAAGGTAAACTTATACGGACATAATTAGAGGGCCCGAACCGCAGTAAACTGATTAAATCTTATTATACCAATTTCGGTCCAGCCTACAGAGATGTGAGCAAAAACCGCAAAAGCGAAAAATGCGAATTTCAATAATTATTGTATAGCAATTTCCCTTGAAAATTTGTTTGTCCAAATAATTATATCGTTTCGGTGGAAAAGATCTCCCCAAAGTTGGGTCGACCATTTTGTGTATCGAAATCATCTGGAGTAGACCCAAAATCAACCATAAAAACCGAGAAAAAACTGAGCCAATCAAGCGGCGACCATTTTTTGGAGACGGTTCAACGGAAACGTCGCTTTTTCATGTTCGTGACCAAAGTTTAGGTTTATTTCTCGGGGGAAAAGGAGGGGAAGACAACGCAAACACCGCTGAAAATAAAGAAACGCAGACAGGGAAAATACATATTTTACCTGAATTAAATTGAGTAACAAAACACGAAAGTTTTTTATGCACCTTTGTGTGTATGTGTGTAAGAGTGTATATAATTTAAGAAATATATGTAGACCAATCTCGTTCGTGTTTTTTGTTGTTTGCTGAAAAGGGAGAGAGAGCCAAAACACGCTACCAGTTTAAGTTTGGCCCACACACACCATCGCACTCCCTCTCTCTCTTTCCCTCTCTTTGTGTTGTGCTGCTGAGGAAATAATTACATGATTGAGGTACTCCACACACCAACACACACACACGCGCACAACACTTGCTTGAATACCCACAATGACAAACACTGGGCAGCACCCCCTCCCCTCCTCCCCTGCTCAGCCCCTCTCCCCATTCACCACCTTGTGGCATTATTTTTTTACCTTTTGGTGGTGGTCGTTGTCTGATCGAAAAGAACATGTCAGGTTTCCCGACCTGGCCGCTTGGCCGCCTGGCCATTTGGCCATTGCAATGGCTTGTGTACTCGTACGAGTGTGGTATGAATGAATGACCAGGCTATGGCGGCTTTTTATAGAGAGTGGTTCTTGCTGGGCTGCTTTTTTCTTCGTTCACTTTTTTTGTTTTCTGCACTTGAAAAAAATATACAGCCGTGAATGGAGGTACTTTGTTGTCTTTCAAAAAAGATAGACATGAACTTTTTTTTATCATAATAAAAAATAGTTAATTTGCCAAATTTTAAAAGCTTGTGTTACATAAGCGTTTGCGTTAGTTTTAAAATTGCAGCGGTCGATTCAACGAAGTATCATAAGTGTTTACAAGTATTTCATTACTAAGATAATTTGTTTCCATTTTCAATATATTTTTCTGTCGTCATTTATTATTTTTTGAAACGAAAGTGGATGGGGCTTAAATTAAATAAAATCAAACAAGTATTGGCTCAAAATTTCAAATCCTTTAGTCTTGAATACAGCTTAATAAAAAAAAGTCCAAAATTCTCTCTAAATTCTAAAAAATTGTAATTAAAAGTTTTCTTTTTAAAAATAGTATATAAGTATGCATACTTTTTTGAAAAGTGATAAAAATAAAAACTAGTCTACAGCTTGAAGTTTATTGCAAAATATTCGAGTAAATTATTTAAATTTGGGTTCCTGAAGAAATTTAGCTATATGCATTTTAAAAACCAATATTGTTCGAATATTAACAAAATTTTTTTTTAATTGTTGTAGTGTAATCTACGCTAAGCCGCAACAATTTTGACGGACGACTGGCGGCGGTCGAAGGCCCTGGCCCAGGGCAATTATTGTATCGCTTGCTCTGCCCACCCCCTGCACTACCCATTACTTACTTACCCCCTTAAAACTCCTGCTGAGCCACAAAACGGTAACCACTCTGCTGTGAGGTTGCGTGTGTGTGTGTGTGTGTGTGTGCAAGGAGCAAAGTTGAGGTCAGCACATTGTCGTGTTGTAATTGGCTGGCTGTGGGTTGGTTATTTCACAGGACATGACCAACACCCACACTGAAAGGACACCATGTGTCACACAGGGCTCTTACATATCAGCGAAATCGGTTACTCATTTATTTTTAACAACTTCATATTTTTTTGTTGCTTTATTTCGGTTTTTGGTGGTACAATTAATTTTTTTCGTTGTTTATTGTACCCGTTAAAAAATATTCCTTTCTATGTTAATGGCTTATACAAGATATATCTCTTCAGTTAAAGGAATTCGAATTCTTCTTCTTGATGGACGAAATTTTTATGATACTAGTATATATTTATTATATTGATAAAGTAAAACGGACTTAAATGACCCTGACTTACTAGTTAACATGTTTTTTTTTTAAGTTCTTGAATTAAGAATCTTGATTCATTTGACTACTTTCTTCTTACAATATAAAAATCGTATTCTATTATCTTTCTCAAAATATAATTGGGACTTCCTTTATTGCTCTCCTTATCCCAGGGCCTCTTTCGATTGATCATCTATGATATGTGAATGTGCTATTACTCCGGCTTGTCAGTCATGAGGATTTCCCATTAATTTTGCCTGACCTTTAAAGTTCCGCCCCCAAAAAAGTACAGAAAAAAACACTCCTCAGACCTTCGGACTGGGATCTTCCCACTACCCTCCCATTTGGAAGTATTTCCATCTGTGGTTCAGTGGCAGGATTAATTTCTAATTTCGCCTAATGTCCAAGTGTAGCCCAGTTCGATGTTTACATTTTGGGTGTCTCGTCTTCTAATTTACCTTGATAGAAGGTAACCATTCCGTTTCCCATTCCCATGCCCTGCCCTATCCCCGGGCTGTTTTTGTCTCTGCCCTCTGAACGCATTCGAACCGTAGAGGTAGCCGGACTCATAGCCGGATTGGGAATCGTGGTCGAAGTCGGAGTCGGAGACGGGCCCACATGTTTGCATCATTAATCATGACGTTTCAGCTCTGACACATTTGGCCGACCGGCGGCAGCGGCTGCGGCTGCAGCAGAAGCAACGGCAAGCGGATTGTAATGAACACGTTTTGTAAGGCAGACAGAAAGAAAAACGCGGAGACACAGATACAACAGATACAGATACAGAAACAAACGCAGAGAGTCGCAGATGCAGATACAGACTGAAAGACATGCCCAGCAAGCGGATGGAAGACGATGAGCCAAAGACAGACGCACGTCAGCAATGGACAACGACCACTGCTGATGCGTGTACACTCAGAAGTACATAACTTAAGAATTTCTTAAACTTTTTTATTTAATTTTAGCTGAAAACCAGATTTTCCAACTTTAGATCACAGTTTCAGTATTTATTTTCGAGTGTACTCACAGCAGGCCGGGAGAAGGTGGACGGGCAGAGACAATGGGCCATTTGAAGACAAATATTTTCACAATGGCACCAATAGACAAAAGGAACAAAACCAACACACAGCAGAGGCAGAAGGCAACTCATGTAAATATTGGCCAAAACTATTTACGAAACTATTAGCTGCTGTTATGGGCAAGACTAATTGTGACGCACCGGGGAGGGTGCGTTTATGAGGCGGGATAAGCCGGAGATAAGGGGACGTTAATAGGGGAAGAGTTTCGTAAGGATTGCGTAAGGACTACGTATAATAATGAGGCTAAGACGGCGACAACACTCAGACATGATTTTTGTTTTTTAAACCGTGAAGAAAGACGTCCACTTTAAAAAGATATACCCTAAATATCAATAAACAAGTCAAGCAGTCAAATTTAACAAGAAGCTTATTTATGTTATTATAATAATAGTGAAACTTGCACAGTTTGTCAAGGAAAAGTTTATCACTGGTTAAAATTCTTTTAAATGTGTTTACGTGTTTTTTTTCAACACAAATGTATACACATTTTTCACCTTTACCATTTTAATTTAAAGCCAACCTCTTTTCTACAAATTTAAGTACTGCAGTCCTTAAAGCACTTTTACCCTGGCTTTCAGCAAGTTTCTGACTGAAAGGCCATTTGTCCTTGGTATCAGCAGAGCTGCTACTAAACCAAATCTAGGTTGACTTATATACTTCCGTTTCCGGCAGCGAACATACGCTCCAACTCAGAACGGATCCCCATCCTTGTGGTTGTGTTCTGGGGATTTTTTTTATGGCCAACTCTCGGGGAGGGGGGAATGTGAAGCGGAGTTTGTTCTTGGCGCAGAAACAGAATTTTATGCAAATATCCTAATCAAATTCACATTTTGAAGTTCAACTGTTTTATCCAAAAGTTTTACCTACCGAAAGAGACGAGAGCCAAAGCCGGCAGCGTCGTTGTCGTCGTGTTCAACGCGTGTTGCAGACGCGGTCGAGACTCGAAGCCAGGACGATTCCACCCATTTTTAATTTATTTCCACTTTTCCACTTAAAAAACAGGGAGCCACTCCACCCCCTGAAATCCTGAATCCGGGTCCGCCCACACCTTCATCCGCAGCCCGTATCCGGTGCGTGCGTCCGGCGGAGTTTGCCGGGGCTTGGGGTTGGTGTTATCGGGCGCCTGTTAACTGTCTTCTCCGCACTTAAAAAAAATTCTATATTGGCTTTTAACTTGACATTTTTTCATTCAAAATGGTAGCATTAGAGAAGCAAATATTACGAAAATTAAGCTTTATATTCCTGATTAGGAAAATAATTTCGCAGAAATAGACAAATTAATAAACATGTTAAGATTACAATTACAATTAAGATTAGCAAAATTCCATTAAATTTGTTTGGTTAAATACGCAAATACGGAATGACTACATATTCAAATTGATTAATCTAATAACGAACGAATTAAAAAAGTAATAAACTTAAAACAAAAAACTGCAAGGAAACGAGTATTTTTAGCTTATTTTTTAAATTAATTGAACTAGTTATTAAAAATATTGACCACGAGGCTTATTTTGGGCTGAGAATGTAAACATGTAATTCAACAAACAACGTAAGAAACTTATTTTTGTGAGTGTGGCCATATCCTCATCCGCCGACATCGCAGCGGTGGTTGTCGCCCATATTTTCACTTATCAAAACGCCACCCCATTTCCCACCCACCGCAAACTTAAATCTGCATATCGAAAGCGATTAAACAGTTACCGCAACTTCTACTCCAGTGGCTTCTCTTCGTTCGCTGCGAATTAAAACAAAGCAGCGTCTCCTGGCGGATAAAAAAGGATAAAAATTAGTCACTGCGGTGACAGTAATTCAGGCAAAAGGATCCACATTCCACCTCCTCCCTTGGTGTTGTCCCCCTACCCCACCACCACCCCCTCCCCCTTCTCCACTGGGATTCGCTGCGCCACTCGGCAACAACTGTGCAACATTCGTGGCATCCTCGCCGCCGGGTGATTAATTGCAATTTAAACGGTTTCAATTAAGGCAATGCGCATCCTTCGCATCCACTGCACTGAGTTCGGGCTAACATTTTTGAATCTGTTTTTTTTTTCCACCTTTTGTTTTATACATATCTCTCCCTTGTGGATGAAATCGATGGCATTGACAGACACATGTTTCAGTTGAGCGGATTTGCTCATTGTTTGAATGATTTTAAAAATTGTATTGGGAGCGACTGTTACTGATGTTTCTTTTCTTCGGTCCTTTATTAATTTATCCTGACACTTAAACATAAAAATATATTTACTTAAATTTGTTGATTAAACCTCAACTACTTAATATAAATGAACACATTCGGGGGTGCCACAGAAACCGTTCCGCCCAAATTCCAACCGAAGTTCCAACCCCTTCTCTATGTAAATTCCAACCTTCTTCGGGAGGAACGGTTTCTGTGGCACCCCGATTAAGACACAAAGTATTAAAAGTTCTTAATACATATTTTCAACGGCAATCAATTCCTTTACTTATGAGCAATAACCTTCCCGTGGAAATCCAGATAATCGTTTCCAATCATACTGTAATCGTTTCATCAATTCGAAGCTACTGCCATGAAATATGCCCCAGCTCAATTGACTTACACCCCTCCGAATGATATATGTTTGTACGTATGTACGTCCGGGCCATGCATAAATAAGCCAAATAAATGTGTTCGTATGTCGTGCATACGTAAATACCTATGAACATACGTTTGTGTATGGCCCGAAGAACTATGTGACATTTAGCATATGTCGCCACCTGTATGTAATGCCCCAGCTACAGCTACACATGCAACTGACACGACCCACGTAAGACCTGAAATTGGGGAGGGGCACACCCCCAAAGACTGGGGGAGGCTGAAAACTTTGACGGGTGGCAAGACAAAATGCAAAACTTTGGCAAAAACGGAGTTGCTTAGGCAAATTCGTATGTGAAACATTTGGCAGCAGGCGATTTATTTAATGTCTTTGCCATAGTACAAGGACCTCGAGCGGTAAAAGGAGGCAAGTGGCAGGCAGTTGCATGTTTTAGTGATTTAAATGATTTATGTCTCAAGACTTTGACTCGAGGGTTAATATCGGCCAGGAACATAGCAAACAGCAAGCCAACCAAACAGCAGCAGCAACCTCCACACGAACAACCTGAACAACAGCAGCAACATCCACAAGAACAACATATTTTAGGGGACAATTTATCCTTTTCACTTGGAAAAATCATTGTTAAAATATATGGAAACATATATGTATATACATTTATGTATACGTCATGTATACGTCAATTAATCCCGTAAATCTGATACTTAAAATAGGTACTTAATAAAAAAATTAATAAAAATGGGTTTTGTAAAATAATTTAATTTAATCATCAGTTACCATTTAAGCTTAGGTATTGCAAATTGCATTGACGGTATGATTATCTTAACAAAAATATAATATTTTAAATTTAAAAAAAAATTATAGAGAAAAATATAAATATGTTCTGATTTTAAGGATTTCTTTTGACTGGTTTGATAACCAGCTTGTTTTTACCATTTTTTACTTTAAGTGTCCTAGAAGAAAACATATGCGTATTTTTACTGCCTTAGCGATCCAACTTGGCCACTGCCCATAACTCATTTCGAAAAGGCGGCGCTTGTGGCAAATTGAAGGCTACACCACCAGCAGCTCCACCTGAAACTCCGGTCCCAGTTCAATTCCGCAGCTGCAGCTCGACGAGTTGAAGTTGAACGCATGCGAACACCGTTGAAATTCAATTATCAGGCAGGGGCATCACGCATACGCCATGTTGTCGGGGAACGACATGGTGCGGACCGGCAATTAAAGCCACTGCTGCCGGAGCCGTTAATTAATTTGCATTTGCGACAGGCCAGAAAGCCTGTGCGTTTAGCCACAAACACAGTGGCAGCAACTAAACTAAATAGAAACTAAAACTTGTTGATTAGCCAACACGACAAGTTGAAGCTGAAGAAAGCTGGCTTATCTGACAGCATATGGGGTTAGTTAACTTTAAGGATATTTTATATATATATATATTTTTTTAAATATATTTTTATTTTATACAATACTTGCAAGAAAGTAACAAACAAAAGCGACTTTTACACTTGTTTTAGTTTACTTTTAATTTATTTCAGTTACTTTTAAATGTGTTGATAAAACACTAAGTAAGAGTTTTTATTTTAACTTCAAAAGTTTTAGCTCCTAAAAATATTCCTTTGCATGTTGTTGAAAAAAACAAATATGCTGCTTGAGGTTAGAGTAAAAATTGCTTGGCCACTGTCAATTAACCAATTCGTTTTAGCCGGCAACAAAGTTGCTCGGCCATTTTATCGAGCAAAGATTTATAGCATTTTTAAATAGATTTCTGTTGTTGTTGTTGTTCATTGAATTAAGTGGTTTGTGTTGAAAGCTTTGAAAGTTGCAAAATGTAAATACGATAAGTTAATTGGTGAGAAGCTATTAAAAGAGGAATGGGATTACGGAAGTATTTAGCTAGTATTACATACGAGTCTTACTTAAGCTTTAATCTAGTCTTGAAGTATAGATGGAAATGTATACATGACTAAGATTATCTACCATTCATATCGTCTAGACCACTTTATTAAATTAGTTTTATCATTAAATCTTCAGGCAATACAACAATTAACTATTTAATACTTGGTACCAGTTTCTTTGCAGAGTGTTTGAACTCCTATCATTTATAATTTAACTCATAAATAAAATAAATAAACTGTCAAGTTTTTAACCAATTTAAAAAAAGAACTCTGCTAATAAAAAAAAAATTATATACATATTTACATATTTAATATACAACTTGATTGAAGAAAAAAGTTTTACAAATTGGTACATAGGAAATATGTAAGTGAGTAATTTTGAATCTGCATTGTATATTTTGTTGTTTTATTTTTATTAAATTATTAAATAAAATTATAGCACTCAATTTTTTAATATTTGGATATCGATAGATCTTTTCAACCATTTCTTTTTCAGTATGACATGAAATGACTCTGAAAATGTCAAATCATATCGAATTTTTTCGCATTTTCGATCTAATTGGATGAAGGAATTCCTCTAGTTGTGGCCAGCAGTCATTACCCCCAACTCCTCTATGAGGTTGTCCATCTTATTCCCAATCTCCCATCCTCTTTCTTACTACTCTCGCAGACTTTTCGCGTTTTCTTTTGGCATGCCGGAAGTGACTTTTGCTTTTTCTCTTTTTCCAATTTTTTTTTTCCACAATGAATATAATTTTTTGCCGCCGGTTGTTGTTGTTGTTGTTCTTGGAGCTGTTGTTGCTGTTCGTGTTTAAAATAAGCAAAACTTGCGAAGCGATAAAAATGCCGCTTCAAGAAGTGGAAAAAGAAAACGACGATGATGAAGGAGAGAACCGAGAACAGGAAAAATGGCAAAAAATAAGAAGCAAGTTGAGCTTGGCGTGTAAACGGTTTTTATTTTATTTTTCTGTAATGTTTTTTCCTGCGTCTCCCCAGTACAATGTACCTTGTGATGTGGCCAGCCGGCTGGGTGGCCAGAGACCCAATCCCTCCCAGAAAATAGCCCCCCCTTCCCACAAAGTGACGCGGCCACTCTGAAGTTGGCTGAGGGCGATTCACTTGCGAGACAAATGGAAATGAAGCGTTTATTCAACTTTATTGCGGCGATAAGAAAAAATGAGGCATTATTTCGTTGTTTCAAGCGGAGTTTCATCTCCAGCTTCTACGCTTCTTGCACTCACTCGCACTCCCCTCCATCCGAATTTGTATTATTTATTTGCGTCCGTGAGTTTTCCATTTGCGCCTTGAGGCGCTGAGACCAAGGGACCTGACCACAGGTCGGGTTTTCCTGCCCGCCGAATGCGGCAATTTCCTCGAACGTCTCCGGTTCGGGTTTTCTGGTGGTTGACCAGCCGTGAGTTAGCGGTTTCCTTATCCGCCCGTTTTCGAATCAGAATCTCGGAGGGGGTGGCATTCAGCAGCCGGAATTACTTGCATTTAAATGTGACTCAAATCGAGCGGAAAAGAAATCAAACCTCTCCTTAATAACACAATTATTGTTTAATATTAAGTGCAAAAAGAATACAAGAGAGAATAGGTTAAAACAAATTTTTACTGACATTAAAACAAAATGGAGTTTTATTTGTGTTACATTTCTATCTGTAAAATCTTTTGCAAAGTGTTGATGAAAATGATCCATATTTGGTGGAAACATTTGACCAATTTCAGAATCTGATCACATTTTTCGTATCTTAAAGTATTCCTTAAAAGAGTATTACATTTTCTAAGTTTCTTACGTTGATTTGAAAATATATCCAACAGATTTATTGCAGGTTCCTAGACCAGAATTGTCCAATAACCAATTTTCATTCATCATTGATCTTGATATTATCCCCCTCTAAAGCCCCAAAATAAACCCAATTATTACAAGACTACTGTGACTTGTGTTTTGGTTTCGATTTTCAATAACTCATCAGCAATAAACCGTGAAAATGAACAGTAGCGAGATCAATCAAAGGCCAGAACTCCGCTGGGTTCACCCAAGATCGCGATGTGTACACACGTACATGCGTATTATACTCCTCTATAATCTGGTGGGCAGAGTGGCGTGAAACCAATGCGATCAAACAATGGAACCCCATTGCCAGCGCCAAATTCAAAAGCACCCAAAGCCGCGCATCATTAATTATGCTCAGGCATTGCCTAACAACAAATATAGCAGCAAAAGTGGAAGAAGATCGTACAACAAAAGCTGTCAGCACACGTTGATCTGTCAAATGCGGCAACCGAAAAGAAATGCCAGCGACACCGTCAGTCAGTCGGTCAGTCATTCAGTCACTCAGCCCCTGTCTTAGCCGTCGGTATTGCCACTTGGCTCTCGGCTCTTTGCTCCTGCCTCTTGGCAACGCAACGCTTTTGTTGCAACTCAAACAAAAATATTGATTAATCATAAAAAAACCAGTGAAATATTTTGTTAAGAAGTCGGCCATTGCTGAAGGTGCTGCTGCCGTAGCTATTGCTCTTGAATTGTCGTTAGGAAGGAAAAAGTGTCAGGATTTTGATAACTTTTATAACTAACAATATTTTAATTTTGTATTTTTCAGTAACCAAAAGCGAAATATTAATAGTTGCTTGCGAAATATATATATCTCGAAATAACTGCGATATTACATTTGAAAGTGGTTGGAAAAAGATATACGTCAAAATAAATGGGTTAGAAAAATAAAAAAATTATATTACAAATTTTTACAATAACTTAACGCGTTTTGATGTTTAACACAATGAATGTTAAATGGTATAACTTACATGATTTTGCTTTTACTTTTTATATAAACATAACTCTTTTGCCTAATTTTTTTGTTAATTTTTGGTTTTATGGTAGGCTTTGAAGATTTACATTTTAATCGTTTCTACATTTTATTTTTAAAGGTGTCAAAAAGATATGTGCACAATGTACATAATGCCTATTTAACAATCATATAACATTATGTGAATTTTAAATACAAATATTTGCTTGGTATCTTAATTTCCATTCATTATCCATAAACTCACAAAAAAAACCGTTGAAAATGTATAATCACGCACCCATCTCTAACAGGCATCACTCATTCATGGCGAAGTGTATCTGGGTTTGGGTTGTTTGTTGGCTCCAGGAGGTGTGAAGTCTTCAAACGATCGTAAGCTGATTTTTGGCCTTCAGCTTCGGTATTTGTCTTTGTCCGGTCTGCCAGTGAGTGTGATTGTTGAGGGGGTCTTACAATTTACTCGTTAAATAATTTTTCATGCAACTGAGACTCCGGGGACTAATCATTCTCGTTTCTACGGCTCGGAGGCGGCACGCTTTCTTGTCCATTGTTCGCGAATGCCCAGAGAGCTTTCCATGGGCTATTGTGCGAACTGCAGCTTCTGTAGGGGATCCCACAGCGGATCAACTGGAACTAAGTATTGCCAGCACCTGAAGAGGCTGTTTCCAGTGTAATCGCATTCGAGTCGAGCTCTGGTTTAGTTTTGGTATTTTACGAAAATCAATTTCCGATGGGAGGAGCTCTTAAATCGACATTAATTTCCCATTGACTGAGATGAGGCTTTAAACAGTTTTTTTCCGATCCCATTTTTAATTCGCTTTCAATCTGGCAGACATGCAAAAACATAATCCACCCCACCCACCGCATTCGCCATCTCCACCCCACGGAAATGTAAATATACCCCTGTGAGAGGGAAAGAGAGAGCTGAGCTGGAAAAAGTTTCCCTCGCTGATTTTGATTGACAGCTCTTAGCATCCCTGATGGATTTCATATTTTGAGCGGAGGAAGATGCGAGATGCGACTGAAAAGCAGAGCAACGCACCAGGCCAAAATGACAGCCACCAGGGGCGTGGGGTGGGAATCTGGAGAGGGGGCGGAAACCTGGCTTAAGCGCTGGAAAAAGTTTCTACCAAACAGCTTTCATTTTTCCATGCCAGCCGAGAAATATCTTTTATTTTTTTCAGCACACCCTCCTCCGCCCTCTATCCTATCCAACACATGGGCTTTTGTGTTCAAAGAACACAATATATAATACAAATATCGTAAATATTTACAAACTGCCGGGCCATGATGAAAGTTTTTCAATTTAAACCGCTTGAAAGTATTTAACTCCCTTTTCCCAGGGTGCCATCTTTGGTCTATGTCATTCAATATTGAAAAAATATAAATCAGTATAAATCATTGAGGGAAGTAGCACAGCAAGCATAAAACATTTTTAAAGAGACTGGTAATTTTCTTCATTGTTTTCAATTTTGAATTTCTTTCACTTCTCTTTACTGCTAATGACATTTTGATAAGAGTAAAGAAAATAGGGAAAAACATATGCCATATGTGTCAGCAAAATGCTTTACATGTTAAACATCTGTATTTAAAGGTTTTCGTTTAAATTTTAACAGATATAAACAATAAATTAAGTTTAAGTGCGCTTAGTCCTCAGTCCTTTTAAATCAAAAACAACTCTTTTATTGGTATCTATAAGCATCATAAAATGTCTGAATTCCTTAGTTTGTTGATTAGTTATAATTTTTTATATGACATTATAAAAATATAATTTAAATTATCAAATTTCAGTTAAATTGTAATACCACTTTCGGTTAAGAAGTGCTTTTGATCTGGAGAGTTTCAAACGATTTGATCCGTGAGCTATTGTTATTGTAGATATAAATATTTTCCCCAAAATATTTAAACATTAATCAAAAATTTTCACACCTCCAGCAGAGCAAAACACTGTCCTCTCCCCATTCACCTCCTGTCCGGACCAACAATCCTGAGGGTTTAGTTTTGTTGAATTTGTTTTCCCAGTTTGTGTAAATGTTTCGTATTGTTGACATTTGCTGGTCATGAAAAGTCATTAAATATATTTCTCTAATTTATCTTTCGACTGTGGCAGCTTCGGTCGGTGGTGGTAGTGGCATTAAAGTAAAGTTGGGCCAGTTGGGCAAGTGAAAAGAAAGCGGAAATGTTTGTCTGGCCACCAATGCTTGGCTTGGGATCTCTGTGGTCTGATCTCCGTCCACCCACCCATCAACCCTTTTCCTGCCCGCTAATTAAAACTAATCCCGGGCAGAGGACCCAGCCATTCAGGATGTTGTTATACTTTTCACATAACTGTCAATCAGTCCCACAATTAAATGATTGAAGACACTCTATATCCCTTATACTTACACACTTCCATTCGAGCTGAATCTTGAGCAATAAAATATTTATATCTACGTGGAGCTCGCTTTTTAGTTGGCCTGGGCTGGTTTAGTTTGAGTGCATATCAAGTGGATGCAGATACAAAATGTTTTCATGAGAAATTGACTTTTTCCATTGCTCCAAAGACGACGTCGTCGTCAGATGTCTGTTGGCTGTTGTCTTCCTTTGGCCGGAATGATTAATGGTTCTGCTCTTTGCGCATTCGTCGGCCCACACCAGCGGCAACAAAAAGACATTTGTATCTGTATCTGTAGATGTATCTGTAGCTGTTGCTCCGGCTGTATCCGTATCTTTTTGTGCCGTTGAATGAGAATTTCTACTGCATCGCGCATCAGCATTTGGCGTTTTCAGCTACTGAGCCGCCTAGCCATTGTCTCCCAGTTTTTATTGTAGCTCCCCCTTTTTTGATTGAATTCGCCCCGCCACTTGCAGATACTTAAGCTCGTCGCTTGGCCTTTAAAGTTTCAGCCAGCTCGTTGTCGCTCAACCGCAGAGAGCTCACATAATTTAAGGCCAAGTCAAGGCAAAAGTTCCCCATCCCCGGCTAGACCAACAAAAACCTACAAGATAAATTGGGGTCATTTTTTGCCAGTGGCCACCTTCGGTCAGTCCGGGTTCGAGTTCGGGTTCTCGGCCGGGTCCACCTTGTTGACCGGCCACAAATGTCCTTAATGTGCATCCTTATGGACTGCGGTCATGTGCAAGTGGTCGAGATGGTCGAGCCCAAAAAATGGCTCCCCATACCCAACTACTTGCCCAAGTATGGATGTAAGAGTACGAGTAGTTAGCGCTAGGCAAACAACCACGAGTGCACAACTCATTCTGCAAATTCCTTGGCATGTGTGGGGGAAGAGGATGATTTAGATGGGGAAGGTGGGAAGCAAAGTACACTGTGGGGATACAAAAGCGATCTTTAATAATATAAATCAGTAAAGCCCGTTAAATGAGTTTACTTAAACTTCCAAAAAAAAAAAATAGGACCACATAATTATTAACTGACTAGCGAAATTCAATAAGCATTTTTTCTATATCATAATATAAATAACTAACCGCTTGATGTTTAAGTGGCTAAACAAAATTGCTCAACCGATACCATTAATACAGTTTTCATGAATATTTTTCCATTATATTTGTACGTCTCTAACACTTGATTGATTTTCACGAGCTTAATTTTTAAGAAATGTTTAAACAAATTTCCATGGAGAACTCCTTTTTTTCTGTGTACTGATTATGCATAATATGCTTTCATAGCAAAAACTGGAACATTCTGGCTACCTTAGACCATTTGTGCAATTGTTGCAAAATTTACGTTCATGTTAATTTCAACCCAGAGGAGCGGCAAATGCGTTAAATGTTCCGCTTTTGACCAAACTCTTTCCTGCCCCTGCTTTTTGTTTTTTTGTAAGTTTAACCCAAAATGTAAACATAAATCCTGGGCATCAGCAGGAGAGGTGGCAAAAGAAAGGTCCTGCTAGTGGACAACGAGTGCGTTTAAGTGTTAACATGTAAATTATGCTGTTGAAGCAGTTAATAAGTGTGTGCCAGGGGCTGTAAATCATCCGGAGCGTTTCCTTTCTGTTTGGCTTTTGAAATTAATTTTATTTGCAGACCAACACAAAGATTTACGAGCAAATAATAACCAAGTGATGATTGCGAATATTAAACTTGAGGCTTTTCACCCTCCCCTCGACCTCGCCACCTAATCCAATAGCGGCTGCAAAGTATCCTTCGCTCGTAGTTTGCTGATAAGTTTCCATTTCGACTTTTCCGGCATTTCATCCATGCTGATGACATTTCCAATGCCTTCCCCCCGGCTTACCCCTCTGGCCATGACAAAACAAAATTCATTTTGTAATTTCCAAGCCACCTAGAAAAGGCCAAACCAGGCAGCTGTCATTTGGGGAGTTGGCTGGTGCGGAATCCATTTTGACCAGGCTGCAGAAACTGCACTCAGCTTGGCTGCCTTTGCATCTTTCCCACTCCCCCCTTCCGCCTTCCGCCTCCCGCCCACATCCCACCGGCCCTCAGCCACGCCCTCTTCCCCTGGGTTTGGGTTTAGAAAATTATCTTTTTGGTCGTCGTCGCCAAAAAGGAAATCATATTTTCTGCTTTTGTGCACTTTACTTTTTAGTTTTCGTTGACTGCCTCCAGTTTCCAGTTCGCTCGTAAACAGTTTTCGGGTGCAACTTTTGTGCGAAATTTATGCTTTCATTCGGTATCTGTATCTGGGCCCTTTTCGCACAAGTACTCGTACATGCGACTTGGGGCTGGGAAATGGGAAGTGGGAAATGGCTCTCCTCCTGGAGTGGAATCTGTTCCGTGCTCCGTACTAGGTGCTCTGTTCGGTGTGTGCGCCCCACCAGGTGGTGTTTATGGCATCCGCTCTGCGAGTATTGATGAAGGAACTCGGGCTCGCATCTGTAATTCAATCAGTGTCTATGTCTGGCTCCTGACTCTGCTCCTGCCGCTTTTCCTTTCGCCATTTGCCGCTATTGAGACTCTGTTTACGCAGCTCGTTCAGCTGGAAATTCGGTGTTTGGTGCTTGTGCCAAAAGGCAAAGGAGCGAAGAAATACAGAAAAATATTTTGCAATCGCATCAATGCAAATAAGGTGGCAGAAGTTCGACGGCAGGAAAAGGTGGCGAAATGTTCAGTTTCCTAAAATGATATGCGCATTTCTTTACTACTCAATGCGAGTTTTATTTGGGAAATTTATTTTGCCAGAGTTTATGTACCAGGTCGTTGGAGCAGAAACAACATTGCTGATCTCTATCATTAGAACTTGTTCAAATTTGGCGAAAGAAGTTTAGATTGGGTACTTGAAGCATACTTGGTAGTACGGAGCTCCGAAAATGTTTAATTTTATTTTGAAGAAGACAAAATGTATTAAAAAAAATGTCTTTCTAAAAGAAAAGTTTATGTTTTCAATATATAATTATAAAAATAATTATCTTTCAAAAATATATGCTCGTTAAAGGTTTGTTTTACAAGATCAAGAGTAAATAATAATAAACATTATCACCGGCCGAAGCCCTTTCGAGTTAAGGTGTTTATTATTATTTTATCTACATTATTTTTAATGAAACAGGTATGAAACTTATTCTACTAAATAATGCAAAACTATAAGACCATAAAAAATAATTGTTAAGGAATAACAATGCAAATAATAAATACGTGTACTTGCGTTCTGATCGTGGAACACTCTCGGATCTAAATTTAAATGCTTTTTATTCATTAAATTAAAATTTCTGTATATCCAAAAATCAAAATAATTTTCTGTTTGTTATTCAAATTGAGTTTTCCTCACTCCCCCTGGAAGCTATTTTCCACCGAAGCTGCTGGCTGAGGCTTCTGTTCCGAAGCCGAACTACTTGGGAGTCATGCTGTGGGCACGTCTTTCTCTCACTGATTGATTGATTAGATTTTTGTTAATTACTTAACGCTCGAGCTGCGAGTGTCGCGTCTCAGAGGCGATGGAAAAACGCTGGCGAAGAACTTACCGCTCGGCATCAGCTGCACTTTTTGGCAGATATGCTCGAGTATCTGAAAGTTTGCTTATCTAGTTGGGCGAATTTCGCTGAATTAGTTATGCCCGCTGACGAGCTGATAGATTGATTACAGGCGGAGATAGGGAGGCGTAGTCCTTGAAACTCAGTCTCACTGCGAATGCAATTTGTTGACGCATGTACCATGGCCACGCCCACACGGGGACATGTCTCAAAGAACAAGGAACAACAAGACAAATCGAAAAAAAAATTCACATTCACTCTGCAAGTCTCAAACGAACAAAATGCAATTTCTCAATTGCAGCTGAATTCGTTCCAGAAAACGGCCTGCCCCGACGTCTCCGCACCGCGTACACCAACACCCAGCTGCTGGAGTTGGAGAAGGAATTCCATTTCAATAAATATTTATGCCGCCCAAGGAGGATCGAGATAGCAGCCAGCCTGGACCTCACCGAGCGACAGGTGAGTGCTCCGTCCGCAGTGCAATTTATTCCGCTGCGTTCGCACATGGCTGAGGAATTCCATTACTCCGCTGACAAATTGCTCGGTGCCGGGCTGACAGGCTCCTGTCCCCTACATTTTCCCACCTTTAATTGCACACACCTTGACGGAAGTCGAACTAATCCCATCGTGGTTGCAGGTAAAAGTTTGGTTCCAAAACCGCCGCATGAAGCACAAGCGGCAAACGCTCTCCAAAACGGACGACGAGGACAACAAGGACAGCCTCAAAGGTGACGATGATCAGTCCGATAGTAGTAAGTGAAACAAATATCTACACCCTTTATGCATTACATTTACAAATAAGTTAGGAAATGGGTTTTATTGAATATATTTTATACTCAAAATTGATTATTTACTAAATCAATGAGAAATTTAAGTCCATGTTCGTTTTTATTAACATTTATTTTACATTTTAATGAGTTTAATCGTTGTCAAACCTTATATAAAGGTTTAACTTTTATCTTGTCTTGACAAAGAATTATATCTTTTTAATCTATACAAACTTAAACGCGAGTCGCACAACCGATAGCTTACGAAATAGTTCTAAAAACAACTTTACCTTGAGAACAAAAAGAGCTAGAAGAACCTATTGTGGTTTTTTGTTATCTTTTATTATCTAACTGTTTGTGTAAGACTTATTTACCCATCAGTTACTTACAATTTTCGTATTCCCTAAAAGGATTCCGAAAGAAAACTGTACCAAAAATTTAACTCGCTCTTGCTCTTCACTAACAAGTTGTTCCACTTTTACTTTTTCGGTTTTGCATGGTTTCGTTTTTGAGGCTTTTACGCAGAAGTAAGAGATGGTGTAGCTTATCAATCATTGTCAGTGGACGGGATGGGATGGACCGACTTTTGGCAGGGCGGCTCTCGACGTGCTAACCCCTTTCGCGTGAGAGTTCTCAAAGCCCCCAACCCCTCGCCCAGGGTCTCGTCTCAATCCTCCACTTACGAAAACAAATCATCAATATTCGTGGCCATATACCTACTGACTTGCTTTTATCTTACCTTACCTTCCCGTGAAATGCAGACTCCAATTCGAAGAAATCGTGTCAAGGCTGCGAACTGCCCTCCGACGATATTCCCGATTCCACGTCCAATTCCCGGGGACACAACAACAACACCCCGAGCGCCACCAACAACAATCCGAGTGCTGGAAGCCGTAAGTTTGAATATAGAAAATAAAATCCGTATTTCTTTCACTACCTATGTATATTTTGATTTACTTTAGTAACACCCAATTCATCCCTGGAAACGGGCATCTCGTCAAACCTGATGGGCAGCACCACCGTATCCGCCTCGAATGTGATCAGCGCCGACTCCAGTGTGGCATCTAGTGTTAGCTTGGACGAGGACATCGAGGAGAGCAGCCCCATAAAGGCGAAGAAAAAAGAAGAGGGACAGGTAAGTCAAGTAACAATACTTTCTTCCAACTGTAGAAATTTCTTTCCTAGACAAATCTAAAATAAATCTGTAATTAATATATTTTATTAATTTTTTATACCATTGCTTTTAAAGTACGTACACAGAAAAAAAATATGAAAGGATGATCAATTGGACCTTCATAAAATTATAAATCTTAGGCTGTTCCAATGGAAATGAAATAAAATCCAATTGAATTGTTCGAAAATATCGAATCGGTATTAAAATAATATAAAAATGATATAAATTTGTAAAAAAAAACAAAAACAATTGGCCTGGCTTGGACTTGATTCCAAAGGCGACTGCGTTTGTAGCCAAGCTCTCTGCAAAACTCAGTAAGAAGAAGCAGATAGTTTAACACGGGGGTTTTTATATGCATTATCTTGAAAAAAAACTCCTTGAGAACATTTTCATCGAGATTTGAGCAGAAAAAAGAAAGTTACAGCTCTACTAACCGCGCGCCTTGTTCCGGCCCCAAACTAAACTTGAAACATTAAAAACGAATATCTCGAAGTGGTGTTTTTTGCAAAATGACTCTTCAAATTTATTTTTAATGTTCATAACGAATTTTGTGTGTATTTGAACAAGCGATTTTTTGAGCAAATATGTTTTTTCGCCAAAATGAATTTTTTAGTGGAACTTTTAGCGACAAAAAGATTAATTTTTACATTTACCGTTCCCCTATGCACAACAAAAAAAAAAACTTTGTTCAGATATACGGAATTACTTCAAACTAATATCACCGCAATGCTCTTCCAAAAAAAGGCGTTTAGGGGAAACAGCCACGCATTAAAAACTACTTAACATTTTTTGACAAATTTGTGCATAAACATACTTTCAACCCTAAACTCAATCATTTGACAAGAATATTGCTACATACCTAAAAGAAATACAAATTTTCCCGTTCTTTTTCGACAAAAAAGTATAAAACCCCATAATACCGATATGGTATTATTATAGGTTCAAACTTTCATTTTTTTTATATCAAATACAAATATGATATTAAAATATTACATATGGATTCCCATTTGAAATTGATCTTAATTTTTTTTCTATGTACATTATCATATTAAAATCGATAAAATAGTATTTTCCACTCCTTAACACTTTTGCAAACTGATGAAAAATAAGAACAATGCTTTACAACAACGTTTTTGTTCACTTTATTTCTGTAATGCAGGTCATCAAAAAGGAGGCGGTGTCCACGTCGTCCAAGGCCTCGCCCTTCGGCTATGAGAACTCCACACCCAGTCTGGTCAGTTTTCGTCGGGACTCAGATGCCGCCGTCGTCGGAAATCCACCCGCCAGCAAGGCGGGCGGCAAAAAGCGCTTTCAGGGCGGCGCAAATGCAATTGCCACGCCCACACCCCTGACCGACAGCAATGGGGGAAATGGCCCAGCTGGTGGCTACTTCCCTGGCTACTATCCTAGTCCCAAGCAGCAGCAGCACATGCAGCAGCAGCAGCAGCTGCACCCCCAACAGCAGCAACAGCAGCAGCCGCAGGACTACTACGGCAAGTACGACATCGAATTCGCCGCATCGCCGCACCACAATCCGCACAAGCAGCAGTCGCTGCACGGCGAGTATCTGAGTCCCAAGCCAAACGCGGCCAATTTCCACCAGAACAGTCAGCAACAACAGCAGCACGAGCAGTTCTACTACAGCTACAACGACACCAACGGCAGTGCTTACTTGAGTCACCAGCAGCAGCAACAACACCACCACCAGCAGCAACACCACCATGTGGCCGACTTCGAAGCAGCACCCCCCGTCAACGGACCGAGCAACTTCAACAACGGCGCCTACTACGACAACATGAGTTTTCAACAACAGGCGCAGGCTCACCAACACCAGTCGGTTGTGTTCCAACAGCAGCAGCAGCACCAGCAAGCAACGATAAACCATCAGCCGTAAGTAACGAAAAACTCATAACTTTTATTATCAAAATGTCAATTCTGTACAAATTTAAGTAACAAGTCATTTTCCGTTAGAGAAGAAAAATATTTTAACATATTTTGTTGATGATAAATTGATTTTTAAGATAAAATCAAATTAACGTCGCCTCGGCTCTCAATATTATTATTAAATGAGTTAAATTTAAATACTTGCAACGAGAAAACAAAAATAAGAAAGAACGCTATAGTCGGGTTTCCCGACTATAAGATTTGCGATACTCACTGCCCTCTTCAAAAAAGTGTAGCTTACTTTTAGGCGCAATCAATTTTTAGCGCCCTCCTTCAAAAAAAAAGTTTAGCCTACT
This sequence comes from Drosophila oshimai, assembly GCA_018150695.1. Taxonomy (NCBI): domain Eukaryota; kingdom Metazoa; phylum Arthropoda; class Insecta; order Diptera; family Drosophilidae; genus Drosophila; species Drosophila oshimai. The sequence goes on from JAECWM010000278.1 coordinate 108,658, forward strand.
TCCGAGCGCAATAAAAATTTTTTAGATATATGGGTAAATATTTTCAGTACAAACAACATTTATAAGGGGCACTTTTCTCTAGCATTAAAAATGTGGACACCACAGAGTTTTGCGGTTTTTTGGGCGTAAAAAGGGGCGTGGTCAGGTTTTGACAGAAACTTTGGTGGTTCTAGCTCTTATAGTTCCCGAGATCTCGATGTTTGTGCGGACAGACGGACGGACAGACAGACATTTCAACGTTTACAGCATTTGCTTACTCTTCGAGTATCGCAAATAATAAGGTCCCTTCTTGGGAGTACAATTTATGATTATGTTTAGCTGCCCTGCACGTCTCCGTTTCCATCGTCTCCATCTTCATTATTTCCATCCGCGCTCTCCTACTGCTTTGGTTCAGTTAAAATGACCATGAGAGAGGCTTTTTTGCTGCAAGACGTGCGGTGCCCGTGCATCCCCGAAGAGGTCACCGTTATCCGCCCGCATTTGCAAACGTATTGATGCTGTCCGCGGTAGCACTCCCTCTTGTGGCGGTATATGTTCGGGCCCGACTTCAGGCGTATTTGGTAAATTTGGCCACAAACTTCGGGTCGCTTTTTAATTTTTTTTTGCCGCCTTTTCTCCCGTTGCGTCTTTTGGTCGTTTTAAGAAACGCGTGTTCCGCGACGGAACATTTCAGTTAAGAGGTTAATTTTTAGTGGTTGCTCCGCCGACGGCACAGGTGTACTTGAACCGCTGTCGCTTCACTCCGCTTGATCATCCTCTTTAGGAGGATCATCCTTCTCCACCGTCTCTTCATGAACTGTTGGACCTCATCTTGTAACATTTGGTCAATAGATCGACCATCGACCATTTCCTCATCACCGTCCGGCTGTTCCTCCTCTTTCTTATCCGGCAAGAATTTGATCCAGGATCTTTGCAATATTTTAAAGCTCAGTCGCAATAGGACGTTGATGGCCATCTGGTCTCTTTACTCAAGGCCTTATTTAGTTTCCTGCGCGTTTTTGATAAAAGCACCGCACAACGCAGTCCATAGTCGAGAGGTTTCACGTAGCTTAAGCTATTGCAGCACGAATCTGGTGTTTTTGGCCGGCTAGTAGGCGGTCGTCTTTAAGAAGGAAGGGGCTCTTTAGCATTTTATTCAATTGGTTCTACGCAGTTCTTCAGCGTAGAGCAGTTTTTAGGAACTATTGCTTGGCCCAATTGAACATCCGGCTCGCCTTGTCCAGCTTCCTGCCGAGGCACGTCATCGTAAGATTGGTGAGCCCCTTCCCGCTTCTAATAACATTTCCCTTATGGAAGCTCCACGCCGGAGCGGTGCTTCTTCAGCTCCAGCCAGAGATTGCGCAGGTCCAGATAGTGGTTAGCCACTTGAAGGCGCAGCGGCAGAGAGCGCTGCAGAACGCTGGATCCTTTTTTTTATTATTATTTTATTTTCTTTATTCTAAGCTGGATTTTTTTCCTCCTCCCCTCCACTGACCACTGACTTTCTTGGTCATGGAACCGCTGAAGCGGCGGTTCATTTGCTCTTCGCCCTCCGAGGACGGTGCGTCCTCCAGCGGCTCGTCTGAATGACAAACTTCCTTTTAGGTTTTTTTGGCAGCTTTGCAATCATTGCCGCATCGTTGAGTTGGAGTTTAAATGAATCACTTGCATGTTTGCATGTGTTACGTGTTTAAAACCCACCATGCCTGTCAGAATTATGAAGATTCGATCAAGTTAAACACCAACGTCGATTTTCGATGGTAAAGGGCCACCTCGAGGATGTTCGAGTTGTTAAAGACCTTTGCACCCAGCAGGTCACGGATCTGTCGCATGCCGTAGGCACAGATTACGGCATTATTCAACGAGAGCAGCTCCGAGGTTTTCCCCAGGCTGAATGCTAGCATGCTTGTGTTTATATCGCAGCCCTCGCTGCACACCGTCTCTATAACAAAAAGTGACAAGCTTTAGCTGTCCACCACGCAGCTTGCACAGATTATCAGGGTGTGAAGTAGAGGTCCGCAATGGATCCCAAGTTTTTGAAAGCCATCTAGTTGCGGTTCCGATTTAAAAAAGACTACGCAGGCGTTCTTCAGAGCTCGATAAGGCAATTTAGCTATTTTTGGGATTAATTCATAATTCTTTTGCCAATGTTGTACCAATTTCTAAATAAGTTACTGAGTGCACTTTAAAAAATCTCTGTAACAAGTAAAAATCACTCACCTTTTTGATGTGATAACGATTGACTTGCACTTGTTTTTACCCTTCATTTATAATGGATATGTGTTAACTACCATTTATTTAATATTTTTAACAAAGCCTACACTAAAAAATTTTAAGATTTACCTGGAAAATAATTGCAGATGCTAATATAAATCTTTAGCTTGGAAGAATTAGGTGCAAAGACAACATCCAAATATAAACAAACTCTCAAAAGATAAACAAACTGTCCAAACCTAAACAAACTTTCTCCTCGACGTGTGGCAAGGCAAAATATTTCAGTTTTTGCAGGTCCATTCCATATCAGCAAACTATGTGTTTTGGTGCGAAAAATTCAAATGGCGCGAAAATTCAATGGCGCGAAAAATGTCACCAGTGCGCCTGCAGCTTTTAAGCCCAGAATACCAAAAAAGCCGCGAAAAGTGGGCACCGAAAACCGATAATGACACGCCGCCGACTGGTCACACTGACCTGGTGTTTGATTAGTTTAGGTGGCAACCGTGTAGGGAGTATAACTCCGCTAAAAAGTTTCACTAGAAATTGAGTGAAAGCTTTGCTTAACTTTATTGAAAATTGACATATATAAGGGAAAAGGCCTTCCTTTGAGCACGGATGTGTGGAGTATCTGTGTGAGCGCCTTAACAAGGCGATTTCTGGTCGTGTTCTGCCAATTGGCAGAGTTTGCAGTTTTGCGAAAATGGCCATGCACTTTGGCCAATTTGCATAAGACGACACTTGAATCACACTTGAAGGGCCTGAAAGAACACAGCATGAGCAGGCTAATTAAATGTCTTAATTAAGATGGATTTACCTGAGTTCTATGTTCCTTCTCGCGGGTCACAAGTTCCTGAATCTGTGACATGACTGTAGCGCAGCTACGCTGATCTATCACCCACCGCAAATACAGATCTGAAAGTGATTGGAAATCAATGATTAATAAGGATTCTCTTATCTGCTTAGTCCCATGACTTACCGCTCCATATCACCAAGAGCGGCCTGTTTAAATAAGACCACAAGCTCGTCGTCCGAGAGTGCACGTTTAGCTCAGAATCGCACAGAAAAGCAAGGAAATGCGCATCTGACTTGTAGTGTAGGAGAAGCTGTTCAGGAGGTTATTAATTTGATAGTTCAAGTTCAGGTATAGAGGATATAACTCACCCTCTTACTTAATCTATAGGTAATTACCTAGTTATCTATAACCAGCTGTCCAGCCACTTGTCTTCTGCACGTCTCCGTGTTGGATTTGCCCAAGATGACTGATTCATGATTTATTATTAATATAATTGTTATTTATAATTGATTGAGCAATTGAATTAAGCAATTTTTTTAAACACAATTTCTAAGAAAACACAAAAGAACAAAAAAACACACACACACACACACAAAGAACAGCTGTTCTTGTTCTTCATATAAAGCTTTCGGTGAGAGAAAAGAGAGAAAACAAAAACAACTTTTCATACAAACCGCGTAAATTATTTTTTTTAAAAATCCTCTCTTTTCTCTCTTCTTTTTGTTTAACCAATCGGTTAAACTCTCTTAGCGGTAACGGTTAAAACCTATTTTCCACAACACCCGTTTCGGGTTGTGGTCTTAGCTGTTTGTACACTCTTCAACACTGAAAACTATGTACCTAGAAAATAAGACCGGGTTTCGACTTCGACACTTTTTATCCATTGCAGGAACCACATGTACATATATGTTAGTACACTTGCTGGCTGCTTAGATGGCGCTAAATTTCAAAATATATAAAAAATACAATCACGATTGCCACTTTAAAAATTTTTAATGAGCCAAAAAAAGAGTAAAAAATAGCCAATTTGAACAAAAAAGAGCCAAATTGTTGTTTACTATTTATTTTTATTTTTTTAAACTTTTATCATGAAAGAGCCAAATTCAATAAAAATGGGCCAAAGAGCCAACGAGAAATAAAAGAGCCAGTTTTGGCTCAAAAGAGCCAAAGCGAAAAATATTTTCCTCGTGCTGCAATGGGACGAAAAGTTTAAATCCAACTTCGACTGAAGTAGCAACTAAAAAAGAAGAAAGCATAACGTCTACTCATACACATTTTTATATGTACAAGGTATTGAAGTTATTTATTATTTAAATTTCAAAAATCCGGTTTATTAGCAAAAGGCAATGTTCAGGAAATTCAGGTAGTGGAGAAGAATCGGCAGGGCAGGTTTAATAAAATAGTAGTGCCGCAACTCACCTCTTTCAAAACTGTTTTTGAAACCTTTCCAATCTTTCAAATTTAATAAGCGATGCCTTTTTGGAAAGCCCGGAGTGTAAGCATTTTAAAACCGAAAAAGTTTTGTTACATTCGAAACCCTTTTTCTTGTTTTTCATGATTTAGTAAAAATACCCTTCAAAATTTCTGTTCTTAAAAATTGTATTGCTGGGAGCCGGGTCATCAAAAAGAAGAAAAAACTAAACAACATACAAAAATAAGCACGCAATAGTTAAGTTCGCTCTATTTATCAATCGTTTTAATCAACATTATTTTTGGAAATTTAATAAATTTATTTTTAAAAATGGTAAAGGAAAACACTACTCGGTGGAGAAGAAAAGCCTGACAGGTAGCCTTAGATATCAAGAAAAAAAGGTATAAAATGAGTAAAAATATAGTTGAATGCAGTCCTACAACGATATTCCATGCTGATAACTATCAAAAGCATGAAGAAAACCGAGGTCGTGGGCATCAACTGTTTTATATGACAGAAGTAGTGTGAGGTAAAGCAAGATGAAACTGTTAAAATCGACTAAAATTATAAAAAGGTTTTGAATCTGTCGATCAGCGGTGTGAAAGATGGATGTCGACTCACTTAACATAATTGCACTCCAAAAAGTCCCAGGAAAAAATACCTCTTCACGCAAATGACTAACTTCCTATAATTGAAGCTTGCTTAAATCAATGTTCACCCCGTAAGAAGCCGTTCATAAGCGCAAAAGATCAAATGAGCCGTTAAACAAGGAATCCAGCTTCTGGAACACTTATATTTTGCGACGAAAAGAAAAGTTTAAAGGTCAAGCACGGTGGTGGCAGTGTCATGGTTGGGGAAAGTCGGCAGCCGAACTGGGAACTTGGATTTTGTGTAGACAACCATGGACAAAACTCATTATTTAAACATTTTGAAGTACAGTTTACTTCAAAGTGCTGAAAATTTGGGGATTCGTGATAACTTCCGATTTTATCAAGACAACGATCCCAAGCACCCATCGGGAATCGAGCAGGGATGGCTAATTTGGAATTGCCCGTATGTCTTGAAACCACCAGCCCAGCCTCCAGATATTAATGTAATTGAAAATTTGAGGGCTTTATTGGACAGAGAAGTTCCGAAACGTAAAATTTCCAATAAGACCGACCTAAAAAACGCTTTATTTAAAGAGTGGGCCAAAATAAGTCCCCAAGTGACTCAAAAATTGGTCGATTCAATCCCAAAAAGGCTTAAAATGATTGTTGACCAAAAAGGGGGGTCATACAAAATATTTATTTATCATTTTCAGTTCGTAATTCAAAAAAAAAAAAAACAATTTAAGGGCTGGTTGAAATAAGCTGTGACGTTAAATTTTATTTGAGTTATTTTAGTTTTTAACTCATTTTTTAAAGTACATATGTACATATGTCAAGAGCCAGCGCCTAGATCTACCGCCTAGATCCGCAACTAAAGATCCTAAACCCTAGCTCTACTAGAAAGATGAATGCGCTTCTTTGACTGCGCGGCGCACCTGTTAGACTTGCTGGTGGACCGCTGCTGGGCGTTAGGGATGTGAAATATATATTTAAATATCGATGTATTGATATTTGTTTTAAAAAAATAAATATTTGTATCGCAATAAATATTTTGATCACGGACCTCAATATGGACAGAACCCTTTACCACTCGGCCATGCACGCTTCTTGTAACGCGTTAAAAAGGAAAATGTTATAGCATAACTTAGATTTAATTGTTTTAGGACTTTTGATTTCGATGTCACAGACAAGATGAATAAATAAAATTAAATTGGGGCAATTTAAAAAAAATAAACACTGGATATTATTCTTACAACACGTTTAAATTTACGAGTCTCCCCGGAAAGGGTTTGAACGTTGTTTGATAGTTTGTTTTCCCGACAACTTTAACTGCTAGGCCACTGTCAAATACAAAGCGATATAAGAAATAAAAACAAACGGTATTATTATACCCTTGCAGGGTATTATAATTTAAGTCTGAAGTTTGTAACGCATACAAGGAGGCATATCCGACCCTATAAAGTATACACATGTATATAACAGCGTCACCAGACGAGTCGATATAGCCATGTCCGCCTGTCCCTGTGTCCGTCTGTATGTTTAGTAAGCTTTTTTTGTGTAACCCTATGAACATTAAACTTTCCCAATCGTCTTATTTTATGTGCAGGCAGACCGAGTTCGAAGAGCTTGTGTACAACGCACTAGTTTTCATATAAAGAAAAAAATTTCGGCGTTTGAACCCCCGAACCCCCCGAAGAGTAAGCAAATACTGTAAACGTTGAAATGTCTGTCTGTCCGTCCGTCTGTCCGTCCGTCTGTCCGTCCGTCTGTCCGCACAAACATCGAGATTTCGGGAACTATAAGAGCTAGAACCACCAAATTTTGCACACAGACTTCTATGAGCAAGGCGCAGATCAAGTTTGTTTCAAAACCTGACCACTCCCCTTTTTGCGCCCACAAACCGAGAAACTCTGTGGTGTCCACATTTTTAAAGCTAGAGAAAAGTGGCTTAAATAAATGTTGTTTGTATTGAAAATATCTACCCAAATATCTAAAAAATTTTAAAATCTGGACATTTTCAAGAAATTGTGTATACAAGCGCGTTAAAAATTTTTATTGCGCTCGAAAGTAGGCTAAACTTTTTTTTAAGAGGGCGCTTAAAATTGATTGCGCTCGAAAGTAGGCTACACTTTTTTGAAGAGGGCTAGCTAGCTGTATTTAAAGAGTTCAATGAGTATCGCAAATCTTATAGTCGTGTCCCGATTACTCAATTTAACTACATATATATTGTAAGTGAAGAAACTATTTTGAAGGTATACATATGTAAGTACTAAGTATATTTCATTTTTATAGCGAGGTCACCATGCATTATGATGACAATTGTTTGATGCTCGCTGCCCCCTAGTCATACTAGTAACACTACTTCCCTGAAAACAAGTTCTCATCTCAGTTCTTCTTTCCCCGCAGGCACATGCATCACCTGGGCGCTGGGGAGACATATAGTGCGCTGGGCCTGCAGATGGAGAACTGCGAGGGATACAACAATTTCGGGGGCACAGGAAGCGGGGGTGGGTACTATGAAGCGGGTCAACAACCCCCCGGACCCACCACCCACTCGCACGGACACCATCCACACCCACACCACCACGTCCAGGTGCCGGCGCAGGCGCATGCCCACATCCATGCCCACCACAACTCCGCAGCAGCCCAGGTGGCTGTGGGAGTGGTTGGTGGTGTTCCGGGTGTAGTAGGAGTTGGACCACCACCACCGCCGCCATCGCACATCCACGGATTTGCCGTCAATGGAGGACCCACTGGTCAGAGCCAGGCATTCGGCAACAACGGAGCAAGTACCGCAGGAGCGGCTGCGATCAGTGGACTGGAGAACTCGAACAGCTCCTCGGACTTTAACTTTCTGAGCAACCTGGCTAACGACTTTGCCCCAGAGTACTACCAACTCAGTTAGTTTATGTAGGAAGTGAGCTCTGTAAATATTATCTAGCCTAATTCGGCGAGTGCGCGTGAGTTTTGTAATTCTATTCAGTGTTGTAGCCTTCTAAGCACTTTGTCCGTAGCACATATCTGTAAATACTAAGCCTAAAGTCTAAACCTAAACAAGAGTTCTATTCCACGGTCAGCATCCGTTTCTAGGCTAACTAAATCGTAAATGTCTCGATTTCGTTTTGGCTACAAGTCAAGGTCGAATTCTGTCTTGAAAATTCCATTTAAAAATAAAAGAAACAGAACTTGTACATAGTTAGAGAAATTCAACAACTTTCCCAAAAGTCCTAATCAATAAATATAAAATTATGAATTACCTTTGACTTACTGTGTTTTGTAAATATCTGAATAGCTTAAATCAAAACGTAAAAACTGTCATTAAAATTAATATCAGCTAGAAAATAATATTTGGATCATGCCCGATTGAAGTGCAATTTCTCTACGAAAGAAATTTGATTTAGAATCTTAAGGAACTCTCAATTATTTCAATGTTTGTCATGTTTGTATGTTGCTCTACATTTTCCCATAATAGTAAACAAATAAATATTATAAATATGATTATGAATATTGGCTTAGATATCTTTGTAATGAGAAAGAATAAAAACTAATTAAGATATGAAACATTACGTTAAAACTTTCATTTTCAAGTAATGAATGACAATTGGGCTAAAATCTTAATACTATTTAGTTTTAACAAAACGTTGTCTTCAATTGTCTTATGCTCTGAAAATACGCCTGGGCAAATATTTATAATAAGTCTTTGGGTCTATGGGTGCGTTTTTTCCTATAATTTTATCTAACAACTTTTCAAAATATTGACTATCACTCACAACGGACGGGTAAAATGTATGTAAGTAAAATATTGTGTGTTCTCACAAAGAAATGTTATTAAATTGTCTCAGCTAAAGTTCTCTTAGTTGTCAAAAAAAAAAAACAGGGCTAATTTTCTCATCTGTCAACTTGTTTTCTTAAAAACATCATTATAAAAGAGCCAGTATTAGAATATGAACAACGGATGGATATCATATTTTACAGAATTTTTATAAGTAAGTTTAGGACCATATAATTTGATTCTGGTGTTAATTTTTCAAAGATTAGGAAAAAATCAATTTACTTTGGCGAGCAATTTTCTTGAAGAAAGTTAACACACTCACATAACTTTAGTGAGACATTTTTTAGTTTGCTCGTAATGCCCGATTATGATAGTAGCCAAAAAAATAGTTTCAATGTTGGATATTTGTAACAAGAGTAAACACCAATTAAAAACATCTTGAATCAGATGACAGATGACAAACTTTTTTTCCAAATTTAATTGTAGAATGAGATTAGAATAATTCAAGATCTTGTCTGACGTGAGTCTGGCCGCGAGTCAAACCAGTTTATATTCTATGCCGCGTCATCTCAGGAACATGAATGGGAATATGAGAGTATGAGGTAGAAGTGGAGTGGGAAAAGCCGGCACTCAGATCCGTTAGCCACAAACCGAGACTTGCCGAAAAACCAACCGGAAGCCAATAGACCACGTGCTAAATATAAAATTCCAAGAGCTATATCCGTGACATACTTATATAAGCATACACACTTCACACCGATCTGATTATGATTTATTATTTGCTGATAGGATTGGTCAATTTATAGACCTGAATCGAATCGCAGCGGGTGTAGCAAATGGAACGCTAAATGGAATGGAATAATTGAAAGAAAAAATTCAATTTGACTTTGGAATTTCAATGTCGCAGCCAAACTCAGTTAATTGGCCACACAGCAGCTCGAATTGGGCCCTCATGAAGCAAACGTAATTAAATTGATTTTGAACTGGGAATTAAAAAATGCCTAAAGCCAAACAGATCCTTTGAGCCGGATACAGTTAGGGTTTTAACACGAACTTTGTTTTGATTTGAGATTTTCTTTGTTGCTCAAATGGTGGAAAATGCGTTTTTTATATTATTTATGATATTGATCGAAAGTTGTATAACCACAGTACCCCCAGGCACGAGTAAAAGAAATTAGTTAAGTCATTAATATTTGTTTATTTGTAGGGTTCATTCGTTAAAACAATAACAATAAGTGTTTGGGGGATGTAGAATGGGTGTTCTTAGTGGTGGTAGGCAACAGCTGGGGCGGCATAGTGGGCGGGAGCAGCGTAGTGGGCAGCAGGGGCGGCATAGGAGGTGTAGGTGGCTGCGGGGGCGGCATAGTGGGCCACGGGAGCCACAGTCTTGACCACAGCAGGGGCGGCGTACGAGGTGTAGGCTGCGGGGGCAGCATAGTGAGCCACGGGGGCAACGGTCTTCACGACAGCTGGGGCAGCGTAGTGGGCAACTGGGGCCACGGTCTTGACAACAGCAGGAGCGGCATAGTGGGCAACTGGGGCCACAGCAACGGCCTTGACCAAAGGTTCACGGTTCACCACGGCGTTGAATCCGTTGATGGGGTCGGCGGTGTACTGCACGGTCCTCTTGTAGCCATCGGCATCGATCAGGGAGTACTCTCCGCGGACCACGTCTCCGTCGCGCTCCTCCACCTGGCCCTTGTTGTCGCCGGTCAGCTTGTCGTCGACTCCGTACGAGAAGCGGTACTGGGGGTGGGGGTCGTACTCCTCGGCGGCCTTGACCACGACCTTCTGGGCCACGGCCACGGGGGCGTGGGCGTAGGTGGCCACCGCTGGGGCAGCGTGGTACACCTGGGGGGCGGCGATGGGGGCGTAACCGGCGCTGGCCACGGCAACGAAGGCGAGGGCGAACACAAACTGTAAGGGGGAATCGTTAGGTCGTTCTCCTTCCCGACTTTCCTTCTTGGGAACTCACCTTGAATGCCATTTTATGTAGATGTGTTTGGTTTGTGGGTTGGTTCTTTGCAGAAACGGTGCTGAGGGCTGAATGATGTGGCTTCTGGCCTGGCCACTGGTTTTATAGCCCTCGTCTGCACTTTCTGCTCAGGTGAGGTAAGGTGCTTACGCTTGGCCTTCTGAATATCAAGCTCCGAATTAGCGCGAAGTCACCGCTCTGCGCAAAGTCGACGTCTACGCCGGCAGAGGGAAAAGAGAGGAGAAGAGATTGTCGAATGCCAAGTGCAGTCCAATTATTTAGAAAGGATTCGCGGACTCGCGCGGGATTTCCCTTCGGCCAGATGCCCACGTACAAATTGGCGTTGTGAAATGATTGCATCTGCTAATAGCAGCTCCGATTAATCGCAGATCTTCAGGTGCTACCAGAGGATGATTCGAGAATAAAGAATTGGGATTGCAGTTGGAATTGGGGATGTGTCTTGGTGCTGGGTGGCCTTGATTCACGCTGATTGCGCAAATGGCGATAAGTGTCTGGTATAATTGGAATGAAAGAGTGATTCTTTGGATAAGCCATATAAAATATGATGGAATCTGGAAAGGAAATCAATATTATTTGTACCTGGTGAAACGTAAATTTTTCATTTTAAGCCATATTTGTATGTACTTATGTGTGTATAATTTATTAAAAAAATAGAAGTAGCTTTTTTTTGAACATACATATGGGCAAATCCCACGTGTTGCACGCTACATTTGCACGATTTTAGCTAATGAATATTAATTTTTTGGTGGTTTTTTTTAAAGATTTAGCGAAAACTTTTGTTATATGTTTAGAGTGAATTGAGTGTACTTTCGGAGGGTATAAGGTTCAATTTCGCTGGAGTCACTGGTTTGAAAATAATTGATAAAATTGTGACGTGTCGCACGCTACACAAAGTGGAAGTTAGTTTCAAAATTTTAATTTCAAACGCAATTTTTAGCGAATTATGCAAAATAAACCCTATGAAAGTTAATATCCTAAAGAAGGTTAAGAATATTAGAAGACAAAAACCGATCGTTTGGTCTTAATAATGTTTTCGGATTTTTAGCAATGCCGTAATCCTATTGTGTCGCACGCCACGTAGCCGCACTCTAAATTTTTTCCATCGTTTTATTTGTGTTGCATCATAATTTGTCATTCTAATAGGAGAAAATTGTAAAAGAACAGACGGACAAAAAATTCAACAAAAATACCAAAAACACAGTTTTATGTTGACTTTAACCTGTTTTTTAATAAAATTTAATCAAATTAAAGGAAAACTGCTAAGATAAGTTAAGTTTTTATGTTTTAAAACTATAATATCGGGTTACAATTGGGTAGAAGTATGCTTAAATTAGCTTTACAGTTTTTGGGCCTGGTGGACTGATTCTGGGACTTGTCCATATATTAAGTATTTTTTGTATCTTATTAATTTAGTTGTCTTATCTTATCTTATTAATTTAGTTGTTTAATCTTAGATAACCTTATTAAGAAATAGTTGCGCTGGAAAAATATATATTTTTACTAAATTTTACATTTTTTGATAAGAAATGTTTAAACTATTGTATAAAGTCGTTTAGGTACCATAAAATATTTATCAGACTTTAAATAAAATTGGTTTTTATGTTTGTATTATCTGAAAACTTATTGGCTAACGTAGCCAAACTTTAAAGGCTTTATTTCCTTCAGTTTTTATGCGATCGATTTAAAATTGTTTGAGAAGGTTCTTGTTTTTTGTACTTCGTAAATAAATAAACAAATTTTTTAAAATTTGTTTTTAAAATTGCACAAAAAATGAAAAAAATCTTAGAATGCTTAATTTAAAACTTAATTATAAAGACAAATTTTCAGGAACGAAATTTATTCTTATCAAAAATTGTGTGAAACATGTTAAATTTAGGTACCGAGCTAAAAATTCTCAGCAAAAGTTCATTCAACCTTCGCCCAAATCCCCAGCAGCTTTTCAAAATTACATAACTTATGTATATGGGATTACAAAACCGTTTGAATAATAATCATTTTATACAGCGTATTGCGGCATATCTCGTGGATAAGAAGATTATAAGAGCTTAAGCTAAGAACATGAAAGCAAATGAAAAAGTAACCAAGAAGAACAATATATTTCTTAGCACTTCTGTAAGCAAATATAAAGTATATTCTATTAACCATTTTATGCTGAGTAAAAAAATCAAATAATTATAATTAGCCACACATTAAACAGTGCCAAGCCCTATTTGTTTTAAGGCAAACCTTTCGCCGGAGATCTTTCACTTATTTGCGCTGCCGGCTTTAGAATCTTTGGCCAAAAGCATTCGGCACTTTTTGCACACCCACAGAGCTTAGCGCCACGAACAGGAAGTACGAGTTACTGCCCGACAACAATCGCAGTCGAGAAACATAAAATATATTTCGCTGTCACCGCGTAATAACGCTCGCTGCCAGAGCTGGAGCAAAGCAAAGCAGAGCAGATCTGGCGGCTGATTCACTATAAAAGTTGTCGATCAGGCCCAGAAAAGTATCATTCGCAGATCAAGTTCACCTCAGTAAAGAACTATCAATCAGCACTCCTATCAAAATGGCCTTCAAGGTGAGTCCTCTGATCAAGCCATCTCGGATCAATAAAAACTTACTATCATAACTTTCAGTTTGTGTTCGCCCTCGCCTTCGTTGCCGTGGCCAGCGCCGGTTACGCCCCGATCGCCGCCCCCCAGGTGTACCACGCTGCCCCAGCGGTGGCCACCTACGCCCACGCCCCCGTGGCCGTGGCCCAGAAGGTCGTGGTCAAGGCCGCCGAGGAGTACGACCCCCACCCCCAGTACCGCTTCTCGTACGGAGTCGACGACAAGCTGACCGGCGACAACAAGGGCCAGGTGGAGGAGCGCGACGGAGACGTGGTCCGCGGAGAGTACTCCCTGATCGATGCCGATGGCTACAAGAGGACCGTGCAGTACACCGCCGACCCCATCAACGGATTCAACGCCGTGGTGAACCGTGAACCTTTGGTCAAGGCCGTTGCTGTGGCCCCAGTTGCCCACTATGCCGCTCCTGCTGTTGTCAAGACCGTGGCCCCAGTTGCCCACTACGCTGCCCCAGCTGTTGTGAAGACCGTTGCCCCCGTGGCTCACTATGCTGCCCCCGCTGCCTACACCACGTACGCCGCCCCTGCTGTGGTCAAGACTGTGGCTCCCGTGGCCCACTATGCCGCTCCTGCCGCCCACTATGCCGCTCCCGTGGCCCACTATGCCGCTCCTGCCCACTATGCCGCTCCCGCTCACTATGCCGCCCCTGCTGCCACCTACACCTCGTACTCGGCTCCGGCCGTGGCATACCACCACTAAATCGTAGCTGAGATCGACGTTGTACATAGAATTGTTGGCTTTATTATTACTGTACGTTTATTTATTGACAGCACCAATAAAAAATGCATACAAGTATGTAGACATATCATGAAAATCAAGAGTGTTTTGCGCTGCTCATTCGAGGATTTATTTTCTAAGGACTCTCGGAGGTCGTTCACATTGTCCTGTTCTGGTTTGTATTATTTATGGGTTTGTTTCCAAAACGTGTTTGTTTGTTTTTTGTGCGAAAAAGTTCACAGACATCTTAGGACGAGTCCTCGCCGAAGTAGTACTGCAGTCTTAGAGCAATGCAATTCATGTGGTGCTTTTGGTGGTGCAGTCTGGACTTTTGTTCCGCGATCCTTTGAGGATGCTGCTGCTGCGAGGGCAACGAACTGTGTTGGCCTGCTTGATGAGTCCGGATCCTGATCCTGATCCCTCTGTCTGCCTAAAGGGGTAGACAAATTCCTGGGCTTTGTGTCGGTCATTTTCATTTGAATGGAAGGACGCGGCTACCGCAAGGCAAAGACAATGCTTTTGTTGTTGATGTTTGTAATATAAAACGGAAATTATGGGGTCATGACTTCACTTGTTGGGTGATAAATGGTCTTACAACTCGCCAAGGGAACTAAAATGCAGTTTGTTCCTAGTTCGAGACTCTGTTTCCCACAGTTCGTATAGAAGCTTATGTGGGACTAGACAGCGCACACCTGTTCTTTTTTCTAAAGAACAATTCTGGACACTGAATTCAGAACTCTGGAGGGGCCCTCCAAGGTCAGCCTTCATGTGTAATCTCAGCTAGCCAACTGCTTCCTTCGACATCACCCTTCCTTGAAGCCGAGGTCCGACTAATCAAGTGGAAGATTTCTGATTTTGGGTGCTTCTCGTCGTCGATACCCGGCCAAAACCCTTCTCAACTTCACCATCGTCATTATCATCCAGAGAGCAGCCAACAACAATGCAAACTGACAATGCAGCCGGACAAAAACAGAAAGCACAAGCCCAAGGAAAACAAAGAGAATTGGGGAAAAAAGGGCCAGCAACAAGCCCGTTGAAGTGAGTTGAAGGATCGTCGAACCTCAGCAGGGGTAAACAGGCTTTCGATCCCCGGCATTCGTATAAATAGGGGGCAGGGGCTCCTAGCTGGCTCATTCAGTGTTTTGTGTTGAGTCCGAGAGGTTCAGGATCAGGAGCAGCTTGCGATCGCGGCTTGGGGTCAGCTAGACCAATAAAATTATCAAAAACTCGCCTTTGGATACCTTTCTTTTGGAAGCCTGCACCCAGACCACCAAATGGCTGCTACGTAAAGGTAATTGTGATGAGTGATGTGTCAATTTACACATAAGATAGTTCATTATATATATTTTCTTTTTTGGTTTTTCTACCTTTAAAGTTCATGTTTTTACGATCATTTTATTACCTATTAGAATGTAATGGTTTACACAAGATAAGATATTAAAATTACGTATACGGCGGTTTGTAACAAACAAATTTCTATACTTTCTTTTTTTCAATTATTCCTAAAAAAGAGTAATTATGGTTTTTGTTTTCAACAATACTGTATTTATACTATTTACTCATTTTACGTGCACTTTCTTTTTGCAGATTTTTCTTTTCTGTATCAGCCTTGCAGCTGTTACTAAAAGTAATCAAAATCGAACACAACAAAACAGCATCTAGTTGTTGAGCTGATGACAACTCGGACCCGTACAAGAACCTATGGCTAGGGCTCAATCAGGGCTAGCACCTGGCCAGACCACCTATTGGCACTCATCACGGAACATTGAATCGTTGGAAGGCCGCACATCAGCCATCCACCATCCATCCATCCATCCATCACCCACCAAACGTCGTCTCGGCCCTTTGGACAAAATTTACATTTGAGTTTAAGTTTAGGTGTAAACAATATACAAAAAACAACAATAGGCTACCAAAAAAAAGCGAAAAAAATCCAACCAAGTGTTTCTTTCTTTTTTTTACGTTCATATCGCCCAGTGAGCACAAAAACCTTATTTTTGGCAAATGCTTGGATATAACCACTTTATAAATTCTAGGCTTAGAACTTTTAAAAAGCATCTCTCTACCAACTGCCTTGTTTAAGAGAGGACTCTTTATAGCCATAAATATTTATTTGCGATACTCGAAGAGTAAGCAAATACTGTAAACGATCAAATGTCTGTCTGTCCGTCTGTCCGTACAAACATCGAGATCTCGGGAACTATAAAAGCTAGAGCCACCAAATTTTGCACACAGACTTCTATAAGCAAAGCGCAGATCAAGTTTGTTTCAAAACCTGACCACGCCCCTTTTTACGCCCACAAACCGGAAAAAACTCTGTGGTGTCCACATTTTTAATGCTAGAGAAAAGTGGCCCTTATAAATGTTGTTTGTATTGAAATTATCTACCCAAATATCTAAAAATTTTGAAAATCTGACCATTTTCAAGAAATTGCGTATACAAGTGCGTTGAAAATTTTTATTGCGCTCGAAAGTAGGCAAGACATTTTTGAAGAGGGCGCTAAAAATTGATTGCGCCCGAAAGTAGGCTAAACTTTTTTGAAGAGGGCTAGCTAGCTGTTTTTAAAAGGGCAATGAGTATCGCAAATCTTATAGTCGGGAAACCCGACTATAGCGTTCTTTCTTGTTAAGGTTATTGAAACTGATGCTGCCCAACTCAAAGTCTATATTGTTTATATGATAACTAATATTTCGTAGGATGTGAGGTAAGGTGAGATTATTATATTTACTTTTCTTAATTGTGGATGACTTAATGAAAACTTTGACCGCACTTGTTAAAGCGTAGAATCGCTTTTAAAATTTGCATGATTTTTTGCTGTAGACAATTAAAAGTGTTTTCTGGACCTGCAAGTGGTTCATATGTGTTAAAGAGAAATGTAAAAAGAACAAATCTCGACAAAGGCCTTGCATACTAATTAGTCATTAAAGTTAAAGTTTATTTTAATTTATTTTCAGGTAGTATTTAATACAAATTTAGGAAAAGTAAAATATGGATAACGTTACCTTTTTTTTATAACCTAAAAGATTTTGTAGCCACATCTTTTTTAGGCTTGTTCAAGCTTTCTATACTACGGTTAACTAAAAGAATTTAAAAATCAATCCTCGACACACCTTAAATTGATACTCAATTCGTCACCCCCCCTTTTACTTTGCAGTGTGATCTTAAAAATAGTTCAACGAATGTACACAAATATTTCGTTATTGCCTTACAAGAAAGGCCGCAGTGCGAACAATAAGTTATGTGTATCAAGGTCAGGCCAGGTACCAAAGCCTATAACTATAACTATGGCACCTCATGTGAGCTGATTGCCGCCAGGTATCCACCAAATAGTCAGCAGATTTCGAAGTACGCCCCACACAGGTGCTGGTGCTGATGGTGTGGTGGCTACTGCCAAAAATAAGACATGAAGATAATGGTAAGTGAACTGGTTTCTGTGCAAGTTTAATTGGCATTACTCGAGCTCGCCGGCTGGACAGCGTTTACTTCCCAAAAACTATTTCCAGCTTAACCGTTTCTAAATTAAGCCAAACAAAGGGTTTGAGTGTTTCCCTCAAAAATTAGGCAAACTAAAGTGTAATTAACAGACGTTTTTTCAACAGTTATAAAATAGAGATAATGTCTTCGAGTTAGTTGCTTGTTGACGGTCAGCAGGCTACTGAAGTGATTATGTTTATTATTTTCAATACAAATTCGTTCCGTTGGAATTTTTTAATTCCTCGCAGCATTGACCTCACAGTTGGAACCGTGCCCGGTCAGGGATGTACGTCCAGTGGAGTGGTCTGCTAATTAAATTAGCCCAACCTGACGGTTACTCCCTTTTTGTTCGGTCTAGCCTATCCTTCGGGGGATTCTGCTGCGGGTAGACATTTTCTGACATTATTTAGGTTTTAGCCGGCACTCGACATCGACACCCGGACACCCAAACAGCTCAACCAATTTCCAGCAAACACTCGTCCCGGTGATCAATCTTAAATTTTCACCGCTTCTGTCAGAAATGTGCGTAGCCGACGACATGGGACGACATTGGCATCATGTGGCTTAGTGTCCTGGTCCAGCACCTCTCTCCGAAATACCTTAAAACGTTGACAGCCAGAACCCAAAATGCTGGTTGACGAATGAGGCCGAGGCGAGTGAGTTCCCTCTGGGGAAAGCTGCGAAAATTGTGACTGCCTGCGAACGAAAAACTCTGCAAATGAAGCATGAATGGCGGCACTTTTCCTAATACAGTAAAACATGCAGTTGTATTTCAAACAAGTACCGGTAAAAAATATAAATGCGATTTCCAACAACGCGGTGTATAAGCTGCAATTGGGAAGCCGAAATTGATATACCCCTGCAGACAGAGGATACATTGTGAGATTTTAATTAGCTCAAGTAAGAAACCTAAAATTGTGTTAAAGCCACATTTTTGGCAAAAAAAAAATAATTTACTGAAGAAAATTTAAGTTGATAGATTTTAAACTAAGCAAAAAAATGTTGAGTGAAACAAGCTGTAGGATATGAGCCAATCTCGCCTATTTTTTGTACGTTTTTTGTACGAAAAATAAAATTTGAAAATTAAAATGTAATATTTTTTTAGGTTTCTCAAAACATTTGCTTAGAGGTATTTAAGTGTACTTTAAAATGACACAAAGCATACTTTATTTAAATTTACTTTTTGCGATATAATCGCTCTTAATGTGTTGTGTTGCACCTTACACAAAATAGTAGTTTCTTTTTAATTTTCTGTTTCATTTGCAAACCCTATAACTTAAGAAAGCTGTGAATAATAGAATGCATAAAAGCTTATTTGAAGTCAAAAAATTTATGGTTTGTAAGCATACGCCGTGGACACCTTGTACACTACATTTTTCCATCGTTTTATTTATTTGGTTCTTTATACCAGCGATGGGCACGAGATCTAACGGTTTGAGCAGCAGGCAGGCCAGACCAAAAAAAAACAACAACAACCACCACCGTCGCGGACGCGCCTTAAAGAATGTGCGAGCAAAGCAAAAGCAAAAAGCCAATGTATTTTTTTGTTGCAAATCTCGGGACCGAGGCGAGCCGTCTGGCTGGCGCCTCCCGAAAAATATAACGGTTTGAGCAAGTGAGCAAATTGAGCCAGGGCGTGCCCATCTCTGCTTTATACTTTTAGCCACGACTTGATAGTTTTGTTTTTTATTTTGTTCAACATGTTAACTGAACTTTTTGAAAAATTTCATCATAATTTGTCATTCTTAAAGGAGAAAAAACTAAGCTTTTTGTTAATTTT
The DNA here is from genome assembly GCA_018150695.1 of Drosophila oshimai. Taxonomy (NCBI): domain Eukaryota; kingdom Metazoa; phylum Arthropoda; class Insecta; order Diptera; family Drosophilidae; genus Drosophila; species Drosophila oshimai. The sequence goes on from JAECWM010000278.1 coordinate 128,000, forward strand.
AACTTGTTTTCTCATAAACATTATTTAAATTAAAGGAAATTTGCTAAGATTGGTTTTTATGTTTTAAGAAAAAAAATCATACCTTGAATTTTGGGTTGACCGCTTTGAACAATCCACATTAAACTAAAACATTCCAGGTTTGATTTTTGTTTGCAAATAAATGAAACTTGTTTTGATCAGGTTTAATTTACCTTAGGCTTTTTTGTATTGCATACTCCTAAATGCGGTTTGACCCTATACAGGATAAATAGTATCAACCTTTAAAAAAAGTGTAGCCTGCTTTTAAGCGTAATACATTTTTAACGCACTTGTAAACACAACTTATTGAGACTGCCCAGATTTTTAAATACATAGTTAAATATCTGTGTGAGTATTTTCAATAGAAACAACAATATTGAAGGTAACTTCGCCCGCGGTTTGTGGGCGTTAAAAGGTCGGGGTTTGAAACAAACTTGATCTACTTGGGGTATATATGGTAGAAGTCTGTGTGCAAAATTTGGTGGCTCTAGCTCTAATGGTTCCCGAAATCTCGACGTTCGTACGGACGGACAGACATACATTTTCAACGTTCACAGTATTTGCTTACTCTTTGTGTTACGGCATGAACTAATCTGGCAGCACAGACCAGTTGGCAACGCGACAAATGAACAGCTGATGACCGACCGCCGGCGAACGGCGAACGGTTACGCTGGGCGAATAGCTAATAAGAACAAGATTAAGAAGAAAAAGCGCGTGGAAGCTGCAAGTTGACCGGAGAGCCGTACAAGTTTTTTAGTCTTTCAGAAAATCTTTCTCTCTTGATTTATCTCTAATCAGAATCTAACCCTAGTTAAAACCTGTGTCTACGAATGAAGCAAATAAAAGTTACATGGAGTGAAACGGAAGGAGCGGACTTTGGTTTGGGAATCTAACAAGGTAGACTTAAAAAAGGTACAACCCTCTACGACCAAGGAGGCATTGCCGGCGGGGCAATATTCTAAAAAACTTTTGGTGGAAAACTTCAGCTGCAAATATAACCATCTACGACCGCGATCTGGAGAGAGATCGCCGCGTGCAACGGAGATTATTACAGCACGAGGAGGTTAGATTTGCGCGGCTTTTAATTGGCGCTTGGTTCGTGTATAACCACACATCCTAGATCCGCGTGGCCAGAAGGCAGCCATCGAGTACACATAATGGATGGCGCAAGTGGTCAACAGGCCGGAGTGGAGAGTGGGGACCTCAGCGAATTAATGGAAAACATTCCAGGCTTAATGTCTGTTACGAGTTCTGCAGCGCAAGGAGGACGATTGGATTTGGATCGCGTTAGTGATACGCAGAGTGGCGTGATCACGGCGGTTACATCGACCGCACCTAACGTGCCAATTGTAGCATCCACATGTCAGCAGGTAGCAGCACACGGAAGCAGGATGGATTGGGGAGAGCAACACTCACCCATAACAAGTCACAGTGAGGTGTCCGGATTGGCTGCTCAGTGGAAACTAGGTGCATCGGGAAATATGATGTATGTTACCGCCAATGAGGGAGCGCGTTTTAGCGTAACGCATCCCGAAGCAGCTTTCGGAGGAACCATGGTGAACTCTACGTTCTACAAAGGAGGAATGGAGCGATTAGCCTACGGGACCGCAAGTTATCATCCCGGGCAATTGGAGGCAAATCGCAACCATATGTATGCAGGATCACTGCCGAACATGACCTACACGACGCCACGAGCGGCTACGAGTACGAGCGTATATGGAATTAATCCTCAAAATATACCGAATTATGCGAGCACAAGTCAGGGTACTTGGGACTCAAGCCCGCATATGAACTCACCGACAGTCGCGCCGGCAGTGTCAGAAGTATGCTTAAATGCATCGCAGATAGCAACAAGACAAGTTATTAGTAAGGACTTGCCTTGCTTTTCTGGAAATCCAGAAGAATGGCCAATGTTTATTGTAAACTTTGAGCAGTCCACTGAAAGGTGTGGATTCAGCGACCAGGAAAATCTAATGAGGTTGCAAAAGTGCTTGAAAGGTGCGGCTTTGGAAGCTGTACGAGGAAAATTAATGATGCCTGCTACAGTTAAGCAAGCGATCGAGACATTACGAATGTTATATGGCCGACCAGAAGCTATATATCACACCCTGCAATCGAAGCTACGTATGGAACCCGCTGTTAAATTAAGCAGCATGGAAAGTTTAGTACGTCTAGCGCTAGCGGTCCAAAATTACAGGGCGACCGTAGACGCGATAGGACTTTCTGCCTATCTGAACGACCCGATGCTTTTACGAGATCTTTTGGAGAAGTTGCCGTTCGACATGAAGCTGGATTGGGCAAGGCAGAGCGCAGGACTTCAGAGAGTGGATATCGCAGTTTTTGATGACTGGCTATTCAGAGTAGCAACCTGCGCGAGCACAGTGATGCCAATAAACCCAAGCAACGACGACAGACAACGAGAAAGGAATCCAAGGGTCCGGCTAATGGTTCATAACGACACTAGTTCTACGCCTTCATGTAGAAAGTGCACTGGCATCCATAAGTTGGAGGATTGCAGAGAATTTCGTGCCTTAAGCGTGCACGATAGATGGAATTTCATAAAGGAGAGCAGATTGTGCTGGAGGTGCTTTGGAAAACACTTCTTACGACATTGCAGAGCATCACGAAACTGTTCTGTGGATGGATGTACGAGAAAGCATAATTTTCTACTCCACAATGGAAATCAAAATGTAAGCAGAGCTGAAAACAGGACAAATGACAGCGAACCCGTTCTGCATACAGGGCAGAACGAAAGAGCGTTGTTTAGATACGTGCCCATAACGATGTACGGGCCGAGTTGCAAGGTGGAAACGTTCGCACTCATCGACGAGGGATCAGCCTGCACTCTGATCGAGACACATGTAGCGGAAAAGTTGGGTATCGACGGACCTACAGACGAGCTGTGCCTACGGTGGACAGGAGAAATAACTCAAATGGAAACTGAGTCAAAGCGTATAAATTTAACGATCTCCCCAAGCTACGACGCAGCCCGTAAGTTTACGCTGCAAAATGTGAGAACCGTCAAGCACCTGGATCTGCCCAAGCAGACATTGGACGATTCCGTCTTGAGATCGCATTCGCACCTAGAGAAACTACCCATTCGTACGTATAAGGATGCGCAAGCTTCGCTCATCATCGGCTTGGATAACGTGCGACTAGGAGTACCGCTTGTTGTAAGAGAGCGCGAAGACTCAGAATTTATCGCAGCTAAGTCCAGGCTCGGGTGGTCTGTTTATGGACGTAAAGGTGATACTGGCGACCCTGCAAGCTCTAGGGTAATGCACGTCTGCGAATGTAATAACGATCAGCAATTGGATGCTCTTATCAAAGAGAGTTTTTCATTGGATGCGGTTGGTGTGAGTATATCTAATAACACTCTTAGGTCCAAGGAAGACGAGAGGGCCAATTGTATCCTGAATGAATCGACGACGTATAACAAAGAGCTGAAGAGGTGGCAGACTGGACTTCTGTGGCGATACGAGAACGTAAAGCTCCCGTCCTCCCGTGGGATGGCCATGCGACGACTTCAGTGTTTGGAGACCCGTATGGCGAGAGACAAAGAACTACAAGAGTTCGTGAATCAACAGATCCAACGCTACGAGCAGTTGGGATATATCCGCAAACTAGGAACTGACGAAATGACCGACGAAAATAGGACTTGGTATTTGCCCATATTCGTTGTCAAAAATCCGAATAAAGGAAAATCGAGACTAGTTTGGGACGCTGCAGCCAAAGTGGAAGGCATCGCCCTCAACACGATGCTACTAAAAGGACCGGATCAACTACCCTCTCTTGTTGGAGTGATTTTGAGATTCAGACAGAAACCGATTGGCATATGTGGAGATATAAAGGAAATGTTCCACCAGATAATGGTGCGTGAAGAGGACCAAGGAGCACAGCAATTTCTTTGGAGATATGGCGACAACAGTCGAGAGCCAGATAGGTACGTAATGAGAGTAATGACTTTTGGTGCTTCTTGTTCCCCAGCAGCGGCTAACTACGTGAGAGATAGGAACGCCAAGCAATTCCTTGATGAACACCCGAAGGCAGTGAGAGCCATATTAAGGAATACATTTGTAGATGACTGGCTCCAAAGTTGTGAGTCTGAAGAAGAAATGGTCCGCCTAGCTCAGGAAGTACGACATATACACAAAGAAGGAGGCTTCGAGATGAGAGGCTGGATATCAAACTCGTCTACAGTAATGCGTGCGCTCTTGGGTGACATTAAAACACCTGAACGCAGCATTGAAATGGCAGAGTCTACGACAAATGAAAGAGTGCTAGGCATGTGGTGGAATCCTAGAGCCGACCACTTTACCTTTGTCAACAAATTTGGAGAAAATATTTATAACGAAACTGCAGTCGTGACAAAGAGTTTGATACTTCGAATAGTTATGACCATCTTTGACCCACTAGGTCTGCTAGGTTTTTATATAATTCAAGCGAAGCTGATACTACAGGATGTGTGGAGGTCTGCCGTAGGTTGGGACGAACCAATCGGAGAAGAAGAGCGTAATCGTTGGGCTCTATGGATAAGGCAACTCAAACACATCGAAGATCTACAAATCCCACGGTATCTTGGCTTATCTACTGAAACATGTAATATTCAATTACACATATTTACAGATGCGAGTATTAATGCATTCGCCGCGGTGGCCTACATAAGGATCGAAGAACGAGACGGTATCCGATGTGCGTTACTGGCCTCTAAAACGAGAGTGGCGCCGCTGAAACCAATTTCAATCCCCAGAATGGAACTAATGGCTGCTATTTTAGGCCTGAGATTAGCAAATTTTTTGGAGCAGGAGTTATCCATCGACGTGAAGAGACGTGTGTTTTGGACTGATTCCAAAAACGTTTTATATTGGATACGCTCAGATGCTCGAAAGTATCATCAGTTTGTAGCCCTACGAATTGGTGAAATCCTGGAGAATTCCGAAACCGCCGAATGGAAATGGGTCCCATCCGCGCTGAACGTGGCTGACGACGGGACAAAATGGACGAAGGAATCGAGCTTTCAGGCAGACTCGAGGTGGCTTACAGGTCCAACATTTTTATTAGAAACAGAAGACCACTGGCCGGTTACGGAGCTAAGCCCACACACTCTGGAGAGGATAAATGTCCATGAATTAAAGGAGACGTCATTATCAAGGCTGGCAAGCATCGTCCCTGAAATTAATCGTTTTAGCAAGTGGGAGAAGCTGCGAGGAGCCTTGAAATGCGTTATGCATTTTTTAAGTAAAATATGCAAGAAAGAATTATCGTCGGAGGAGGCAAGGATTGCCACACGTATTCGCAACCTGGATGATGTAAATAACGTAATTTACAGGATGGTTCAAGAGGAAGCGTACGCGGAAGAAATAACTCTTCTACGCAAAGGAACCGTATTAGGAAGGAAGAGTCCAATATACAAACTTTCGCCTTATTTGGACGAAGCAGGCGTGCTGAGAATACGCGGCCGGATCGATCGAATGAGCGGCGTGGATGTGAACGTGAAAAGACCAGTAATTCTACCCAAAGGACACGAAGTCACCAATCTTCTGGTCGATTATTTTCACCGTAAGTTCCACCACCAACTTACCGAAATTGTAGTCAACGAGATGCGCCAACTGTATCACATCCCGGGACTAAGAGCCAAGGTACGAGCACTTGCGAACGCTTGTCAGAAGTGTCGCAATAAGAAAGCGGCTCCAGAGCCACCGGAGATGGGAGATATTCCGCCAGAAAGACTAGCTATCAATGAGCTACCTTTCACGAACACTGGTATCGACTATTTCGGCCCATTCGAGGTGAACGTTGGAAGACGACGAGAGAAACGATGGGGCGTACTGTTTACGTGCCTCACTGTAAGAGCGGTACACATCGAACTAGCTAACTCGCTTTCGACGGATACATTTATGCTGATATTTGAAATGTTTGTGGCACGAAGAGGAGTGCCGAAAAGAATAATGTCGGACAACGGAACCAATTTTAGAGGAGCGAGCCGACTATTACAAGAAGAAATCGAGAGGATCTCATCGAAGGAGCTGGAAAATAAGTATCCAGAGATCGAGTGGTCTTTCATACCGCCAGGAGCGCCCCACATGGGTGGCGCATGGGAGCGGATGATAAGATCTGTAAAATCTATTCTATCTGAAATACTAGAAGAGAAGCACGTTCAAGAACCGGTGCTTAGAGCAGCGCTAGCCAGGATAGAAAATACGCTCAATTCCCGACCATTGACGTACGTGCCGCTGGAGACCCCAGAAGCTGATGCACTTACGCCAAACCATTTTCTACGAGGAGCAAGCAGTGCGATGGCAGCGAAGGATGGCAGCAACACGAACGGCATTTTGCTTGGTAAGAGTTTTCGTATTGCAGGTCAGATTGCAGACAGTTTTAAGAAGCGATGGCTGAGGGAATACCTACCGTGCCTCACACAACGAGCTAAATGGCATGGCCCGCCTAACAACCCGATCTGCATAGGAGATGTCGTCATTATGGTTGACGAAACGAACCCCAAGGTGCAGTGGAAGAAAGGTGTTATCATGGATCTTCGAGTGGCCAAAGACGGGATAGCACGCAGCGCGGTTATACGCACCGCAACTGGATTGCTGACCCGACCGATCGTCAAGTTGGCCAAGCTTGATGTCAACAGACCAACAGCAGATGGCGGCCAAGACGTAACCATAAGTTTTGCAAACAAATCGGCGAGGATTGTTTGCGAAGGGGGGAATGTTACGGCATGAACTAATCTGGCAGCACAGACCAGTTGGCAACGCGACAAATGAACAGCTGATGACCGACCGCCGGCGAACGGCGAACGGTTACGCTGGGCGAATAGCTAATAAGAACAAGATTAAGAAGAAAAAGCGCGTGGAAGCTGCAAGTTGACCGGAGAGCCGTACAAGTTTTTTAGTCTTTCAGAAAATCTTTCTCTCTTGATTTATCTCTAATCAGAATCTAACCCTAGTTAAAACCTGTGTCTACGAATGAAGCAAATAAAAGTTACATGGAGTGAAACGGAAGGAGCGGACTTTGGTTTGGGAATCTAACAAGGTAGACTTAAAAAAGGTACAACCCTCTACGACCAAGGAGGCATTGCCGGCGGGGCAATACTTTGAGTATCGCAAATAAAAACTTAGAGAAACAAAATTTACTTTTTTAATGGCGCTGGATCACAATATAAAAACAAAAGAAGAGCATCTGAACCAGGAGGGACCCATTTAAAGATTGTAACCATTTAAAGGTTTACACATAAGCACTACAAAAACACTTTACAAACTTTTTTGCTTATAAGTTATCAAATAAAACAGCTTTTGTTCTATCCCTTCTAAAAAACGCGAATTGTATTATCTCATCACGTTTGACATGGCTGTAAGACAAATTCATGAGCTCGACATATTTGTTATGAGAAATTACATTTTGCAAAATTTCGGCTTAGCAAAATTTAAACTGAACCTGTTGAGAAGAGAAAAGGATTTTGTTAAAAATAAAATAGTTTGTGTGAATCCTGAAATATTTAATAACAACAAAAAATTACACAAATTACAACTAAGAGATAAATTGTTACACACAATAACATTTTTATATGAGGATGCTGAACACTTCCAAAACGATTTAAATACGAAACTATACAAAATAACTACTTCTAAGAAACTTTTGAAACTATTGAAAAACAATTGATTGTGTTGCAGCCCTAGCTCAATTAAGCTTTGGAGCAAAATTCGAAATCAAGCTAAGGCGGCCTTATTAAAGTATGCCATATTTGTTTGCCTTGCTAGACCTTAATTCACTTTGTGCGAGAATTATATGTATATTTATTTCAGTAATTGTTTGTAATTTGTTTATTTACTTAGCTGACCCCCTTTTTAGCAGACTTCTACAGGGGTGTGCTGGGCTCCACAGTCAGATCGATATCGGGTTACCAGCATATAACATCACTCTACAGACTGGTTAACAGAGTTGGGTCTTTCAGTGCTGCCAATTTGGCCTTTTTCAGTACAGATCTGGCCATTTTTAAACGGCCTCAGCCGGAAAAAATTTCAAACAGCCACTGTCCGGAAATCTGGCCTTTTTTTTGGCAATAAATTTTGAAGGAAAAGTTGTATGATTTGTGCTTAAATCAACCTGATTTCAAAGACTAAATGATCTTTTTTTAGGAGCTAAGCTTACTTCGAGCTCGTAAATTTCATGTTATCCCTTAAAAACTACCACTACCAAATAATCATGACATATGTGAATCGTACTTAACTTGAGTAAAAAAAATCCTACCTATTAAAATAAATTTGTTTTTTCGTTTCTCGTTTTTTTTGGCTGATCTGGCCTTTTTATTAAACTGACTTCTGGCAGCACTGGTGCAAGGCAAGGTTTTATATCAGTAGAAATTATATTTTATGTTATCACAACTTGCACTTGACTTACAAGAACTTGACAGTCGTAATGCAATGCCAAGTGAAGTTTTTTTTTTTAAAAGATTGGTTAAAAATTAAAGAATTTTTGGGTTACTGAAATCGCCACCTTTGTGGTGTACCCTTTACCGTAAACCTTTGCAGATTAGGGGTTGTCTTCATCCATAGTGGCCTGAAGATTTCGCGGTGTGATTTTTATCATTTTTTGCATTAGTTACAAGTTCATACCTAACATACAAAATTTCTTGGTGGTAGTTCTGAAGAAGCCGCGGTTCATGGAGGATTATTTGTTTTTAACGTTTTTAGTGTAAGTGGCATTTGCTCTCCTGGTCGATACTTGTACTTCAGATCGAACTCTTGTAGTCGCAGCCACCAACGTGCCTGTGATGCCAAGGAATCTGCGTACATTAGTTTCGTTTGGTGGTTTGTCGTATTTACTGATACATTTGCCAATTTTAGAAAGGTCTACGGCAAAGCAATCTGAATAAAAATGAAATAATTCGCTCAGCTCGTTGCGCTGGGAGCTGCTTACGTCAGCGCTTATGTTGAAGTCCTTTCCCTTCACCGTTGCGGCCGTTGCCAATCCTCCATCAACACCTGCGATAAAGAGTATGTCTCTGCCTAGCAACACTTCGTAAAAAAGTGTATCATTGGGCACAACGTGAATCCGTGTGTAGATGTACATCGTTGATGTCGAACTTGATCACCGTAAATATACACTCCTTGAATTCGACTATCGACCCACCAAATCCTTGCAGACGCTTTACTGCAGGGAGGCGAATTGATCCGTCCGGAACAGAGGATTCCCGTATAAGAGTGTGATCGCTGCCGGCATGGACAAACGCCGCACACTCCTTTCATGTCCGATCTTCGAACCAATCGAACAACGTGGCTTTTTCTGTGGGGCTGGACATTTAGCCGCCATGTAACCCCCTTGGATACAATTATAACATTTTGGTCCTTTAGATTTATTTGTAATTTGTGCCGACTTCATGTTTGCCAGAGACCTAAATAATTGTGAGCAGGTGCACAAGTTCATAGTTCAGACACAGACGCATCTGCACCGCGTTCGAAAATCGTATTAAAATCGCATGGTAGAGAACTATCGATAGTGGCCATCATCGATAGTTCTCCACCTCTAGTTCATAGCCAGCAATAACTTGGTACAATCGTTTTGATTCAATCCACTTATAACAAATACATATGTATAAATACTCGCTGAACGTTTCGTTGGCTTTTCCTCTACGCCGCATTAATTCCCTGTGAACATCAGCAGTGTTCACCACAATCCTGGAAAATCCTGTAATAGAGAGTTCTTAAACTGTCCCCACGTCTGAAATACAGCCTGCGCATCTAACCATTCCTTGCTTTTATTCCACCACCTCTCATTTTGTGCTGCACTGCAAATATGAATGTACCGTGTGTCCATTAGTACATGGTTTGCAACTGCTCGACTTTAGTTACAAACTGTTGTGAGGTTATGTTACCCTTTAAGCTGGGTATCTTTATTTACGGAGCCGAATTAAAGTGCCGCATGTACATATGTATATCTGTCGACTGTTGCTAAGAGGATTAATTTTGAGAAGTAATTTTTAATTTTAAAACAACGAGCTTTTCGAAACGGCCATCCGAAAAGTTTGGTCTTTTTTTCCATTGACCATCCCGGCGTAGCTGAAAAGACGCTCTGCAGGAGCAGACGATGGTAACGAAGTGTTATATTTGAAACCGTCGCTTTGATAATGGGATATCGATTTAGGCATTCCAAGTCTTCATCCAAGTCGTTCAAACAGCGCCCGAACTCTACGACGACAGAACTTTTGTGCAATGTTAGATCTATATAGAGCAAAATGTATTTAACAATTATATATGCAGTATTTGAAAGTTTTTTTTACCTCCAGTTGTTTCTCAAAAATCAAAAAAACTTAAGCTTTTGCTTCTTAGAGATGTAGCGGGAGTGTCGTGGAAAAATGCTAACGCATGTTTTAGGAACATGTTCTTGAATTTAAGGTCTATGCATTCTTGTGCACTACTCTTTATTGCCGGAATAAATTTAAATTTGGTTGCTGGACATGTAATAGCGGCGACAAAAGCATCATAGACTTTCGGTGGTACTGTGAAAATATCACGGAATCTCTCCCCAAGTGCTTTTATCAAATCTAAGATCCTTACATTTAAGAAATTGAACTCATTATTAAGATTCATTTTTTTCCATTTGACTTTTAACGTCAATATTGTTGGGACAAAATTGCCGTATGACATGGTCTTCTCGTTTTGTAGCCAGCGGCTCCACTTTGCAATACTCTTGCAAATATTTAAGTTCACTGGAAGTAAACTTCGTCACATCTAAAAGCTTAAAAAGATCGTCAAAGTGGTCTTTAAATTTTTACACATGCTCAAAGGCTTTGGCTTTCCAGCCAAAACAATGGGATATCCTGTGATTCAGAAACGTCAGCGTCAGAATCTGCTGCATCTTCTGATTGTCCTTTATCATCAAGACTGATGCCATAAATAGCTTTAAAACAAAACTGGACGGTAAACAAATGTATAATTTGGATAATTTGTACAAAACATTCTTTTAATAGCATTTATCTAATATATAAAAGTCTCGTGTCACGGTGAATGTAGTTAAACTCCTCTGAAACGGCTCGACCGATTCTCGTGAAATTTAGCGTGCATATCGGTTAGGGTTGAGAATCGTACAACATGCTCTTTTCGTCCCTATGTGGGCCATCCTGTTTTGAAGAATTCGCGGTTGCCCGCGATCCTTACTCGCGATTCAGCAGGATGGATAATAAATAATAAATGATTCATTAAGAAAGCAGCGAAGCGCGCGGGTCAGAATGTTTATCTATGTATAAATATGTTTCTCGAAAAAAATTTACATTTTACTTCAAACTCCTTGAACGCTTTAACGAAATTGCTTCCATTATCAGTTATGGTGCGTATGATTTGTTCGTTGCTTAAGAGAAAATAATCGTTTATGCGTTGTACGACCTCAGCGACTCTGTAAAAGGTGTGGCTTCCAGCCATTCGAGTAAATGCCAATGCAACGGAGTGACGTTGAAAATTGTTATCAATCCAGTGGCATGTTTATCCAAAAAAAAAAGGATTTCTTCTTTGTCGACCAAATGTCTGCCGTGGTGCACACGTATTTCACAGAAATTAATTTTTCAGTCAAATGTACATACCTTGTTAAAGTCAAACTTGTCATCTAAAAGCTTAGTCAACTTCTTTCGTCCCGGGACAGCTGCTGAACTGCTTTCAAAAAGGGCAACGAAAGATAAATTGTCTACAATTGACAAAGAAGAAAAGGTACCGACAATGAACTTTAATACTTTTTCGTCGAAGTCAGACTGCCTTAGTCTACCTTTTTTTACCCTCAGTAACTGTTTTTTTAAAAGATATTCTTCGTAATCTTCGGTATGTTTTTCCTTGAGGTGGCTTATAAAGTTTGAGTTGACTTTTAATGATGCTTGATATTGATTTGGCATGGGGCATTTCCGGCATGCTGCTAAAACACCGCTAGCTTGCTTTTGGTGAGATGTGTTACAAAACTAAATTTGAATTACATAGTGTTTTTTATTTCTTTAATGTAACAAAATGGCCTAACACGTTTTACGTGGCCTTATCGTTTTATTAATTTTAGAATATTTTCCATTTAATATCAAGGACAATTGCGGGTCTGCTGAAGCTACTTCGTCTTCGAAGGCACAAGTTTTAGTTTCAGCATACAAGCTTATACATTCGAAAAAAAAGACAAAAACTAACACTAACAAACATGGATAACGCAGCAAGCAGACCTGCTCATCCGCCGCCTCCTGCGTGCTGCCCTCATCCGTATTCGCTGCTTCTGCCTCCGCCTCATCCTCGCTGCTTACGAGCACCACCTGCTAGACCATCGCCGGTTCCTCCGCCTGCGTCTCGCCTCTGCCTGCCCATCGGCTGCTGTATGGGATTTGGCTGCTGCTGGCTGCTCTCTAGAGGAATTGGTCTTCAGCAAGTTCGGATTGATGCGTTTGCAGCGATCAGAGAACGGGCCAATCACATCGACCAAGCCGCACCGCTGGCAACTGGTGTTCCAGTTTCCTCTTCTTGCTCAGCATTGCCAGATGCTTCTGCTCCGCCTTGGTGATCAGTTCGCCGGCGGGTGCACTCAGGGTGATGCCCACGGTGACCACAAACTGTATGTTGCCGCCATGATGCTCCATGCACTGGATAACCGTCGAATTGTCAAACTGGACCGCCTATCTGCTCGAGCAGATAGTGCACCGTGCAGGACACTCTGGGCAGCTGGAAGGTGACTATGTGCTGGGTCCCGATGTCGCGGACCCACCGCGTCCACCCGGTTCCCGGCCCTAGTGATCAGCACCTGCTGCGAGAAGATCTCGTAGTCGTTGTGCGAGGTGCGGCGCACGGATGAGACCGCCGGCGGTGCCATTAGATGGGGGGCAGAAGTAGGTGGATGTGGAGACAGCTCTTTTGCGCGCTTCATTGTTCCTTGTCGAGTCCTTGCTGAGATATCCGCCTGGTTATTTGTTGTCAGTGGACAAGTTCCCCTCTCAGGACATTTTTGAGTTCTAGGCTTAACGCAACATCAAAAGCGGCATTTTAACATATCTGATATACGACCACACTCACGCCAGAGTCCTCGTCCATTTTCTCGGCCTAGCCCATGGTGAAACTATGTAGGTGGTCTCGTCAGCTCTGCCGAGGACCTTAAATGTGTTTATCTCTCTGTCTCTCTCAAGCGATAGAAAGAGATAGCTATATAGAGACTGGCACAAATAAGGTCCTCAAAAGAGGGCAGCTCTTGCGACGAGACCACCTATATAGTTTCACCATGGCCTAGCCGACGAGGTCGCATTACGGACGACAAGATTTAATGCCTTGCATTTCTGGGGCAATAACACAGGGCAACACTAAAAAAACTCCACGGATCATTTGCACTTTTCCATGACAATTGGGTACTCCTGAGTCCAAGTCCCATACAAAATTATTTTCCATCACCTATAGGTTCCGCGGTATAGCGACGAATAGAAAAGTAGCATGTTGGACGACATTTTGAATTATGTCGCCTATTCCAAAGAAGTTACCGTGATATTTTTAGCTGGATTATACACTCAAGACACCACTGCACTGAACAAAAATTGTCCCCGGCTTGGACATTTGTCCATGCCGTTGAAACAAGACGTCAAAGTTGAAATCTCACATTTTTCTCTAGTTTTTGTCGCATTCAAGGGCCTGTTAAAAATATACCTAAAATGGTAAAAATTTTTATTTTTCTTTGAATCTGTAGCCCTATGTTCGCTTTAATTTTGGTTTTTGTGTCTACTCGTGATAATATTTTATTGGAATTCTTATAGCAATAAAAGTACTTTTTTTTACTTTTTCTACTACTATATTTTCTCCCAATTTTTGAAAAGTCAAGGCAATCTTAAACGCACATGCATATATCATTTTGAAATTAAATATAAAAACGTTTTCGTAATGGACTATGAATGTCTCTTAATTCTACGACGTTAACATATCATTTGCAGCATTTGCCGAAAACTTACCACTAACAAAAAAAAACCCTATAATTGAATGCAAATAAATTACAAGTCAGGATAGGTTTTTCAGGGATCGCCTGATACCGAGAAAATCCGTCCAATGCCCTTTTGCAACACTTTTTATATGGTGTATAAAAATTATATTTTAAATTTATATGTATGTATATACAGAGTGCGCCATCTCGAGCTTAGGTATGAAAATGTTGAATAACATAAAAAAAAAAAAATAAATAAATGAAAAATGTTTCTGTTTATTTAGATTGATCCTTTACAATTCATTTGAGTTAGTTTTTGAAATTCAATAAATATGCGAAGGAAAGAAATTTTAAAGTGCATATTTGTACCCTGGCTGAGGGTTCCATAATTTTATTTAGAAGATTGTATTTTGTAGTAGTTTTGCCGAGTTGTGGTGCTTCTGCATAGTGGCGCTAAAAATGCGATTACAGTTCTCCAGCTTGAAGATGTACGCTTTTCCATTGTGTCCAAAAAACAAGGAGCGTGTCTGGAACTTCCAGACTGAAAGTTCTTCGTCCCATGTTATGCCAGCTCGCCAAAGTTTTTAGAGTTGCACCTTCAGACTAATAGTATAGCATGATGAATGAGTCAAAAGCTCCGCGGTTTGTTTGTGATTTATCTTCGTTCAAAACGTTTAAAAAATCTGAAAATATAAATAAAAACAACTTAGTGGGGTCCCAATACATACCAATTGTGGGGTCGAGTATATCGCCCAAATCCAACACACCAACCTATGTATTATATATATAGGTGTTCGCCGCTCACGTTTGCTAAGAGCTTTGCGGATGCATCGCTCTGTACCCAGGGGTCACCACGAGGAGGTGTGAGTCAACTTGGGACGTAGCATGCCAGGATAATTTCTGGGTTCGCCAGATTGAACCAGTCAGAAACTTTGCCTGGCTACATACGCCCCCTGACCCCCTGTCCGTCCGTCTGTCTGTCATGTCCGTGGTCAACACCAGGCTGCAGGGTAGGGTTTCGCAGAAGGTCTCCAGCGAGCGCATTCGAGACGTCGCTGACCAATGACACTTAGGTTGATCAAGGCGCAGGTGTCCTTCATTCATCCGACCGTCCGTCTGTCCATCCGTCCGTACGTCTATCCGTTTGTCCTTTCATTGCTTTTAAAGCCATCATCTCACCAGAATCCTAAAAGTAAAAATATATTTACTTAAAAGTTTTTTTTAGAAAAAGCTTAAAACTTACCTTCCAATCCAAAAGAGTATCACATTCTTGTTTTCTTTACTTATTACCATCTATATTAAAATAAGTGGCTTTTCTTCTTTTTCTTTTTCTATGATTGGCTCCCGAAGATTCTCTTAAAAGCCCCCAGCAAAAGTCAGCCAACATCGCTGGACTCCACTTTCCTTGGTATCGTCTTTCAATTGTGGCAATGTCTTGGTGAAAACGTTCACCATGCTCGTCGCTTACCGCCCCCAAGTTTTCCGGAAAGAAATCCAAGTGCGAATCGAGGAAGTGGATCTTCAAAAAAATGTTGACACCAAGAGCTTTATATGCATTAAGCATATTTTTAATAAGCTTAACATAGTTTGGAGATTTATTGTTTCCAAGAAAATTTTCTATGACAAGTACTACTGCATTCCATGCCGTCAATTCCAAGGCATTTAACGATTCTCTAAACCGTGAATCTTGTTGCAATTTGTGTATGTCTGGACCGATAAAGACACCCTCTTTAATTTTTGCAATACTGATGCTCGGAAATTTTGACACCAAGTATTTAAAACCGGCACCATTTTTGTCCATAGCCTTCACAAAATTTTTTACAATCCCCAACTTTATGTGAAGAGCTGGCATTATAACTAATTTTGGATTTACTAAAGGCTCGAATTTAACATTTCTATGTCCTGGAGTGTATCCCATTCTTGAGGGCCAGCCGCTGTCAACGTAATGTTGTGATCTTGCTCGACTATCCCACTCACATAAAAAGCAGCAGTATTTTGTGTATCCACCTTGCAACCCCATGAGCAATGCCACGACTTTTAGATTTGCGCATATTGACCATTCATACTTACTATACTGTATTAGTCCAAGTATGTCTTTAAGAACAGAGTAAGTTTTTTTAAAATGAGGTCCATACGCTATCGGAATCGATGGAAGCTGGTTTCCATTGTGCAGAAGCACGGCTTTAAGACTGCATTTGGAAGCATCAATAAAAAGGCGCCACTCGTTGCTGTTATGTTCGTACTCCAAATTTTGAAAGAGCTTCGTAATATCATTGCAATTCATAAGACCGTCATCGTGTTTGGTAAAAACATTCTCAAACACGGATTGTCTGCTGCGGTATGCCTTTATCTTGACGTCAGGTTGAACCAAGTTCCATTGCTTCAGTCTTGAGGTTTAAAGCTCTGAGTTGGCTTTGGACAAGTCAAGATCCCTTATGAGATCATTTAGTCTCCGCTGGTCAATTAATTGGGGTTCCTCAGGATCAAAACTGTCCTCACTTTCATTCCCACAATCCACATGGTCCAACATATTTTCATATGACTCACTCCGCAACGTCTCTTCATATACTGGGCTTAAATGTGACTTTACCTTTGCATATTTGATGGAGTTTTGAATGCTCTTATTAAATCCTTTAATTTCCGTTAAGCAAAAGTAACAATCATTAACGTGGTCTTTTGGTTCTCTCCACATTGAAGGTGTATGAAAGGGCATAGGTTTACTTTGATTGTAAGCTGCAGCCATATCTAGTCTGCATTTGTCGCAGCATGAGCGGGGTACCCAGTTCTTATCTTGATTCTTAATGCTCACGTTGAATGCAGCCTTGTAAGTTCGGCTGATATGTTCGTTGATAGGTCTTCGTCTCTTTTTGGTGGTGAACAATCCGCAGACATAGCAAAATAAGTTGGCTGATGACTTACATATATTCACTGGTGCCATTTTTAAGTAAGACTTAGTCTATATACTTAACGTATTTCCGCCGGCTACTGAGCTTTTTTTATTAAGATGTTTTTGTCAAAAAAAAAAATAAAATTTTTATAATCGACTAGTGCATTAAATTATATTTCATATGTATAAGAATGATCCAAAGATATATAAATTGTTCTTTAATTAACGAAAAAGGAAAAACAAAATCTACACACATATTTTTCCTTTAATTGCAAATAAACTTTCGCGAACACAATAACGGCAGTCCGCGTTTTTATTTAACTCGATTGTTAGCTCAGAAGATCTGTTAAGCCCAGATGCAGGAAAATAAAACAAAGAATACAATTTTTATATATCTGTAGATTGCCTTGACTTTTCAAAAACTGGGAGAAAATATAGTAGTAGAAAAAGTAAAAAAAAAGTACTTTTATTGCTATAAGAATTCCAATAAAATATTATCACGAATAGACACAAAAACCAAAATTGAAGCGAACATAGGGCTACAGATTCAAAGATAAATAATAAATTTTACCATTTTAGGTATATTTTTAACAGGCCCTTGAATGCGACAAAAACTAGAGAAAAATGTGAGATTTCAACTTTGACGTCTTGTTCCAACGGCATGGACAAATGTCCAAGCCGGGGACAATTTTTGTTCAGTGCAGTGGTGTCTTGACTGTATAATCCAGCTAAAAATATCACGGTAACTTCTTTGGAATAGGCGACATAATTCAAAATGTCGTCCAACATGCGACTTTTCTATTCGTCGCTATACCGCGGAACCTATAGGTGATGGAAAATAATTTTGTATGGGACTTGGACTCAGGAGAACCCAATTGTCATGGAAAAGTGCAAAAGATCCGTGGAATTTTCAAAAAGTTCGATTTTGTTGCCCTGTGTAATGTATTATCATTAAATTATTTATTAACGTTCAAATCGCTTTGATAATTAGTTTTTGATGATTTAATCATCCATTCCGTTTTTTGTTGAAATATTTTTTTTAATTTCATCCTCTGTAGCGCTTTATTAAAAACTTTGGACAGTTTTGACGCGGATCTTTACCTTCTGCTGCTGCACCTGCACACCCTTTGGGGCCGCCTTTACTGTGCTGGCATCCTGATTGGACCCCGACGGCTTGCATTGGGTTTGCAGCCGCTCTTGGGTGATAAGTAGCTCCAAGTTGGTGGCATGGAGGCGTTCTATCTCGGCGCTCTGCACGCGGGCCAGTTGCGCAGCCTGCTCTAGCTGCTGCTCCAGGCTCAGCACAACGCCTTTGAGGTTGTTGCACAGCTCAATAGCATGGGTGACGGCCCCCGCGTCCCGCGGAGCCTGCGGCGACTCCAGCCCGTTGTTGTTCACAGCCGATGTAGCCATCTGGCCTTTTCTGTTTACAATGCAAAACCCAAACCGAGCTCTTAAACGGATTAATTTGGGGCGATGCAAGCCGATGGTTCGCGGTGTAGTTAATGCAGCACTCGGCAGTATGGCTATGATGCGAAAGTTTTTTTCCCCGGCTGGATGACTTCTACTGGAAAAGCAAGTTTCTTGTGTTTTTGGATCCGCCTATTTAAATTTAAGGATGACATTATGGGGTCGGAAGTATACATTGCCTTGTTAAAAACGTCTGTAAGGTTGTTAATTCGGCTGTTTTTCCTTGCATGATGGAGTCTGTCGGATCTATTTATTTTATTTCTGGATTCAGTTGCTTCTTTCTTCGTGTTTCTGCATGTAGTGGCAGATAGGAGTGCGGCGAATTGGTCTGGTGCAGACGAGGCATGTGACGACAGCCTGGGATGTGGCATGCCACTCGGAGTTAACGTTGCGTATATCCTGATTTTCGCTCTGTTCCTTCTACCAAAATAACCAACTGGAAGAACAGTGTTTTCCAATATAACTCTTGAGTGGACAAGAATCTTGTGGACCGTCGCTGTCATTGGTAACCAATCATATTTGTCAATTATTAGGTGACCAGTTTGATGGCAAAGTTCTTCAAATTTTTCGGCATTTATTGGCAGCTGACAGGATAATGATATGAGTATATTCCTCATGTTTAAAATAAGCTGTGTATCGATGCCAGTTATTTCTGCGAAAGCTTCATAATTGCTGAATGCACGGCGTGCTGTATTCCCAACACAGCCTCCGAATCCTCCTTGTTTTGGTTGGTTCTTTACGTGGATCTTTACCTTCTGCTGGCATCCTGATTAGACCCCGACGCCGCATCTGCAGCCGAGCCCTTGGCAGGCACATCTTTCGTGGTGCAGAGCACCAGCTATAATCCGCGATCGGGGTCCTGGCTTGGTCACGAGGTTCACAGGCACTTAGAATTTCGCGGCAGACTAGGACTTCTTGCGCGTGTCGACCGATCCGTTTAAGCTCCAGCAAAAGACTGATTTTCTTACCCGGCGCCTGAAGTTTCGATTTTGCTGCATCCACTGCCGGCGTCTACGCAGTCCATTCGTCTCCTGGCGCCTGCGTATTCAGCCGCAGGTGGCCCTTGTGCTACCTTTATCTCGCTCTTGGCGTCGACAGCTGCGCGGGTGTCTAGTCTTCCCCGTCGCCCCTTTGCCCTTTGAATCCTCCTGCCGCTTGTCGGCTTCCTCCTCCAACATATTTTTTTCTTCCTCTAACTTCTTTTTTTCCTTCTCCAACTTCTTTTTTTCCTCCTTCAGCTTTTCGGTGAAATAGGTTTTGCCTTTTTTGTGGGCGTCCAGCTTAACAAGCTCTTCCAAGCTCATCCTCAGCTTCTCGCAGATCTTTTCGCCTGAAACGCGGAAACGCAAAACGCAAGCCTAGTGTACACGCACCCAAAAAGCTGAGTTGCCTGTTAAAAATTGCCTTTCCCCAAAAACAGTGCTGCCGTATAACATTTTCTCATCGATAACATTAACTACGTGGCAACGCTGAACATATTTCTCGTCGATAACATTTAAAAACCTGGTGGAGGCAACTTTCATCGATAATCATAAAATAACTGTATTTCTCATTTTCAATTACATTAATACAATAGCAATGGACGCTACACCTATCCAACCACCCGACGTCCAAGCCAAATGTGGTGCTAAATATTTGGAGCTCCTTGCGATCTGCCATTTGAAGCGTCTTCGAGAGAAGATCCTTCTTGTAGAAGAGGAACGGCATCTAATAGGAAATTAATCAGTTAATTTAGGTGTTAACTTTAAAGCAGGGTCCGTAGTAATTATAAGTTTTATTTTAAAAACCTCTTAAAAATGATTATTTTTGATTTTTATTATTTATTATTAATGATGGTCATTTAACCATAATAAAAATAATGATTTTTTTTTTTTCAATATAATATAGGGTAAATCCGGGACATGTGCCCCACGTTTTTGAAAATCGAAATGGTTGTTTCACAAATATGTTTACGAGGGCTTTTGTGATTGTTGTAGGTCGAGTAGTATATCCAGAAGTAAGAACAATATTTTATTCATCAATATTTTACGTTACAATCTTTCTGTGGGATGATTAATAAAAAGTAGCAAATTTGCTAGTTCAAAAATCTTCAGGGACAAGCGCCCCGCTTTTATGCTCAGGATTTAAATTATTTTGCAAACAACAACTCGCGAAAAAAAGCCATTACATTGATTCTACGGTACTTTCTAACACACATCAACACTTAATAATACTGATAAAAATAACAGATCTGGTTTTTAAAGATAATAAAAATAAAAGACTGAATTTGTCGATCGAGGTACCAAAATTGAATCACAATACGAAAAATTTTATTTATACAAATAAAAACATTAATAAACAATTGTAAATTATGTAAAAACACCATATAGAATATTTTTGTTAATAAATAATAACAAACGTTTACAACATAAAGTGCTCAAACCAGATTATCAGTAGGGCGTTTGTCCCCGAAAAAAGTGGGGCGCTTGTCCCGATTGCATAGCATATGAAAATTATTAATTAAAAAAATATTGGCGAACAGTAAATGTAAAAATAGTTATCTGCTAAATGATCTTGCTACATAGGAAGGTTATGATACTTCATCTGACGTCTGTTGACATTTTGACGATAAAATAACAAACATTTTTGAATCGCTAAAAAAATTTTCGCCTGTTTTTGGACCTACGGCGTATGGATTTCATAAATTGTGAATAGTTATCTTACCAAAGTACGAATTTTTCACACAAGTTTTTCATTTTGACACTTAAACACAAGTTTTCCCGAGATGGCGCTGCAATCTTATCGATGCATGATAACAATAAACAAAGTGGGGCACTTGTCCCGGCGGGGCACATGTCCCGGATTTACCCTATGTAAAAAAAAAATGAAGAAAAGAAAAAAAATATCTTTGAAGAAAATAATAAAAATACGAATTTTTAAATCATTGCGGATATGCATGGTATGTACAAAGCAAAAAATTGTGGTATAATTCATTTGGAAATGGAAATAAAAAAAAAAAATAGTCATTATTTACTGTCCCTGCTTTAAAGTTTATTTTTAGTTACGATAAATAGGGTGCTAGCTTTCACAGCTTACTAAAAACAGGAAGAGAGCGGATAGAGTCCCCCAGCTCCACGTACTTTCTGGGAATGAACAACTGGTCGGGGAGCACCTCCACGAAGCAGTTTTGAGACGGGAAGACGGCGTTAGTGCCTCCGCCGCCAATCCGCGATAGATCAGCTGCATGGTAATATTCCTCGACTGTTATACCCAAAAATCTACCCCACAATAAACACCAAGTGGCAAGTGCAAGTTGCACCTGGCGAGTTTCCACACACATATGAACTGGTTTGTCTGAGAAAAGCTTTCAAAATGTTAACTAAAGTCAAACTTCAATAACTTTCCGTAAAACAAAGTTTAAGTTTTACGTCCTACAAGTTAAAGTACTTCATTCAAATTACTTTAACAAGAAAATTGTCCAAATATCTGTTTAATATTTTCACTTTTTACACTAAGTTACAAATGATCCTATTTATGAATGCTCCACTGTAAAAGAAAGCTTTTGTTATTAAAAAAGGTACATAATAATCTTTTGTTTATATGGGCCTCAGCCTTATAAATATTAAATGATTATTACATTATTTGTAACATTAAAAGTTATTGAATCTAGTTTATAGTTCCTTTTTAACAACAAATTAAATCTGTATCTAATTAAATCTCTAGTCAAGCAAAAGAAGAAAAATCTATTGGCTTTTATATGATTTTACAAACCAAAAAGTAACCCCAGTTACTAGGACAGCAAGTCCACGAGTAACAGAAACGTTAATATAAATTTTAAATGTATTTCAATCCGTAA
Organism: Drosophila oshimai; assembly: GCA_018150695.1. Classification (NCBI taxonomy): domain Eukaryota; kingdom Metazoa; phylum Arthropoda; class Insecta; order Diptera; family Drosophilidae; genus Drosophila; species Drosophila oshimai. The sequence goes on from JAECWM010000278.1 coordinate 150,124, forward strand.
CACTATATACACACGAAATCTTTATCTTAATTACAGCTAAATCGTCTTCATGAGCACTCGCTATCGTTCCTTCTTCTCCGGATCTTGACAACGATCTGCACCTTGAGTGGGGCGACTACAACTCGTGGAAATATTCCGTGGTCACCTTGGCCCTACCCGTCGAGCACCTCCGGGGCGAGGAAATTTTCGAACTTTCCTCCTTTGCACGGCTGTCCTCCGTGGTGGCCAGACTAGGAGAAGGTATCCCTACACTCAGAAAATAATTATTCCTAAATTTTAGGAATTATGGACTACATTGCCAAATTTAAATATTTAAGGCCACAATGGACTTAAAAAGTGAACATATTTGGATTTTTGGCCTTCAATTGATCATTTAAGGCAATACAATTTAAGGAATCTATTATCCGTAACACCTTATCTAACAATTAAAAACTATTTAACGTAGTTTTTAACTTAAGAAACTTCCTATACATTTGGTATAAATACACACATATCCTTTAAAAAGCTGTTTAGAACAGCGGCTACAAAGAGCGGCTGAAGAGCAGATGCTAGGACTTACGCGTGCAGATCCAAAGGTCAGAGGTTCAAATCCCAGTGGAGTCAAATGGAAAGTAAGTTTTATAAATAATATAAAATGTTAGTAATTAATACTCTTCTGCTTATAAATCTATTCAAGAAGTCTATTCCAAAAAACAAAATGAGAAAGTCGAACAAAATATTTTTGCTTTCAAGGCAACATTTGGACTATATTGAAGGCTATTATAGCCTTAAATGTCATGGACTTAAAATAAGTTCATGATTCCTAAGCGCAAAAAATATTCCATTTTACCTTATTTTCGGGGGTGCCATAGAAACCGTTCCGCCCAAATTCCAACCGAATGTCCAACCCCTTCTCTATGTAAATTCCAACCCTCTTTGGGCGGAACGGTTTCTGTGGCACCCCCGTTTAAGTCCATTATTCGGTACTTTAGTCGATATTTTTTTTTGGGTGTATAAAGTCTGAGAAACTGTGAGTATGTATCCTCTATCATATAAACATACCTTGGGATAATAGATTACGTTCACCACCAAAAAGTAGCAATGGCCTTCCATCTTCCTTAGCCTCTTGACGTTAAGGAACGACTGCCGAATGGGGCAGTTCGCCTCCGCTAGGTGGTCCAAAAATCGTAGTGTGCGACACTGCACAATTTTCGTTTTTTTTTTATTCTCTTGTGTGATGGTGATGTCGAATACTTAGGCCTTGATCGAAACCAAAAAAGGACCCTAAGTTACCTAATTTTTCAAAGTCCTTTAAAATTGTTATACGTCGGATATAAAAAAAAATGCATAGATACAAGGCTGGAAAATTTTACCTTAAATTGCTCTTAAAAATGTATTAACACTTCTATAAACAAAATATTGTTGTTTAACATCCGTGGGACAAAAAAATAGAACAAGAGCAAAGTCCTGCTCTCAAACATAAACGACACATTTTTATACAATTGAAAATCAGGACTTTTACAATTTGTGAAACAAAGTGAACACGTTTTAGGTTTGTTTCTTAACATATCCAGCTATTTTTTTTCCATTAGAAGAAATATTTTTAAAAATATTTAAAAAAATTAAAGTGTCGTATAGTTTTGATAAAAACAGATTTTCCTTAGCTGGGACAATTACCTTACATTAAAACAATATGTCAATTGCTTAGGTATTTTTGGTTTATTTGATTTTACAAAAAGATGCAGTTAACCAAGTGTTACTGTAGAAATGCCTATATCGTTTATTCCATTCCACTTTATATCTAACGGATCTTATTCCTGTTTCAGGGAGACTGGAAGTATTCTTCAAATGACAAACAGTAGAGAGCTGATCCAGTTTAATTCTAGATCTGTATTATGTTTTTTATACCTTTTGACCTTTTATAGTAAAATAAATTTAATTTAATAAAGTGAATTAAGTTCAAAAATGATTTGGACTTAAATTGGCCTCAAGCGGTCATTAATTCCTGGATTTATTTCTAATAAATTAATAAATTTGACGAAACAACTAGATTTTAATTTCAACAGTTGTCGATTTACAAACAAGTAATAAGTACCTAGTTATTAAAGTCTTTATTAAAACTTTCCCATCTACCAAAACTGACTGTTTTTGTTTGGTTTTAGTAACAAAATAAACTTTATACAATTTACCCAATTCAATTTTTGTATTAAATATTTTATCTACCTTGTGCTGTTGTTGAGTCCTGCATAAGTTGTTAAGAGATAATGCGTACATTTATTAATGAGTTAGTCAAAATAAAAGAGACACAATCACATGCAACACACCTACATATATTTTTGGTTTTTCTTTTGGATTGACATATTGTCTGCTTTCTTTGCGATTACGATGACCTTCAAATAAAATTCTTTCGTTGGCAAATGCCGCTTCATGTTTTATTACATCACCTGGTAGAGAGTTGAGTCACTTTCCTGCCCAATTCGACATCGACCATGATTGAGCACTTACCAATGCCACAACAATAGCTGTAAAGCTGAGAGCCAAAAGCTTCAACCAGAAAGCTCAAACGTTACTTGTCCATTTATCCATGTGCGGTGATCAGGCATCTTTTTTGGGTCATTTACCACAGGGAGGATGGAGGAGGAGGAGGTGTGTCTATCGCAGTGTTTCTCTATTTTCTCTGAATGTGTGCGCTTGTGTCAAGTGCAATGCTGTTCATCGATCAAGCAGCGATTTATTGGGTTACTTACATGACTTGAGTGTGCCCCGAAACCGCGAGCCCCCAAATCCCCAACCTCCCCCTGCAAGTTGCTCGCTTAAGTCTTTTGTTTGTAACGACTTTGGCCGCTTTGTCCGCTTATTCGCCCGTCCGTCTCCCATTCACAACAAAAGCCGAATGGGTGTGACTCGTGGGTGCAAATCTTTTTGGGTAAATCTACGGATCGACGGAGAGGGCGGCATGCAAATGAATTACGATCGAAGTGATTTCTGTAAACCACCAAGTGAAAAAGTGAAAGAAAGGCCAGCGGAGAGACAATGGGCCCGAGATGTTTGGCCAACGAAATTTTCGTCTATAAATACAAATGCAGCGGCAGTTCAATTATTATTCAATCCACGCACTCCACAGAAGGAGGACAGAGACTCGCTTCTTTCGCTCTGCCATTTGCCCACTAACCTCAAGCGCTCGCAAAATGGCTTTCAAGGTAATCCAAGGCTGATGTAACTCGCACCCTGGCAACAGGTTTTAATTTCGTGCAATTTTGTTACAGCTTATTGCTCTGGTCTCCTGCTGCCTGGCAGCCGTTTCCGCGGGGATTATCCCTCTGGAGCACCACGAACAGCAGCCCCAGCTGTACCAGGCCCACCAGCCCCAGCATGTGATCTACCAGAAGCAGCACGAGATCCATCCCCACGGCCACGAGGTGTATCCCGATGATCCTCATCCCAAGTACAACTTCGCCTACGACGTGCAGGATCACGTGTCCGGTGATTCCAAGAGCCAGGTGGAGTCCAGGGATGGAGATGTGGTCCAGGGCGAGTACTCTCTGGATGATGCCAATGGTTTCCGCCGCACTGTTAAGTACACTGCTGACTCCGTCAACGGATTCAATGCCGTTGTGCACCGCGAACCTCTGGCCCATGTGCACCACAAAGTAGTGGCAGCTGCTCCTGTTCAGTATCACCATGCCCCTGCTCCTGCCGTGATCAAGAGCTACGCCTCCCCTGCCCCCGCTTACGTGGCCCCCGCCTACACTGCCCCCGCCTACACCGCCCACCACGAGGTGCAGCAGCACCAGGTGGAGCAGCCGCAGGATCAGGACCACCAGCAGCACCACTATGCCAGCTACGAGTCTCCCGCCCACTCCCAGGCCGCCCACGAGGGTCACGAGTACTACCACCACCAGTAAGGGGCTTCTGGCCACAGATCACAAATCACTCGACGAGCAAAAGTATTAGCCTGCATCCATTCCATTATGCGAACTCATCTAGCACATTATCCTAGTTCTTTTGATTAGTCTTATCTTCAATGTACATATTTTCAATAAAACATTCAATTTCTATGTAAACAGAAGTGTTTTTTTAACATTTCAGGGGATATTACGAACATAAAGAAAATAAGGTTTAACTGTTAGGAAAACTATGAAAGAAAAGATTTATAAAATTCTTTAAAAGAGTCTCTTTTGTATAAATTTCAATACCTTGTAAAATCATTGAATGAAGGTCTTGAGTCAGTTAATAATTTAAAACATAAATAGGTAAAAATTATTATGGTTATTCAATACACCACCTAAATTTATTTATTTACAAAAGATTTTTTTATTATCTTTTTGTAAAACATTTTTTTTAATCAAATTTAATTATCATCAATCACTATTTACATCTTAATTAGTTTTTCTTCAGATTTAAAAAAATATTTTGGCAAAAGCCCTCGAAACTAAGCCAGCGGAATGTCAAGGCCAAGTCAATGCCAAGTACACTCATTGTTGCCTCCTATTTTGCGATTCCAAAGCCGCAAAGCTAGCCTGATTAGGAAATTATTCATATCGCCTCGTGTTCTCTGGAGATTACATTCCCCAAAATCCATCTTGAGTAAGCTTAACGATCGTTGTTATTTCGCAATCCCGAACAAAAAGTGCGTGCACAGAGAACAACTGGCATTAATTTGATCAAGTGTGAGATTTACATTTTAAGCACTTGGCTAGTGTTTCCCGATTGGTCATGATTAGCGTGAGCAATTCAAAGCCAATATTTGCAAGTGCTCGATTTTCGCACTTCAGTGGAGAGGGTTGAATCGAGACCGGTTTTCGGGTTTGCCAAAATATCCGGTAGCAACAATCTCACTTTTTGCACATTTGATGTCGCACACAAACTGAATCTCAAATTACTTGGGACATATCTGCTGGCCTGGAGTCCGACAACTACATATATACTATACATACAGGCTGTGACGCTGACTCGAGCCCCAAATATGTATGTCCAATTGCCGGCAAGAAATAATTTGCTCCACATTTCCCGCACAAAGGTATAAAGGTCTAACGCAACCACATTAGCCACTGCCACTGCCAGAGCTCTTGGCCTTTCGCTCCTCTTTGTTGCCAGCTGGGTTGTTCGGCTGAGGCTTGGCTTTGGTTTTTCAACGGTTGAGTGCCGGCTGGCACTTGGGGGATAATAATCGACAGCCTCGGCACTGGCCAATGCCCACCGTGGGTCACATTGAAATTACCTATCGAATTGAACTACAACAATCTGATTGCCTTATGAACATGTTTTTAGAAATATGGCACTAATTAACTGCAGCTCTACAAAGTGATTCCCAATAAAATAAACTTTTACACATCCGTTCAACCTTATCAAATCATAATTAATATTATTTTTTGGAACTTTAAATATTTTGTTTTTAAACATTTGTAGCGTCTATCAGGTACTTTCGTGTCAATCTCAGCTACTCTCACACTTTGAAATCGGGGCTGCTCCATAAGCCTCTTCCAAACTAATGAAAGAGGTTGGGAACAGGGTCTATTCATTTGTTTCAATTGTCTCAAAACAAACTACGTTTTGTCAGGCATAATATATTAAAATAAAATTAATAAAGGGGTTTAAAAAAATACTAATTTTAAAATAGACATTTGTTCATTATTTATTTACCTTTCTTTTTAATATTTCCGCATAAAAGTGCAGTATTTAGGGTGCCCACTATCAAGCAAGATCCTGATAATTTTTAATTTGTTTTTGGTTTAAGACGGTAATTCAAAAAATTTCAATTGCCTTATACAACATAAAAACGAATATGTTTCTTGAGGTATCTAAAATGGCGAACCCTTAGGGAAAAAAATCAAAAAACTTAAGCGAGCAACTGGTTTTAGTAACTGGCCAGTTAAATTGACAACCTTCTACACAGTTCAGATGTCTTACCAATTCAAGATGATCCTATTGGTATACAACATTAAGTTCTGAAATAAAAACAACTAAAAAACTATAGAGAACAAAGGAATAAGTCGATATTTTTTCTGTTGCCTTTCACACCTAATAAGCTTTCCCTTTAGTCTGGTATTAAAGATAATGAGTTGGTCTTAATGATCAACCTATCAATAGGATTAGATAAATACCTGAAGCCAAAATTTATAGGGTGCGGGTGTTAGAAACAAAGCACCAAAAGTAAAGGCAGAATTGAATGAAAAACCCGATTTGACATTGAAGCTCGAATTTCGGAGCTACAATGACACAGTTAACTTATAATTGTGCCTATACCGATCCCTAAGGGGGCAAAACTATTTAAACTTCAATTTGGTTGGGGCTAAACCGATCCACAAAATCGGTTGCAGTAAAAAGTAAACAATACTTTTATATGAAAATATTATGTGTATTTTTGGGGGTCATTCGTATAACTATAACAACAAAGGGAAAAGGGTTCAGTTCTTAGTGGTGGTAGGCAACAGCGGGAGCGGCGTAGGAGGTGTAGGTAGCGGGGGCGGCGTAGTGGGCCACGGCAGGAGCGGCGTAGTGAGCCACTGGAGCCACGGTCTTGACCACAGCAGGAGCGGCATAATGGGCAACTGGAGCCACGGTCTTCACCACAGCGGGGGCGGCATAGTGGGCAACTGGAGCAGGGGCGGCGTAGTGAGCCACTGGCGCAGGGGCGGCGTAATGGGCAACGGGGGCAATGGTCTTAACAACTGGGGCAACGGCGACGGCCTTGACCAGGGGTTCACGGTTCACCACCGCGTTGAATCCGTTGATGGGGTCAGCGGTGTACTGCACGGTCCTCTTGTAGCCATCGGAGTCGATAAGGGAGTACTCTCCACGCACCACATCGCCATCGCGCTCCTCCACCTGGCTCTTGGAGTCCCCGGAGAGTGAGTCCTGGACATCGTAGGCGAACTTGTACTGGGGGTGGGGATCGTACTCCTCGACGGCCTTGGTCAGAACGGGCTGGGCGTGGGCCACGGCGACAGGGGCGTGGGCGTAGGTGGCCACCGCTGGAGCGGCATGGTACACCTGCTGCACGGGCAGAACACCTGCGCTAGCGGCGGCGATCAGGGCGAAGAGAGCGATGAACTGCAAGAGGGATCTGTATTAGGATCTGGATTTGTGGTCTAAGGGATAAGTCCTTGGGGAAGTGGCATACCTTGAATGCCATGTTGAGTGGTTTGGTGTTGTTTGCTGCTGCTGCTGCTGTTGGTTGCTGGGAGGCTAAGTGAACTGTGAGGGCTACTGGGCCAACTCTTCGCTTATATACTGAGATGGAGCATTTTGTGGTGGTGCTGCTGCTGACTTTGATATTGCTCTTGTTGCTGTTGCCGCTTGGCCACGCTCTTGGCGTAATTAGTGCAATTCATTTATGCTAAACGTGTGTGGAGAGGGGAAAAGTGTAGCATTGAAGCCGTGCTCTTTGTATCTTTGTGTTTTGTCATCAAAATAAATTCAATTTATCCAAAAGATACGAAAAGCGTGCTTGCTGTCATTACCTTTGGCCAAAACCAGTTGCTCTACGGAACAGTTAATGAATAAATACATGACTAATTTAAAAATTTATTAACTGACAGTTCTTTAAGAAAAACCAAGTGTTACCGTTTTGGTTCTAGAAACTCTATCTTAAATTTCGTAAAGAAATTACAATAAAAGAAGGTACAATAAATCTATTATTTCTTTAGACTATATAAAACCACAGTTTATGATTATTAAAAAAACTTTAGCTTCTAGGAAAACGGTAATTAAAATTGCCTTAGTGTTTAAGTACAGCTGGGAATTTCGATCGAAGACTCCAAAGTGGGGAGAACTGAAGAAGGTGCGTGACAATTTTTACAAGCCACCAGCGACATTCGAGGTGATGCGCCAAAAATGAATTCCAATTAGGTGTCATCAATGTCACCAAGTCGCGTATAAAATCCAATTGCCCACACTGGGTCAGACATTCAGTGTTTGGCTTTAGACCAAGACAGCAGCAGTTAATCAAAAACAACTAACCAACAATGGCAGCTAAGGTATGTGTGACATATCGGAGGACAGTAAACGTTCCTGAGAATTATTAACGCATACTTGAGGAACTGAACACACATATTTTTTTAAAGCCATTGAGGATACAATCTTTTTTTAATTTGTTCTGCAGATTGTTATCGCTTTGGCTCTGTTCGCCGTGGCCCATGGAGCCGTACTGAGAGCTGCTGCTCCTGTGGCAGTGGCTGCTGCTCCTGTTCCCGTTCTGGCAAAGACCGTTGAGCTGGAGGAAGTGGATCCTCATCCGCAATACTCCTACAGCTACGACGTGCAGGACACTCTCTCCGGCGACAACAAGGGGCACGTGGAGGAGCGCGATGGGGACATTGTGCGGGGAGAGTACTCCCTGATCGATGCCGATGGCTTTAGGCGCACTGTTACCTATACCGCCGATTCCGTCAACGGATTCAATGCCGTCGTCCGCCGCGAGCCACTCGCCGTTGTGGCCGCTGAGCCGGTGGTGAAGGTCGCTGCTCCCCTGATCAAGGCCGCCGCCCCCATCGCCCTGGCCGCCCCCGCTCCCCTCGTCCGCTCAGCTCCTCTGGCCGTGTCTGCCCCCCTGATCAAGTCCGCTCCTCTAGCGGTGGCCACACCCTTTGTCCGCTCGGCTCCTCTGGCGGTGGCTGCTCCCGCCCCTGTTCTGCGCACCGCTGCCTATGCCACTCCCCTCAGGTACTCCGCCCCCACTTACACCATCGCCAACTTGTAAATACCGAGGACTGAAATTATTCCAATCTGTTGTTTTGTTTCTATGATAATAAAATGTGATTTGTTATGTTAAATTGAATTGTTTTATTTTGTTTTGGGTTTTATATTTTTATCCATGAACAACTTTGAATATACAGGAAAACAGATAAGCTTACGCGTTTTCCGGCCAAGAGCACTTGTGTTAAAAAAGAAAAGTAATTGAATTATAAAACACACAAAACTAGTTTCCCCAACCATTGGAAAAAGTAAATCGACCCTTAAAAATAGTTACTGAGATAGTTATTTTTAACTACAAACGTTGATAAGCCACAATAAAATATAAGTGAAACGTGTAACTATATTCATTGGTAGAATATTCATGTGTTGGGGAATTGTAACAATTTTGATGGTAAAATAGACCAATGATTTTTTTTTGTGTAGTAGGTTGTTTCATTGACTAAGGTGATACATTTTGAATAGTTTTAAATAAAAAAAAAAAACATTACACAGACTAACATTTACAAGATGCAATCTTCATGCAATCGTTTAAAATAAAGTTTTCTTTTGTTGATCATAGCCGTTAAATTCCTTAAAATAAATGATACATTTTAATTTTATGAATGCCATTATACTTACAAGTTGAAAGGCTCTAAAGCCATTTTCCATTTCCATTCTTAAATATTTTTTGTTGGGTCAACCATATTGCTAATTTCTTTTTTCCAATTTTTTTAGAAATTCTTACAGTTTTGTATACTTCTCGGTCATCCACTGAAAATATTTGTCTAGGTCAGTATATTTATTAAACTAAATTGTAAGAACAGTTCATCTTTACTTGCAGTATTCCGTTAGTTTTTGTTTCTAACCATTTATTGTCAGAATGAAACACACTACCATGCATACATTATGATATCTTTCAATTCTTGTTGAGTTTCCGTAATTTTAACAAGTCATCAGTGTAGGTCAGTTCCACGCACTGCGTAATCTTCTTAAGCCCTCTGCCATCCCCATCCCCACCCAAAACATATGTAGTTGGTAACATGATATCGCACTCAAGGCAGAATGGTGAAAGCGGCCAATTCGCGAATAGCCCGCGGAGGGACAGACTGATACTGAAATCCGAGGGTCTCTCCTATGACACTAAGCCGCACCACATTTGCATGTCTCTATGGATTGCGTAAACGTACATACATCGTGCCCCTGGCGTGGGCAGTTGTAATTGCCCCTTTTCCAGTCGATAAATTAATAAGGTAAATAGCGTAGCAATGATACGAAATAAAAGTAAATAAAAATGACGTGAAAAGTGACAAAAAAGATTTTGCCCAGCAGCGGAGTAATCAATTTCAATTCGTAATTCGCATTTTGCTTTTTGCACAATTTGAGTGGGGGTATAAAAAGCAATGCTCGTGGTCCAGCAAATCATTCCACATCTCCTCTGTCTTCGCAGCAGTTAACGGATAACCAGCCAGCCCACTTCCAAACTCAGAGCCATGGCCTTCAAGGTGAGAGAGCCTGGAGGATGCTTTGATCCTTTCCAGAACTCATCCTATCTTCCATTTGCAGTTTTTCGCTGTTCTAGCCCTCGTTGCGGCTGTCAGTGCCGGTGTTCTGCCCGTGCAGCAGGTGTACCATGCCGCTCCAGCGGTGGCCACCTACGCCCACGCCCCTGTTGCCGTGGCCCACGCCCAGCCCGTTCTGACCAAGGCCGTCGAGGAGTACGATCCCCACCCCCAGTACAAGTTCGCCTACGATGTCCAGGACTCACTCTCTGGGGACTCTAAGAGCCAGGTGGAGGAGCGCGATGGCGATGTGGTGCGTGGAGAGTACTCCCTGATCGACTCCGATGGCTTCAAGCGCATCGTGCAGTACACCTCCGACCCTGTGAACGGATTCAATGCCGTCGTCAACCGCGTGCCCCTGGAACATGTGAAGACCGTGGCTCCTGTGGCTCTGCCCGTTGCTGCTGCCCCAATTCCAGTGGCCTACCACCAGCACCACTAAGACCCCTTTTACCAACTTGTGGATTCTGTTGTAGATCAATAAATTGTTGAATATTTGTAAGCTCAAATTAAACAAAATGGTGTTTTTTTAATACTTTAGTTATAGGTTTAGTTGGGAAATCTCAGAACCAAAGTAACAAACATTGAAATTAATATTATAAGTGGATAAAAAATCTTATTTACATGTTTTGTATACATGTAGAAATAATTAACTAGTTTATAATCCACAGCGAAATAAATGGGCATTTATTTTAATGGGCGTTAAATCCGCTTATGTATTTTGATTTGATCCTTTTTTACTTCGTCAATAAATTCACTCATACAAAAATGCACCATAAATTTTAGAAATTCGCCATAAAATTGTATTTTTTCTAAATAAAAGGAAAGATTTCTTATTTTAAGAAATATTTTTCTTAAATCAAAAAAAGTTTTCTCAAGTGTAGAAGTTCTCGCCATCAACTGAAATCGGCCAAAAACAAGAATAATTTTTTATATTTAAGAAGAATGTTAAATTATTTTAAGAAACGCTTACCCCAAATATAATTTTTAAAAACTTCTTTTTACAAATGACCCTACATTTTTGAAGACAACATTAGGGCGAATTTCTTAACTTTAGGGCTATTTTTTTTGTATGAGTGTAGTAGTTAATTTTGTTTAATATGTAAATAGTCCCATATTGTTTAATTTTAACTACCAAATAGTCATGCAACATTTTTTATTACAAGTCAAAGAATCCAACAGGATTTTATCATCAATTAATGTGCTTAAAAAGATATTAAGATATTAATCACTATAACCTTCAAGTAACAAGGTACATAGAAACTAAAGCAAGAAACTCCGAATCAACGACTTAAGTGGTAATCAGAAGGGAGTTACCCTTATCCCACCCAATAAACGTAGATGGGACTGATTGTTTGGCGTTACCTTGGCTCTTCTTGAAGCTCTCTTGAGCATATGCACTTTGTAATCAATTTTCTGGCAGTAATAACTCATTAAAGGCCCAAATTGATCAGGCGTTCGAGTCCGACCCAATTTACACCAATCAACGAAAATTGAGGCAGACATCCGATCGGAATGAAAACGCATCGATCGGAACATTTCAATAAAAACATCTGCGTCGAAGGCTTATTGAATTTAATGCATGTAATGCGGCCCTCTCTTGGAAACCAGTTAAGGTCAGCTAAGTTGCAGCTTTTAGCCCGGCCAGAAACCTTTCGCCAAGTCTTTTTTGTGTTTTTTTCGGGCCTGCCCGAGAATGATTTACGCGACATTATTGGGCCCGAATCGTTTTCCTTATCTGGCCGATGCGCTGCCGCCTTTCCAACGCGGACAAGTGCAAATATGCCAAGGTACTTTTAAGGGGGACAGCGGACAGTGGACTGCGGCGGAGGTTAAGGTCAAAGTCAGTTGGCATTGTTAATTACCGTTGGAGCGAACGGACCATGTTTAGCATGTAAGTACACCAGCCCAGAGATCCACGACAACAGTTCAGATTTTAATGCCACTGCGCATGCGCAACTCGCGGCGAGGCCCATAAACTTAACCTGGCACATTACAACCGTGCTCGTGTCGCATTGAAAACCAGAGCAGACGGACGACCACCTCACTTAAGCCCAGTTTATACCAATACCAACTCCATGAATGAGTAAACGGCTTTCGGGGCTTCCCTCTGTAGATTTATGTTCGCTGGCACTATTTTATGGCCCTTACATTGGCTGCTGT